>CM053786.1:812731048-813331048 GCA_028749045.1 Cupressus sempervirens
GGCTCTAAACTGGTCTAAGATGTGTTTTGTAGCAAGCATACAAAAAATGTTTTTTTTTCCTCTGTTCTCTCCTTGAAGTTTTCATGTGGTTGAGAATTAATAAAATCAGGTTACATAGTATTATAGATCTCTATGTTACCTATATAACCATATAATTTATTTCAAATTCATATTATTTCAAACCTTTCAACTATAATTTCTTTTGAATGTATGTCCAATTTTTCTCAAAAACCAACATGTACTAATTGGGGCATAGATTTTAACTCATTTGTCAAATTTTGCAAAAAGTTATTTTTTTTAGAAACTAGACTCCATTCTACGCACTTTGAAAAAAAGTAGTTTTTATTTGGATTAGCTTCTAGTAATTTCTAGCACTAATACATTTGGCATCAATTTGCAATGGCTATGTGTTGCAATTATGACAGCAATGTGTCGCCACTGCGACAGTAATAGATGTCATTGTTTTTTAGTCACAGATTATGATGTCTATCCTCTACCATCGCAATTACAACAAATATCTGTCGCTATACAGCCACTTTATTGTGACATCAACCCCGTTGCAATGCTTGTGGATGATATCACAATTGTGATGAACCCCTGGAAATTGCGATGGCATTTGGGCATCACCGCTATAGCAAGCCCATCGCAATTCTTGTGGATGACATCACAATTGTGACGGACCCCTAGCAATTGCGACACCAGTTGGGCATCGTCGCTACAGCAACCCCATCGTAATGCTTGTGGCTAACATCATAATTGCGATGGATCCTTGGAAATTTTGATGGCAGTTGGGTGTCGCCGCTACAGCAACCCCATCGCAATGCTTGTGGCTGATGTTGCACTTGCGACGGATACAAAGTAAAACAAAAAATAAAATTTTTTGGCTTCCAACTACGTCAAACCAAATCAAACCTCCTAAACCCTTCATAACTTCATTTGGTCACATCTTATATTTGAGTAGGATGGTGTGTTATTGGTGCTCCTTCCATTATTTCATGATATATTATTATCAGGCCATGGCTATAAGACAAAGATGATTCTTGAACAATCAAATTAGCAATATGGTCAATCTACATTGTATTTGGACACTTGGTTTGAGGTTTATCTCATCAATTCCCATTCATCACAGGATCTTTATCTGATTAGACCTCGATAGAAAATATTCAGATTTCCCAAGCCCTAAGCCCAAATCATGCAGGCTTCAATCTCCACATATCATAAAGCCTGTCTATAGAGCTGAGCATTCTCACACCATTCGAGAGCTGATGTAGGTGAAGCTTCCAACTATGGGATGCTCAACTCTATATACGAGCTTTATGATATGTGGAGATTGAAGTGTGCACAATTTGGGCTTGGGGCTTGGGAAATCTCAATGTTTTCTATCAAGGTCTAATCAGATAAAGATCCTGTGATGAATGGGAATCGATGAGATGAACCTCAAACCAAGTGTCCAAATACAATGCAGATCGACCATATTGCTAATTCGATTGCTTAGGAATCATCTTTGTCCTATAGCTGATTGGATGGCTTGATAATAATATATCATGAAATAATGGAAGGAGCACCAATAAGACACCATCCTACTCAAATTATAAGATGTGACCAAATGAAGTTACGTAGGGTTTAAGAGTCTTGATTTGGTTTGATGTTGGAGGTAGTTGAGAATGACATAGCTGGAAGCTTCACCTCCCTTGTCTCCTCCCTTTTCCTCACTCCCTTCTCAAGCCTTAATATGTCATACTTATGTTGCTTAAATCATTGAGTACTAACAATTTTGCTAAAATTGATTCCTTACATTTCTTATAACACAAAATTCAAATATTATAATTTATTATCACAGTTTGAAATAGAAAAATTTCATAACAACAAATGATTAGGGAGCTCCATGAAAGTTGGCTTACATGTGCTTTTAAAAAAAATGTAATTTCATATTAGCCCTTTGCAACTTTCACTAAAATAAATACACAAAACATATCAAGATACAACCCAAGCTAACTTTAGTAAATAAACAAGAAACAATGTTTAGGAAAGCCATGAATAGTAATAGCTCTTTTAAGTAAAAGTTGCAAGAAACAGCTTATATAAAGCACCCTACTAGGAAGCTGTGGTGAAATTTAGAAAAAAAATGAAGATACAATTCATAACTTTGTTGAATGCTGAGGATACAAATCCAGTTAGGACAAGCTTGAATGGAAGATAGTTGGATCCAAAAGATTAAACATTGAATCCATAATTTTTTTAAATGTTGAGTATATAAATTGAATAAGGATAGATTTGCATCTTTTCATTAAAGAAAGTTTTAATCAAACCCTATCAGAATCTAATAGTTAAGATCAATCTTCAATCTCTTCAATCCAACTTTCTTACTATTCAACCCGGCTTCTTGAATGATTTTCTACTTGAGTTTCAACCCATATCAATGGCTTTACCTGCAAAGTAATAAAAACACATGATATGAAACCTACTTTAGAAGGATATCCTTCATAAAAGAACTTCAAATATTTTACAACAACTGCATTCTCTTGAATATATGAACAAACCTGTGTGCTAAGTCTATAGTTCATAAGATCAAAAGTCCCATCAGGAGGTATGAAGGATATAGTTCTATCATTTTCAAAATGATAAAAGATGAATGCACCTAACAGAAGAAATAGAAATTAACATATTCCTTTTCAAGGGAAAAAAAAGACCAAGTACAAACATCAAAGGAATTTGCAAGCACTTTAATATAAGATAAAATTGATAATTTAAGGAATTGAATAAGAAAATGAGCTTGATTGCATACTGATGAAACTTGATGTCACCCAAATCAATTGCTTTACCCCTTTGACGCTTTGCCTTGAGCTTCTAGTAGCACCTTGTCATTGAGTCCAAGTTTGCATTCTGGCATTTCGCTGAAAAAAAGTGAATCAAAATACACTTGTCATCTTTGACTTTGAGTCAACACTATTTTATATCATGCATAGTTGAGGCAATTTATCATCCCTATCAATTGGCAGACATGTTATTCTACCATCTCTATTTTTTTGTTTGCTTGTTTTAATTCATAATTAGTTGTTTCTAATATAGCTATAAGGATGCAAGCCTAACATGAAGAAATCTTTTCAAACATCAGTGAATTAGTGCCTTCCAATCAAATTTTTTTGCTTTTTCTTTACTAACAATTTAACAGAAAGTAGGAGGCAATTTCAATGACGATTTGATAAAATGAGCATCAACTTACTTGTACTCCAAAGTTTCACAGGTAGTAAATGCACTGAAAAGGCTCCCATAAGTAATACAATCCGGTAGCATCCTTGTCCTCTGCATTGTCTGAAACAAATCAAATCCTCTTCCCAAACCAATGTTGTGCATATCCTAGAAGCATTGCATTCTAAGAAACAATGTTCTCTTCCTGATTACATCTAACATTTCACATGCATAATCAAAATTTCCATGTTGAAAATGTGTTGTAATTGTACTAATCCGTGACACAGCAGCCTAGATGATTATTTTCTCAAACACTTGGCATGCCTCCTTGATGCTATAACATTTCCCATTTCCCATTTTCCCAATTTTCTCTCTTCTCATGTCTTCTTTGCAGGACTATTTTCCAACTATTTTTTATTTTTTTAGTGCCAATGTAATTATTCATGGCACTTCTATGAATCTACAAATACATGTATTGGAGGTTTTCAGCTATACGTGCTTCGTTAACCAAATTTTTTCTCTAATAAATTTCTTAGTTGGTAGCTTTGTAATGACCCAAACACTTTATAGTTCTTCATGTTTGCAAACATTTCAAATTTGTTGTATTTTGGATACGTCTCCCTCTCCCCCTCTCTTCCTCTTCTTCCCACTCTATCTTCATCTCTACTTTTATCTATTCTAAACTAATGGTAGGAACTTTGATGCTTTGTGTCTCTTTCTTTTAAAAGGGAATGATGTAATTAAGGTTTCAAGACAGGGGATATGACAAGTAAGATGGATCCAAAAACTTCAACACATTTATGAAAAAGTCTTTATGGAGCATAAAATTGCATAAAAAATTCATAGATTCATTTTTTTAATTTAGTTTAATTGTTCATACCTTCTCATCCCAAAATTGGGCATACATACCATATAACTTTTAAATTTTAACTTGACATCTATAAACTCCAAAAGTCTTTTCTTTGCCTATTGAAAAAATTATTAAAACTGCCAAAGCTCATTGTGTTGATGCATCAACTGCCCTTAGGAGAGGAAATAAATGTGAGTGAGTCCACCATTGTTTTTTCCAACATTTTCATGGTAGGCAAACTGGATGTCCATCAAATTTTCCAAATCAAAGTTCATATACCTGTCTATTATCTTGGTTTTCCAATTCATTGGAATTATCTTGCCTTTCTACGAGTATATGGAAAGTTAGTATAAGAAGAATAAAGAATGAACTTACACACTATGAAGAAATGGTTTAACTTTCACAATTAGAGTCCTATTGATGGTTTTCTTTCTCCAACTATATGTCCATTATTTAATAGCTGTAGACTCTCCTATTCTCACTTGTTATAGTTTTGTGCAGTACACATTTCCTCTTTCTACAATTGTATGCAGTCTAAATGAAATCCATGCTTTTAGTTGTATGAACAATTTTCAGGATGATGCTAGCATAAGGTTTCTTGGGAAATTGGTAATTCTCATTAGCTTCTAAGTTGTAGGTCATCTACTATTTAGTGACATTTTTGGGGTTTCTTTTCGAGGCATTTGGGTATATCATTGTAGACATATGTCTAAAAAAGATTGTAAAGTTCATGTCTTGGGCAATTGTAATTATTTTCCTTCTCTAATACACTTCTCTATTTTATCTCAGAATACACTCTAAAAGATCCCAAACCATTTAATACTGGGAGTACAAAAGTTATTCCAATTAGGACATATAGAATGCATCTCGAGACTTTAATTCTACATTAGCATCATTTTATATTCAAACTCATGTAGCTTTATATGTTGTTCAAAGAGCCTCATGTTTTTGCCTTCTTGTGATGTTTTTCATCTATCTTATCCATCATTTAATGTTTTCTAAAGCTCCCATACATCTTTGGATAACTATCAAAATAGTCATGAAATATCTATTAATCTTGTTGATGTTCAAAGCATTCCTTTCAGGCATTTACTTTACATATAATATTCAATCCCAAAGCTTCTTTCACATTCCTTTTCTACCTATCATGAATGTTCAGTTGTAACTTTCTTTGGGTAACCAAACTATGGGAATTTCAGCATGATCAATTTCTTCCATGGATCCATGAGGAAGCTTTTCTAATAGGCCAAAAGATCTTATTATGTTGCTATCTAGGGATTGTGCATTAGATCTCTCTCATGAATGTCGATTGTTGTATCATTGGTGATAACATAGTCCCAAGACAGTGTTGAGATCCAAGGATGCAATAAAAAAGCTACAAGTTTAGAACTTCATGACAGTTCAAAGCATGAAACCTTAGATGCATAGGACAAAATAGAGAAATATTTAGTATCTTATTGAGCTTCACTTTGTTTCGAGAATAGTTTAATATTCTCTACTAAACAAGGCCAACCATGTGAAGGTGGAAGCTCATTTGGCCCCACCCCCCTCCCCCTAACATCACTCTACATTCCCCGTTAACATCTAACATTCATTCATTCTTTCAACCATTAATAAAATGTAACATTCAATCAATATCACATGATAACATTCATTAACACATTAGATTCATTAACATGCAACATTCATCAATATTCTGCATTAACACATAATTCATGAACATTCATTAGCACATAATTAAATTCATTGAGACATAAAATTCAGTCATTATCAATTAAGGTATGTAGATGAAAATCATTTCTTTTTTTTCTTTCTATTTCTTTTTTCTATGTAAGCTCTGAGAGGAGCATCAGTGTCATCATTATTTCCTCCCCTCATCAGTTGTTTTGTTCTCTATTCTTGATGATCTCAAATTCCTATGCTATTGCAAAGTGGGGTCGTCTACAATAACAAATAAAAGAGTTAAATTAAAAAAAAAATTATTATAATTGTTACAAGTATTTAATTATTTTAAATAACATAACTGTGGTGCTCTTTACCAAATCTGACCACATCATTTTGTCTAGACTCAACATCAACATGCTCACGAACATTGACCCCTTGATCCTCTACAGCTGCTATACAAAATGTTACATTAATCCAAACACCAATTGCAATTACATATAAAAAATTTAATAGAAAATGTATACCTCCACCACTGGGATGCACATCATGTGAACCTTTAGCATCCACAAATTGTGTAGAAGGATTGTCAGGCTGCATTCTAACATCCTATGCATTGTTATCATTGCTTGCTTAAAATAGATATACTCACTTTATATTGGAACTTAACATCAAATAGACTAATTGGTAAAGTATTCAATTTGAAATAAATTTCATTTAGCTTATTTACATGTGGCTCAGATGCATCATTATTAGAACCTTCCACATTGATTTCAGCTTGTAGCCATTCAGCCATGGCTCTATAGCCTTGTTGGAAGCCAATTCTCTTATCCTCTTCTGTGAGGCATCTCTTGAACACTGAGCCCTGCATTTTTGCATGGTATGGTGAATTTTACTTGCATTGTTTCATCAACCAATGGAGGGTAGTTAAAATATCAAAAGGAAATGGTAAATAGTTAGCAGGGTTTCCAACCCTTCTTACACCTTATTTTGGTCATGTTGGAGTTTTTCTAAACTATCTTTGGTGTTTGGGAGTCCTAGAGGATCCAATTGCACTCTTGGTTGGGTGTGTAGAATAAAGGTCAAGTGCTGCAATCTACCCTGTGACTGGTAATAGCAAGTTTTCCTTAGACCTAATTTGTTTTGGGTTGTGTTGATGTTTGTTTTGGTTTCCATTTATGTTAGAGGGTTGGAGTTGTCCAAAACACTTGGTGTCAAGGTTGGGTGTATGAGGCCTTGAATGGTACAAGGGAGAACTAACTAGTATGCAGTCTTATGTGATGAGTTGGGTCCATGAATTAAAGGAGTAGTTCTAATAGAAAATTAGTTCCTTGCTTGAAGGTGAATGAAGCCTTGAATTTTCTTGTTGAGAATAGAGGATTGGGGTGATAACTTGAATTTCTTAGTTGTTCCAAGGTGCTAGGAGCTTTTTGGTGCTTCCAAAGTATGTTACTCTGCATCATATATTGGTGTGGAGGAACACTGAGATCCAAGTTGAGGATCAGGAGCATAGATAAGATAGTCTATCCTAGCATTTCCCATCACAATATAAAAAAAATTTGATACAGTTTTTTATTTACTAATACTTACAACTCATTCTTGAAATTTCAAAAAACCACCAGAGCCGAGCTTGTGTATCTCGTGCTTTTCTAGTCTTGTCTTTGTTGCCTTTGATGTGTCAGGCGATCTATGAAAAGTTTGAAATATGTTAGATAGTATAAATATAGAGGTTAATTAGTACATAATTACATTCTCAACATTATTTCATACCTTGTTGTACTCTCTACTAGTGTAATATTATTTTTCTTGTCATCTTTATACTTTCCATCCAAAATCAGAGCCTGCCACTCAGCCTCAAGAACATAGGGCGGAGGCTCGTACCTGGGGTTATCCTGTAAATTTTTTTGTACTTGTCCCTAATATACTTCAAACATAAACTAGCTTTTTCAAGGAGCTTGTTTCTCTCAAATGCATGAGGTCCAAAGAGTTGGGTCATGCTCTCTATAAGATCATCCTTCAACTTTTTGTCTTGGTTATTCCACCTTCTAAGTAAAAAAAAACATGTTAGACTCATAAATAAAGTGAAGCTACCTTTAATATAGTTCAAGAAATGGATGAAAAGGAAAACTATTCTAGCAATAATATGAAATCAAAATAGTGGTTTGGGGTTTTAGTTAGGATATGATGTTCCACCAGGTATGCAGGGTGGGCTTGAATATTTGCAAACACTCATCACCAAGTTTTTTCCAAAAAACATAATTCTGTACAAAACAATCATGGGATCATTAGTCAATGAAGAGTGATCAAAAACTAAATTAATATTATATCACTATAGAATAATAATAACTTTAAAGTACCTGGAACTTTGGCTACTTTTAATGGAATGCTTTCATCATCATTGATGATCAATATGACATCCTTCACCGTTCCCATACTAGGAACATAGGAACATCCAGGAAATGATGCCACAACTCCTATTGCAAAAAGTTTCATAAGTTTCATAACTCATTGTCATGAAGTATAAAAGAACAAATGATAATTGATGTTAAAAAGTTGTAAAAAAAAAAAAAAATTTTGCTGCCATAAGAGAGAAAAAGAGGGATTTGTGTACCAGTAGATGGTGCAACAGTTGATGCCTGTAAGCTACGTGTTGTCAACTCAGCAGTCAGAAAGAGATTTGTGGTTTTCCTAGATGGAGGTGGCATCGTCATAGGATACAATTGATTTGAAGCTAAAGAATAAAATTGTTAGAGCATGCATAAATATAGAACGTGTGGACTAGCATGGACAAGATTGTTAGAGCATTAAAAAAAAAGATTGTTTGAGCATGTATTGTCAATGATTATGATCATTCCTATATATATTCAGTGGAAAACACAAGTGGGGAATGGAACATGCGATCTACTTGAACCACCTGCAACACCCTCATCGTGGGAACGAGGCTTGAAATCACATAAAAAACTCTGTAAAGACAACGCATCCATATTTTAATTAATGCCATAAAAGAGCATAACATAAAAACCATTACTGAACTCTTGTTATAATTAAAAATTTCATTAATAGTTACTTTTAAGGTTTTAGAGGTGTGCAACAATTCAGATCCCCTATCTTTTATTTCCTGAGTAGTAGGCTTTATGGTTGCCAAACGTATAATTTCTTTGCCAATTTTCTTTAGCACTTTTTAATCAAACCAATCAGGTCATCGGTCTCTGCTAAATCAATATAGAAAGGGTCCTCCTTAGGGGGGGGCTGCTGAGGGACTGTAGGTTCCTTTCCCTCCCTCCAACCACTGGCCCTCTGTGACAACAATAGTATTACTATTATCAAAATTACTCCAAAACAATGAAGAAAACAACATTAAAAAAATAATATTTTTCTTCTATCTAGTTTGCACAATTACAATGATTTTTACCTACTCATGTGTAGATGATCCGAGAACATCGCCAGCATCCCCTCCGGGCGGTTGCTCCATATTGTGCCCCTGTGTCAAAGATCAAGTATAAAAATGTTAGCCAAAAATTTATTGACCAAATGGTATGTTGGAGTCATTGATTATAAGTTGGTTTAATAGTATGTACCACCCCCATGATATTATCCTTGTTTGTATCTATGCGGTTCAAAATGTAATCAATAAGAAGCTCTTCCCTTGCACGTATTGATTTTATCACACAGATGAATACACGATTTCCCTCGCGTGCCTCAAATATGCAATTGGGTTGCTTTATAGTTGACCCAAGTCGTGTACTATTTATAAAACCCACAATATTCCCTATTGCTTTTCGCCTTCCATAAATGTATATAGCCACACTTTTACTTTGATTATTGTCTTGTTGTTGTATATAATTTTTTGTGAGGGCATACCTATGCATACTTTTTTTATATTGAACAATATGCATCCAAATTTTGTAATCATAACATGGTCCAACATACTCCATCAGTTCAGAAACTTTTTTGTAAGACACCTTTATGCCATCCATAGAAAATAGGCCCAAACCATGTAATGATGATGGTGCTATGTGATATATCCTATCGTTAACACAAAAATTAGTGTTTATTGGAGGAAGTTCCTTGGGTACCCAATGTTTCTGTAGATGTTGGTACCTCAAGGGAACCTTGATCTCGCCTTCCATCTCATCATCATAAGAACATGACCCCCCTTGAGAAAGGAAAAATTTCATGTGATTATTGAATTTCCTTCTAGTCCTTTGATCTCTAGTTAATCTCCTTGTTCTAGATAATCTGCATGTCTCACTTTCCTCTTCTATTCCTATATTTTCCTCACTCGAGGAAGACACTTCTGACAAATACCTATTCGTTGGTACCTACAAATGGGAGAGATCTTAGAAGACATCAATCTTACTATTGATAAGTTTATTAAATAGACTATCTATAAGGAGTATTGACTTATACCTATCAATCCATGAGACTGTGCGGGATGCTCCCGAAAGGGGTTCAGTTTCCTAAAAATGTAATTCAATTATCATGAGCATAATCACATCATAATCATAATCACATCCATCATAAGCATCACATAAAAATTAAAAACATTAAAAGGTACACAATATAACACTTAAATCAGGCTCACATTATAAGCCTACTAGGGAAGTAGGCCTAATGAAGGGCTAAAATTGGGTTATTGTATCAGCTGATGAGTTGAGGGCTTAGTCACCTTGGGGAAATGCTATTTTAATTTTTTTGATGTGTGTGGAGGTGGAGGAAACACCTAGTTAATGTGAAGTCAAGTTTTGCGCTTATTGAGGCATTGTGAGTATTTGATAGTTTGTTGACTAGATTGCTTGGATGAATCCATTGGATGGATTGAGGGACATTCATGGGATTATTCCAAAGATTTAGAACCTAAGGTGGCATAAGGATTTGGTGTGCACTCTGATAGGCTATGGAGTTGGCTTGGATCAAGGAGAGGGATCTTATGAAGATGCTTGGTTGGTGTTGTGAGAACACTATGGAAGTCCCTCTTGTTATGAATGATTCCAAGTCCACCTAGGGTCTCTGCATCACCTATAGAGGCAAAATTATTAACCAAAAAATTGAGTAAGCACTTATATTATATTTTCCCTATGAATTTTATTCTAGGTACAACTCCCTTTTATAGATATTTAATGAATTCCCTTTTCTAAACTAAACACTTACAAATGCTTTTGACCTGAAAGAAAATAAGGCTCAATACATTCACGCATAAATATGTGTTTTAAAAAGTTTTATTTAATTAATTTACATTAATAGTTAATTTAGATTAGCAATATTCTATTTGTAGTTGAAAATTGTAGCTTTTAAATAGATAATGAATAAACTATGTAACCATATAAGACAAAAATATTTCTATCAAGAAATGAATATTAAATAGATTAAGTATTGATGGCATACCTCTAAATTTCATCATCATCATCCTTGTCGTCATCATCATCGTCGTCGTCGTCGTCATCGTCGTCGTCGTCGTCGTCATTGTCATCGTCATCATCATCATCATCGTCGTCATCGTCATCGTCGTCATCATCAACATCATCCTCATCAACATCAACATCATCTTCATCATCATCATCAGTAGCAGCATCATCATCATCATCATCTTCTTCTTCTTCATGAAAATTTGTGTCAGGAACATCATCCAATAACTGTCGATCGTGATCACAATCTACATCATCTTCTACTTCTTCGGTATCTTCTTCTTCCATCGCATTATACTTTATTGGCTTTCCTCTCAGTTCATGTCTAAGAACAAATGACCAACCTAGTTTATGTGGAACCTCTGAGTAAAATACTTGCTCACATTGGCTTGGAAGAACATAGGGCTCATCCCCAAATAGCTCAAACGACCTTGTATTAACCATTGTAATGCCATTATCATGTTCAATAATAGTTCTTTCAGGATCATTTGGATTAAGTCATAGCTTGTACCATTTGACAATGAAGAGTACTAATTTGAAGGAACTAAATTCACACTCAAGTATATCATCCAAAATGCCATAGTATCAATTTTTAGACTCTCAATGATGTAATTCATTTCTAGATGAAATATTAGTCACTTAAAAGACTGTAGTTATTCCTTAATCACAAGTTTTTTGCATGTCATCCAACACTTTGACGCGAAATTTCTAACTATTATAGAACATAGCCTTGTGGTGTTTAACCTACAATAATATGTCAAACATGTCAAAATTATTGTATCGTGAGTTGATAAACATACATGTGATTAATAAATTTGTATGTACCTAGAAATCTCTTAAACCACGTGCTGAATCTATTTCCCTTTGCATAACATTGGAATCTCCATTACGATGAGCTTCTTTAACCAATGAAAATACACTTTTCCATGTTAATGTGCGACCAGAATGTTGACATTGTTCAATCCATACCATCATCCAATCAGGATTGTTTGCAATATACAAATGTAGTGAATCCCACTCTCAAGCACCTGTACAAAAAAAAATAAACAACTTACAACCAATTTATTTCGAAGATTAAGAAATAATTTATTACAATAGCATCTTATAATTTATTACCTCTCACTTTCCTCAATGTACATTTCCCCATCAAGTACTCCCCTTTTAATTTTTAAAAGGCTTGAGATCCCAAATGCGATCTACATGGATATTTGATGCAAACTTAGGAAGATTTTAGTAATGTACACCATAGTCCGGTATACCATATATCCCTCTACCATAGAACCCTCAGAATGTGCTCTTTTTTGAACCAAAGCCTTCAAAGATTTCAAGTGCCTCTCAACCATCCACATTGACCTAGTGTGTACAAGTCCACACAATTCAATCTCCTCAACTAGGTGTATGAGGTAGTGTCCCTGTGCATTGAAAAAAGTTGGAGGTAGAAACTTTTGCATTTCACACAGTAAATGAGGAATTCTTCTCTTCTAATAGTTTATATCTTCTTTATGGATTTCTTTAGATGAAAACCACCTACATTAAGAGATTCAAGTCACAAAAAATATATAGATACGAGACTTTACAAAATAATATACAATAGATTACATAGCAAGAAAAAAAATTCGTGAATATAATAAATATATACAAAAAATTGAACAAATATTATTTCTTACCTCATGTATTTTCTAAGATCATATATCACTTGTTTGATGTTATTGTTGAAGTGCTCTGGGAGAGATAGAGGAAGCATGTACTGCAATAATTATAAACTAATCATTTCATTGTTTTCTAACATAACATAAAAAATAGTACACGTAGTTTATGAATATATTGTAAATACAAATGAACATAACTTACCTTGATGAAAGTATGCCAATCATGCATTTTGAGCCCTAGTCCAAATTCACTTTTTTTTGATATGAGATTGTTTATGTTCGCAACAAATCCTATGGGAAATCAAATTTTTTGTATGACTTCTTTTATGGCATCACTTTACTACTCTGTTAATAACCAAGGAAGGACACTTATATTAATCTGATCTCTGTTGCTATTTGAGTGAATGAAATTCTTCAATGCATGATTGGATTCATGAATGTCATTACAAATTTTGACAATTTTTTTCTTTCTCACACCTTCCATCCAATATTTTCCACAATGTCTCTATTATATTCTTTCCAATATGCATAGTATTAAACAAATGCACAACTTGTAAGTGCTCATAGTAGGGCAACCTACTAAATTGTCTAGGATAGCTTTTTAGTCCCTTTGGAAGGTTGTCAGTACTGCCTTGACAACCTTCATGATCATCAATTACACAATTAGTAAACAAAAATCACAATAGAAATATATAAATTGCAAACATAAACCATTAGGTGCAACGACATTACCTTGATGATTAATTCTATTATATTCCAACTTCCATAGGCAAGGTTTCATTCTTCATGGCTTTGATGTAGTCTCTTCTTTCCCATTGAAAAGATGTTTTTTTGTACTTCGATACTTATGTGTGATGAACCTCCTTATAGCAATATCGTGAGAATGCTCGAAATAACAGAATACAAAGTGATAGCAGAACTCAGAATGAATCTACTGATCGCAGGCCACTTCGAGGGGGTAACCTCCTTTGAGCAAGCTCAATACAATAAATTCGTCCGTGTCCATCAAGGGCCTCAACCTATTCTTATATACTGAGTACGATCTAGAAAAGTAATACTACCTATGCATGTGGGATAATAAAATATACTCACGGGACGACTTACAAAGCATATGCGTCCAACAACACTACTCTAACAAAATAAACAGAAGGAACACACAGGTTCCTAACATCCCCTCTCCCTTAGAAAAAAGCTTTGTCCTCAAAGCTTAAGGTGTGGAAATTGTTGTTGAATCTGAAGAAGGGGTTCCCAGGTAGCATCCTCTGGTTGCATGCCATGCCACTGAATCAAGACCTCAGAGATGGAGCGAGAGCGAAGCTGGCGAGTGCGCTGGTCAATGATTGCCACCGGCTCCAGGATAATGGATCCTTCCGTATCCATTTCAGGGAGAGTAGTTTGTGCTCTGACAGTGGTACCCAGAACTTTCTTTAGACAAGAAACATGAAAGACTGGATGAATGCGGGAAGAAGGAGGAAGTTCCAGTTTATAACCAACTGAACCAATCTTCTGCAGAACCTTATAAGGCCCATAAAATTTTGGGGCCAGCTTATGACGCCCTTTCAGCTTTAGGGAGGATTGTTTGTATGGCTGTAGACGAAGAAAAACCATATCCCCAACTTGAAATGAGCGCTCAGAACGGTGTTGATCTGCTTGCTGTTTCATCCGATTACGAGCCATGTGAAGATTATCCTGTAAGGTACGAAGAATCTGATCCCTGCTGCGGAGAACTATGTCAACTGCCTAGACTGGTGAGCTGTTGGGAGTGTAGGGAAGGAGCACTGGAGGTGCCTGACCATAGACTGCTTCATATGGAGTCATTTTAGAGGCAGTGTGGTAAGAGGTATTGTACCACCATTCAGCTAAAGGGAGCCACTTGGCCCACTGATGTTGCTGTTCGGAAGTGAAGCAACGAAGATAAGTTTCCAAGCATTTATTGACAATTTCAGTTTGACCATCAGTTTGTGGGTGATAGCCCGAACTCATCTTCAGTTTGGTGCCAGTTTTCTGAAACAGTTTAGTCCAAAAATGACTGGTAAAAGTTGCATCACGATCAGAGACAATGGAAGAAGGGAGTCCATGAAGACGAAATATCTGGTCCATGAAGATTTGTGCAACAGAGGAGGCAGTATAGGGGTGGCTGAGGGCACAAAAATGACTATATTTCGAGAGACGATCAACCACAACCAAGATCACTGTCTTGCCACCGGATTTAGGAAGCCCTTCAATGAAATCCATAGAAATATCAGTCCAAATCCGTGTAGGCATGGGCAATGGTTCGAGAAAGCCAGGAAGGAGGGTCGTTTCACCCTTGTGGCGTTGGCAAGTATCACATTCAGCCACCATCTGTTGAATCGTCTGCTTCATCCCTTTCCAAAAGAAGTTTCTCCTTGCTCGCTCATAAGTTTTGAGGAAGCCTGAGTGCCCTGCTGAAGGAGAAGCATGGAGTTCATAAAAAATAGCCTGATGTAGAGCTGGGTTCTGAGGAAGCACTAGCCGACCCTTGTATCGAAGAGAAGCACCATCCCAAGAGTAATGTGGTATAGCAGAAGGATTATTGGCTAGCTGGTGAATGATTTGAGATAAAGAAGAGTCACTGTCATAGCCCTGCTGAACAGATGCTAACCAATTGGGAATGGGCATAGAAATAGCGGAAAGGGAAGCTTGATTATCAAATGTGCGAGAAAGAGCATCTGCCACAATATTCTCCTTACCCTTCTTGTAGGTGATCTCATAATCATACCCCATGAGTTTGCTGACCCATTTCTGTTGTGTAGGAGAGGATACCCGTTGTTCCAGGAAGTATTTTAGACTTTGGTGATCAGTTCTGATGCAAAAATGACTCCCTAAGAGGTATGGCCGCCACTTCTGTACAGCATGCAAAATAGCCATCATTTCTTTTTCATAAGTAGAGAGGGCTAGATTCTTACCAGAGAGGGCTTTGCTAGTGAACGCAATAGGATGGTCATCTTGCAGGAGAACAGCACCCAATCCATTGCCGCAAGCATCACTCTCAATAGTGAAGGGTTTGGAAAAATTTGGCATCGCGAGAACAGGTGTACTGCACATAGCCTGTTTCAGTTGTTCAAATGCAGTCTCAGCAACAGGGGTCCAGGAGAAGGCATCCTTTTTTAACAGAGCTGTCAATGGTGCTGCAATTTTCCCGTAATATTTGACAAACTTGCGGTAGTAGCCAGTCAACCCCAAAAAACCCCGAAGGCTCTTGAGAGTTTTAGGATGCGGCCAAGTTTTCATGGCATCTATTTTTGTAGGATCCACCCGCACTCCATGGTGTGCAACAATATGCCCGAGATACTCCACTTCCTCCTGGCCAAACACACATTTAGATAGTTTTGCACAGAGTTGATGATCAGAGAGAAGTTGCAAGACAAGCTCCAGATGATGGAGATGCTCAGCCCAAGTTTTGCTATATATGAGGATATCATCAAAGAAGACCAGAATGAATTTTCGGAGGTATGGTCGAAATATGTTATTCATCACTGCCTGAAATGTTGAAGGAGCATTCGTGAGGCCAAAGGGCATGACTAAAAATTCATAGTGACCATCATGTGTGCGGAAGGCAGTTTTAGGTATATCCTCCTCATTAACCCGAATTTGATGATACCCAGAACGAAGATCTAACTTGGAGAAAAAATGAGCCCCATGAAGTTCATCAAGAAGTTCATCAACAACTGGAATGGGAAACTTGTCCTTTATAGTGAGATGATTAAGTGCTCGGAAATCAATGCAGAGTCGCCATGACCCATCTTTTTTGCGAACAAGCAGAAATGGAGAAGAAAAGGAACTGGTACTAGGGCGAATAATACCTTGCTTTAGTAAGTCACGGACAAGTATCTCGATTTCGGTCTTCTGATGAAATGGGTAGTGGTAGGGCCTGATGTTGGGTGGAACACTGCCAGGAAGGAGCTGAATACGGTGGTCCTCTGGACGAGAAGGAGGTAATCCCACAGGTTCAGCAAATACACCAGAATACTTGTCCAAAATGTGTTGGAGATCGGCAGGAGTGCTAGAGACTGCTGATGGCTGCATCTGAATGGAATGGAGCTGAGCGATGACACCATGTGAATTCTTCTTAAGAAGTTTTTCCATACGGTGTGAACTGATGATGCTGAGAGACCCTGGTTGTAAGCCTTTCAAAGTGTGTTGGTGCCCCTCGGCTGAAAACTGCATCCAAAGTTCAGCAAAATCCCAGAGAATGGGGCCAAGAGTGCGTAACCATTGGGCACCCAAAACCACATCACAGCCACCTAAGGGTAAGGCAAACATGTCAGAGCGCATGTTATAATCTCCAATAGAGAGACGCACATTGCGACATTTCCCTTTACAAGGTAAAGTGCCCCCATTGGCAATCATGACTTCAAAGCTAGAGCAGGGATGGATAAAGCAATCAGCCTGTTTGGCTATACGTGGATCAATGAAGTTATGAGTGCTACCAGAATCAATGAGTATAGTAAGAGGGATCTTCTTGAAGAAACCCTGGACCCGCATGGTTTGTGGAGTAGTGACTCCTGCCAAAGCATGGACAGATATCTCTGGTGGAGCTTCTGGTGAAGGAGGTTCAGGCTGGTGAGGCTCAACCTCATCATCCACTGTTTCCTGAGCATCTACATATTCTTCCAGTTCTGGTGGAGAATCCACATCCAAGAGATAGAGCTTTTGCTGAACACATCTATGGCCCCGAGACCATTTCTCATCACAATTATAACAAAGCCCTTTGTCTCGCCTGACTCGCATCTCTGTTTCAGACAAGTGCTTGATCGGAGTAGTTCTGGGAGCTGGTATGACTGGAGGGTTGTGAGAACCTGTATTTCTGAATGGAACAAAATTAGATCTGGAGCGTTGTAGAGCACTAATCTTGTCTTCCGCTAACTTAGCCAACCCAAGGGCTTCCATCATTGTAGTAGGGCGAAACATTTTGACTTCTGAGCGAAGTGCATCCTTCAGACCACTGACAAAACAACTACGGAAGAATTCATCAGACAAGCCCTCTGTGTGATTAGCTAATTTTTCAAACTCTGTCTGGTAATCCAAAGTATTATGCAAGCTGAAATACTGCTCTGCCCTATAGATCCATCCAGTCGGATCAGAACCATCGAAGCGTGGAAAATCAAGCTTTGGTCCACGGAAATTGCCAGAAGAGGACCCAGTATCTCCTGAATGGTTTCGGCTCATGGCTGACTGCTGAAAGTTAAGACCCAGAATTTTGTCATCCAGATCTTGAAGTTTGGTTTTGAGGGATGCCATTTCTTCTTCCATGATTTTTGCTCCTGTACGCGTAACAACCATAAAGCAAGTTTTTTTTTTTTTTTTTTTTTTTTTTTTTTTTTTTTTTTTTTTTTTTTTTTTTTTGGAATGGGTAGAAGATGAGAAACAAAAACTTTTTTAGTTACGACAAACTTGGATTTGGGTAAAACTCAGATAGGAAATGGGTGTTCGACGGGTGGTGGGAGACTATCTGGGGACAAGGGAAACAGAAAAATGAGGGTTTCAAGGGGAGGGAGGCGAAATGAGGCGAACAGTCCAAGAGGGATAAGGGAGCAAAATGAGGAATTGAATCTTGTGGCTCAGTTTGGTGGTGATTGGATGAGAGGTGAAAAAGATAGGGCAAACCCTAAAATTAGATAAATGAGGGATTTAGGGCTTTGATATGTAAAATTTGGGGTTGGGTCGCCAAGGAAGGAAGTATGCGAAATGATATTGCAGACGTTCTGCGGAAGTATGAGCAGAAACAGAAAGCAAACAAGGAAGCTACGACTGAAAAACAGAAAAAATTTTACTCTTTTTTTTTTTTTTTTTTTTTTTTTTTTTTTTTTTTTTTTTTTTTTTTGAACAGTCGACTTAGAAAAAATTCACTCACAGACAGAACAACTGAAAAGAGTTATTGCAATAACAAGAGATATTAGAAGTGAGAGGAACCTGAAGGCCACGACAGAAAAAAAATTTGATGTAATTTCCACCCAGCGAGCCCAAGAGAGTGCTCTGATACCAGATGTGATGAACCTCCTTATAGCAATATCGTGAGAATGCTCGAAATAACAGAATACAAAGTGATAGTAGAACTCAGAATGAATCTACTGATCGCAGGCCACTTCGAGGGGGTAACCTCCTTTGAGCAAGCTCAATACAATAAATTCGTCCGTGTCCATCAAGGGCCTCAACCTATTCTTATATACTGAGTACGATCTAGAAAAGTAATACTACCTATGCATGTGGGATAATAAAATATACTCACAGGACGACTTACAAAGCATATGCGTCCAACAACACTACTCTAACAAAATAAACAGAAGGAACACACAGGTTCCTAACATTATGATTCCTGTGGAGGAAGTGTCTACACTCATCAAACACCTAATTTCCTAAACTTTTTGAATGACAAGATTTCATCTTTGGACCACAAACTAGACATTCAAATTTTCCCTTTATTTGAAGACTTACAAGATAATGATATAATTTGATTATTAAATATGTTGATTTTTATAATTAGAATTATCATGTGCAACTTGAATTCACTATAACATACCACAAAAATGTGTTATCCCTAGGGCATCATGTATTGTCCATGCAAGTATTGCATGGAATTGAAATTGTCTTTGTCCTATTGGTCTAGACACATCATACATAGTGACACCATTCTATAACTCTGCCAACTCATCGATAAGAGGCTGAATATATACATTCATATCTTTTACTTGATATTTACCTACTTGAATGAATAGTAACATTACATAATTATTGTGACCGTTTTACTGCAAGATTTGTAAGTACATGTAAATTAATAACTATCAAATGATAAGATACCTGGAACAATCATTTCCAACATAATGTGCTCCCTCTTTATTGACATCCAAGGAAGAATGTTATTGTTGATAACAAAAACAGGCCACACCGAGTAAACAGATCTCATCTCTCCAAATGGATTGACATTGTCCGCTGCCAATGAAAGCTTGATATTACGAGGTTCTTCTTTGAAGTGTTGCCACTTTTCCTCTATGTGCATAAATGCCAAACCATCCATAGGGATTTGAATAATTTCATCTCGACTTCTATTGTGTGCATGATAATCCATAAATTGAGCCAAGCTACTACACCTGAATAATTCTCGCATCTATGGAATAATGGAGATGTAACGAAGAACCTTTTGAGGCACCCTTTTTGTTAGTCGATATGTTCGATATCTACTCATATGACATACAGGGCATTGTGTTGTAAATTCATGTTCTTTATAATATATAATATGATCATTGGGACAAGCATGTATTGCTTCATACTCCATTCCAATATCTTTCATAATAGTAGATAATTCTCAGTATGAGCAAGGTAGAATATTTGATGGTGGTAACAGAAACTCGCCTATCAATCTACAAAGAAAAGAAAAAAAAGTTGTTAATATAAACAATATTAGTGGTACATTATTCACCCTTTTTTAACTATAAAGACATATATGACATACCTTAACATACGTGACATTGTTAAGTTGGATAAACCATTCATAACCTTCAAGTTCAACAACAACAATACAATAGAGAGAAGAGTTGTTTGGGAGTCTTTGTATAGGGGCTTGTATGCCTTCTCAAGTAGAGGTACATCGAGGCTATCATCATCATCATGATCAAATATGCTTGGACTAAATGTGTCATGGATCAATGTATTTATACCATCATCTTCAATTGTGTTTTTTGGCGCATGATCATCATCTTCCATGGGATCATTATCTTCACCTTGGATATTCACACCTCCATGTTCCTCCACTTTGAAAACCATATTCTTCGAATTGTTGTGGTTCATATTATGTACTTCCCTGGGGAGATCAACCTATATAAAATTGATTAACATAAATAAACCATGATCATCAACTCATCATCAAGTGATTTCATATGTATATAAATTGTTAAAATGATATAATGAACAACTTACCAGTGGATGATAGTCATGTCCCCCTTCAATGTGACCATTCTCCCTACAATGTCTCTTAACTGTTTTGATTAGCAGTCTTCTATGGTTTAAGCCCTTACAAATTTTGCAAGGACAATAACATTTTCCATCACCTTTTCCTTTCAAGTTAGACCACAATCTAGCAATTGTCTCCCTATTTGGTTCTTCACTTATATTATCTGACATGATCGTTCTTCGCAAGAAGCAAAAATCAGGCTATGAAAGCTTCAGTCTATTACTTTCACAAACTAAGAAAAACTGTCGAAAGTACACAAATCTTCTTAGACCTAGTTAAATACTTTAATATTTTACAAATACTTTCTTTGACTTTATTCCTAAGACATTTAACCCCATAAGATTATTTGTAAAACTTTGACCAACTACCTGAAGGTCTTATTTTAAGAGACTTTACAACATTAAGCCACTAAAAGAAATTTCAAAACATATAAGCTAAAAGTCTAGTTAAAATATACATTAGATTAAAAAATATACAATTTTTATACTCGAGCGTGCGGCTATAACTCGTGCAACAACCTTCTTGCTTAGCTATAGAAGCTCTCCAGCAATCAACTTATACAAGCTACAAGGCCTAACAACAATTTCAAAACATATAAGCTACAAGGCAGGACATATTACATGACATGGAAAAAGGAACAAAATTTACAACCTTTAGCAAGACATATTAAATGACATCATAGTGCTAGAGAGATCACAATTATATGAGTCAAACATAGTCATGAAAAAGCACATAAATTAGTTATTATATGCAATTAAAAGATATATAGCTAGATAGGGACATCCATAGGGCATATTGAAGAAATGAAATGGTCATATAGATTTCATATAAGATTTTGAAGATGATAGTGTTCTAAGGAAAATAATCTGTTCATCTTTAGAGAGTATCATGATCCAAATCCTAAAGAGAATTGCACATGAACATAGGTGTTTATTAAGCTATAGTCTATTTATTGCAAGTGATCTACACACCCATGTAAAAGACAAATGGTGAGTAATTACTAAATAAATTGGAAAAAAAAGCAATAGAAAGAAACACTTATTGCTACAAGCAAGAAAGTAGGGTTAAGGAGACACGGTGAAGATAGCTAAGCTTCATGCAAAAAGCAAGGATGTTACAATTTGTTCACTGATATCAAACAAAAAGTAAACTTACATTGTGCCTTTGGCATAAAAATTAATCTAACTTGTTGGCTACTTGTTAGTTCCATCCAATAAATGTTCGTGTCCACATGTAATAAGGTTTTCATTCAAATCTTGAATAATAAATCTTGCACCCGAAGATCTAGGATTACCCTTCAAAGCACTGCAAAATTTACACTTCCAACACCCTTCAATAGGTTTATCCTTAAGAAATATTAGGAAGCACAACAACAGATGGATGAGCCCAACTTAACCCATTTATGGGCAAAAAGGTTTTAGATAATCTAGGCGAGATTGATCCAAAGGTGATGCACAACAGCAAGATCATTAGCCTAACTACACCTCATGACTCACCTTTTCACCAACTCGACTACACATGCAACTACACATGCACCGTTAAAAGGGTTTGTGGTAATCTAGGTGACACTCAAACCAAAGTTGATATATAGGATTGGGATCATTAGCCTAACAATACGCCTCACAAATCACCTTCACACCAAGTCGGTTGCACACACATTTAAATTTGAAATGAGGTTTATGTTTATTTTGTTTTCATTAATTATTTCATTTTATTTGTTCTTTAGCTTCTTTTTATTTAAAAAATTTGACACTTTTTTGATTTATTGGTTTTGGGTTATTGATTTGATTTTTTACAATAGGAGTAGTAAAAGATTGTTATAGCAGCATGCCATTTTTCTCTTTAAGCTCTCATGTTATTGATTTTTTTATTTGGAGAATTTTTTTTAGGTTTTCTTATTGATTTAATATTTTTTTCTTCGGATAAATTGTATCTAGTATTTTCCACGAATGGGATAAGAAATCCATATTTGAAGTGGTTAAAATTTGGATTTTTTGTTTGGGATAAGCAATCCATATTTAAAGTGGTTAAAATTTGGATTTTTTGTTTGATATACATGTTATAGGTACAAGTTTCTTTGGTTTTATTTGGTTTAGAAAGGGGAATCAAGGTGAGATTTTTAATTGATCTTTATTTTTCTTCAATGAGGGATTGATGCATGCTACTTTATTTTTTTCCTTTCTAATGCTCATATGGACTCTAGAGGAACCTGTTTCTTAATTGTTTAGTTTGTTGTTTAACACATCTTTTTTTTATATTCCCTTATTATGTTCTTGCTTAGGATCCAATTCCTCATTGATTTGTAAACTACAAAGATTAGCTTTTTTTTTAGGTTCATAAATCTGAAATCTCTCTTGTATGGGTTATGCTAGACTAGTATTTTGACCAAATTTTGATCCTTACTAGTGTTGCACATTATGTTATGCAAACGATTACAGTTCAAAACTGCAACTAATAGCATTTAATTTTTTTTAGGGTAGTGATTGTTGATTTATTTAAGATTTTGATTTTAAATAGACTCATAAGGGCATCTAAAGGGTTTGATATTTTATGACATACTTTTAAGTTCTAAACAATAAAAAGATCCTTTTTCCTCAAAATCTCATGTACACCTTTTGGAGGGAGCTTCATTTCGAGGATTTTAAGTTTGTCGAAGTTTTGCATAGGTTATTTTTGCTTGAATTAAAGCAAATTAGCCCCAGTTCATGAAAGAATCATACTTGGTGTATGTACCTATAGAAGCCATGAGAATGGAGTAGAAATCATTAAGGATCAAAGAGCTCCTATTTGCTGGCCCATCACTTGAATAATACACAATATTTTACATATTTAAGAGTTTGTGTGATCCAAGATGTTGTAATCTTGGATTCAAGGCTAGTAGGTGAGAAGATCTATTAAAAATGATTGATAAGGAGGTAACTATAACCCCTTTATATCTATATATTTCTTCATGTAATTTCAAACATGTGAGATAATGCTTCAAAATTAGGAGATCTCAATGGTTTGTTTCAGTTGGGTTTTCCATGAAAACAGTCAAGTTTTGAATACATTGCATTGTGTAGTTTGAAGTTTAAGGTTTGTATGATTGTGTAGAAAGTGCCTCAAAAAATGTTAAGTACAAGGAATACATTCATTTTTTCCTACATGACCCTCTACATGTCAGTATTGTCATTTTCGATCTTTGGATTCTTCAATACTGCTCCTAATACAAAAGAATGATATGTCATAGGGGTTGAATCTGCACAATAGTTTCCTTATGTGTGAGATCAAATAAAGAGGACAAACATAACCAAAAATCATTTTCAACCATTTGTAGGAACACTCATAATCAAATGGATATGTAATGGGTCTACTAAAACTTCAAACTATACACAAGATTGTAGAGATACTCGAAGAGTTTACGTGCAGTAAGCAAGTTTGTAGGACATTGTTGGCCCTGTTTAGAGATCCCAGGGACCTGTATGATCATAAAGTCCAATAGTAGTTTTGTTGAAAACATGTAAAGGACAATCAAGGGCCATTGATGTTGTCAAATTCCTTTAAATCCATTTAAGAGGTTGACCAATGTGATCAAATAGGGGATAGGATGGTTACACCAACAATGCGATTAAAAGGTCTATCTAACTCTAAAGCACCATGAAGTCATTGAGAGTTTCTATTATATCTCTATGGTTTTGTTAATATGTGAGAATCTCTATCTTTGAATTTGAGGCCTATGTGAACTTTGAAGAGTCTCATGCATGGATTAATAAAAGGACAATAACAATGTTTTAGTGATAAACTCAATGCAAGCAAATAAGAGCCTTAAAATAGTAATAATTGAAAGCCTAACATATTTGTCAAAGAGTATGCACATGAGGTGAAACATATGTACTCATATTTAATAGATGAAGTAATGATATTAAATCTCAAGAGCTGATGCTTTGAGAAGGTTAGTACGGTATGATGATCAAGCTGGTGCCACAAATTAGAGTGAAAAGCTCATGTTGAAGCTTTACAAAGGAGTATCAAATAACCAAGGGCATTGTTGCCCCTCTAGAAATACTGTCATATCTATCTAAGTTTCTTCTAGCTTGGTTAAACACTACCACTATTGTCATGACACGAGGTGTATTCTAGTTCTAGAGCCCTCAAAAATATATTGATTTTAAATAAGAACATGTAGAGAAGTCTAAGATTGGGATCTATCTACATGCTCATAAATAGTGCATTCATAAAACAAGCAATGGAAATAAAAAACCTCACCTGAACTCTGAAAACCTTCTAAAACCCTTGTGCACTCTAGAGGGCATAATGACCAATGCGCTTTTCATTTTTTTCTTATATCCTATTAACGTCACAATTGTGACGCTGTCGGGTTATAATTGAAAAAAAGGCCAAAAACACATTACATTTGCCTGCTGTCGCAAATTGACATCACAAATTCACCCCTAATGTATTAGTGTAGGGGGAGCACACAGATATTTCATGTTTTTGGGATGTGTCCACTTACAAAATTCATTAAAAAAAATACACATTATAAAATTACCCAAATTTTTTTGGATAAACTATGCGGCGTTAGGTAACTTTTGACCAAAGCAATTAAAGAATTTCAAAATAAAAGTTAAAATTTTAGGGGGGCCACACTTTGCACTATGTTATGTTTTTTCTGAAAAAATAGTACCTCTTTCTGTGGCCCCCTTTTTTGAGGGCCAAAAACTAAACCATTTTGAAAAAAAATTAGTAGTTTAGAAACTAGATTCAAAGGACTACTAGCTTTGTTTTTGTCATATCCTAAAATTTTGAGCGTAACTATCTTCAAACTCTTGTCAAAGTTTAGAAATTGTTGATTTTAGAAAAAAGGTGTCCACTTATACCCCCTTTTGGCACCACAACTTGGTGCACTTACCCATAGTAGAAACCCTAGCTAGAGTTATGGTTCTTTATTAGGGGGTTGGTAGTTCATTTTGAGGCACATACAAGTTTTGGGGAGCAAAATTTAGAATTAGAAAAAAAGAATTGTTAAAAGTTTTGGAGGGTTTGGATTTGCATGCGTTTACAAATTGTTCCAGATTTTAGCTATTGTTTTGAGGTAGGGTTTGAAAACTCATTGTCAAATTTTATTAAAAGATCTTTCTACTTCATGTCTTCTGGTGTGCTTGCATAATTGCTTGTTAATTTATTGTAATGATTTTTGGATAAAGAGTTATTTTGTAGATTTTGAAAAGGAAAACTTATTGATCAAGAAACCTTATCTAAGGAAAGTTGTAGAAAAAATTAGAAATGATAATGGTTGTATTCTTTAAAACCCTTTCTAATATAGGGAAATTTTGATTAAAGAAGATTGGAAGAAAACAATAAATTGAATAGGAAGAGTTTCAACTTTAAATTTGTTATTAGAACCATGTGATTATCATGGATTTTCTAAATATAGATCAATATTTTTCTTATATGTAAAATAATTTGGTTGCAAAATTTATTAAAAAAAAAAGGATTATGAGAGGAAAACATGATGTAACTAAACTTATACTAAAGATATAAAACTAAGTGTATTATGGTTGCATGATTTGAGAGATCAAAGGAATGCGAAAATACTAATTGCATGTTCATTTTTATTTTATAAAAATATAACTTAATTTTGAAATTTATTTATAAAATAAAAATAATCTGATTAAATAATAATTTTGAAAATTAAAAAGAAATTATTAAAAAAAAAATTTTATTTTTTTTAAATAATTAATTTTTTGAGAAAATTAAATAAGTAAATACTATTTATTATAAGTGGGTTTTTTTATATCAATTACTTTTAAAAATCTTAGTGGTATATTATATATTTATTAATGCAAGTGGAGTTGGAAATTAATAAATATATAATTGTAATTTTGTTAGATTTGAAGAGAAGCTATAGTGGAGTTCACTATATAATCATCTAGTTATGAATATTTAATATTATGAGAGGAATTGTCAATAACTTTATTAAAAATTTAATTTCAAATTTGAGTTATCTCTAGTTGTATTATGAATTAAAGGAAAAGTAAAATTAAGATTAGACTTAAATAGAAGTTAAATTAATATTTCAAAAATTAAATTGATATTAATATTTTATTTAATAATATATATTTATCTTACTAATTAGATCATTTAAATTAATAACATGATTATATATATATGCACAAAGAGATTTGACATTTAAATACTTATTGATTTAAATAAGTATATTAGTATAACAATTTATATTAACAGATATATTCTTACTTTATTTATTAACACATCCTTATGACCCAAACTAAATAAGAGAAAATGATGGAATTAAATCATATGGTTGAAAAAAATGTGTTTTCTTATATTCTATTTATAGTCTTGTAATGTTTAATTATTTGATGGTTTTCTTTGTGGATTGCTTAGTTGACATAGTTAGGATGTGCACCAGAGGCATTTTTGAGATTTTTTTTTTAATTATTTGACTCGATGTCATGATGCACTTATTGATTTGAATTGAGATTTGTTTTGACGATCATTTGTGAGAACTTGGGTTTTGAGAAGCAATGTTATTTTCGGGTTTCCTTTTAACAAACCAAGTTTGATCAATATCATTTTTGTGGTATCGTCACAATTTTGGTTTATGAGTCTTGGGAAGGTAGTCTATATGCATTTATACAGAAGTTTCTTGCAATGGGGGTTGGGGCCCAAAGGGCTGCTATTGGCCAAATTTGCCTTCCCACCAAAATTGCCATATTTGTATTTAAGTGTTAAACAACCACGTCCCACCTTTAATATTAAACAATGCCATGGAAATATGAAATAAATTAAATGAAAACCTGATAACATTTCTGTGTTTTCCTAAGTTTATTTTTCCCTACCCCCATAATTTTCTCCAAGCATTAGATCTCCCACAGATCTATGGTAGTCGCTTCCTCGCATTCTGTATTTTGTTAGATTTTCTAACAAAGAGGGAAAGTAACCTTTTTCCATGTGTCCAAGGTGGGTCCTTTCCTTTTGTGGACTATGGTGTGGTGAATCAGTGCTAGACAAGTTGGAAAATGGCCATGTTTTTATTGTTTGGTGCACTAACAAGTTGGGTGTACCTTTAGGATCGTCAAAGCTTTTCATGATCCATAGCCATCGCTTTGTCACTTTGTAGAAGTGCTTGTTCTTTATTTCATGCAACAAAGTGACATCGCACCACATGTATGTGTGTGTCCAAGTTTCTTTAATGTGTCATCTTTTGACTATGCTGTCATGTCGATGTGAGTTGGAATATGACTAGAATTCTATTGGTTGTCACTTCCCTGCATTGTGTATTTTGTAAAAATTTTCTGATAATGTGGGAAGCAATGTTATGACATGTGGACTTATGGTCCAAGTCATATTGTGTGGGTCATAAGGTAACAAAGTGACGAGTCATATTGAGCTAGTGTATAGTGAACATTTCATTAGCCAAGTCTCTGATATGGTTAGTTTGGTGGGACACATATTCTTAGTTTTTTCTTTCATCATCAAATGATGACAGATCTATGGTTGTCATTATGTCACTATGCAGAGTTGTAAGGGAGTTATTTTATGTGACACAGCGACGACTCGACACATGGATTTTGATGGCCCCTTTCCTATCAGAGAAACCAAGCAATTGTTAGAATGCATTTCTCATTAGTGATGTGATGACTATGTAAGGTGTGGGCTAGTTCCTTCAATGCATTTCACTCATTGTTAGATCAAGGATCATCCACAATTGTCACTTTGTCACTATGCAGAGTTGCAAGGTAGTTATTTCATGTGACAAAAAAAGCATTTTCCATGTGTACTGGTGGATTTGTTCTTCCGTGTGGGTCACTAGGGTTAAAGGGTAGTGCCAAAAAGGATTCTAGGTCATGCTGAGGTGGATTTCATTCCAGTCACTTCATGTTGATTCATTAGAAAGGGGGACATGTGTCGTGTGGGATGTTGAGTAGTTCATGAGCCCGAGAATATTAAGGGGGTAGGCTCAGTATTAATGAAAGTTTTCCACAACCGTTAACCTTTTGTAGATTAATGATTAACACTTTCCTACATTATGGAATTGAAAGGGCATTAAACATTGTGGGCAAGCGACAAATGGTTATGTGTCCCAGTTGGCCAAGTTAAGGAAATAATGCTGGAGCGACTTTGCAATTAGGTCATAGTTCCATGAGTAGCCATGGTTAGGGTTTTAAAAGGTGGCACATTTATACTAATAGAATGGTCAAACTTGTGAAGACTGTGTAGGGTGGTGGAAAGATAAAAGACTATTGGTCTATGTGGCTTATCTTGGTTGTAGAACTTAGCTGACCTATTAAGTTTTGCTGATTTTTTGAGCCAACTATCAGAAAGAGATGGCTTTTCTACAGAATTTGATCTTCTTGATCAGTTCCAACCACTCACGAATGAATGTAGGACTAGAAATGACGTAAAGGACACTCTTCCCATTAACTAATTATCCATTTTGAAGGATTTTAGCATTGATTGGTGTCATTTCCATCACTTCAAGGTTTTCTTTAGTTAGGGTTTTCATGATTTTCATGCCTCTACAAGTGTACCAAATCAAATCTATTTTTTGGATCATCTTGATTATTCTCTAAGAACTTAATGGTAATGGTTGTGGAGTATCTCTAGCTAGAAATATCTTAGTTATGCTTGAGCTATAAAGGCACATTTAGTATTTTTTGTTAAAGGTCCACTCTTCTCTATTTTCTTGGCATTGCTCTGGCATGCTACCATAAATCTCCTTTGCCTTTTCATTATCTGGCATCTTGCCTTATCTCCTTTATCCATTGATGTATTGAGCAAGACCTATTTGCCTCTCATTAGTATATTGTGGATATCTACAATCTTGTATGACTATACCTCTTTGACCTATCAATGATATATAAGTGAATCTCATCTTCCTTGTGTCATTTATTTGGATTTTCTAATCTACATGTGATTGTTAGATTAAAACAAGCCTGGATGTTTATATCTTTTGCTGTCATGGTGGTTCAAAAGTGCATGTATGTGTAGAGATTGGTTTGAAGACTCTATTTTGGTGCATCACCCCTTAGATTAGAGTAGGTCTGAAGACTCAACCTCATAGTTTAAGTCCCATAGCTTGGAGGTTGTTTCCATGTTTTACAAGGTTGTTTGTAGATAAAAAAATTGGACAAGGGTGGAAAATTTTGTGACAACCATTTTTGGCATGCCCCGTGAGACCACTATAACAAGAAGATTTCAAGCCTAATGGTGTCAAGAAGAAGAAAATTTTATGATTATGTTGAAGAGATAGTACTAGCTTTAGTATTCAAGCCTTCAAGTGACTCATTCTTCAAGTACATGGTGACTCCAAGCTCTAAATAGATGTGGTTCTAGACAAAGTTGTTGTGATTCATGCCCAAAGCTAAAACAAGGGCATCTTCTAGAGGTAAATTTCAGTATCAAGAGTTATCATTTTCAAATCCTAGAAGAAGAAAGACTAGAGAACATTTCTCACCAATTAGGAGTATAGAGGAAATGCATACCCCTGTAATATCAATCTCCACTCCTCCTATTGTGAGATCTCAACCTAGAAAGCCATCTACTCAATATTAATAGACCTCTTTCTTATATGGCTAGAGCTCATGCCTTTTCCACCTTTAATGGTGGAAGTCATCTTTTATTGGCACAAAGAAATGACATACCAGTAGCTATACTTAAAAGTATACCTGAATTTACTAGTGAAAGTTCTATCTCTCCTTTAGAACACATTCAAGAAGTTCCAAATGTCTGCAATATCCATGGTATTACAGAAGATGATGTGGCCATCAGACTCCTAGCTTCATCTTAAAAAGGGAAAGCCCTACAATGGTATAGGGGTCTATCACATGGCTCTATAATAGATTGGGATGGGTTAGGAGCAGAACTATGTAAACATTTTTAGGATAAAAGTGACTATTTTCCAATTTTAGAACAACGAACTACCATAAAAGAAGCCCCCCATGAATGTATAATTGATTTCAACTATAGAATTTAGAAGACATGGGACAAAATACCTACTTTAGTGAAGCCTACCCTTGGTAATGCCTTCTTGTATTACCTTAGAGCTTTTAATAGTGATATTGCCACTACAATCCAAACCATGGGAGGATATACCTTACCTGATGTTTATGAGATAGCAATAAGGGTAGAAAACATATTGATACAAGGAGGAAAGTTATCTCCAAGGCCTCCTATGCCTTTATTTCTTGGTATCCCAAATCACCCACCAATAATGGCTCTTATTCCCACAACTTCCACATTACAACCCCTTGCTCTAGCCCCTCAAGTTTCGACATCTTCAAATGGAATAGATGAAATCAAGGAGGTGATGTAGTCTATGATGTTGAACATAGATAAAATATTGCAAGGTCAAGAAAATAAATTAAAAGAAAACTTCTCTATGATGCAGAAAGTGAGCAACAAAGTGGTGACTTTGGAGAGATAGCAAGCTCAAGGTAATAAGGCTCCTCAAGTACAATATAAAACTTAAAATAATGGTAGGCCACCAAATCATAATTATGGGAATACTTCTTTTGATCAGAGTAGGTAGAACATTCATGCCTCTACTTCAAGTGCAAATCAAAGTAGGGCCATAGTCCCTCAAAACAATATGGTTTAAGACTAAGATTTTTGCTCCTCCTACAATTACTACTATGCCTATTGCATGTGTCAAAAGGTTGAATCTTATTTGGCTTTGACTACTCATGAGCCTATAGTAGGATAGTCATATAATGAGAACCAAACCAAAGATGCCTCACATATGAAAAGATAGCCTGTGATTTCTCTTTTATGAATGATCAGGTGGAGGAACATTGTAATGTAAACTAGGAATTTATTGCTCACAATACTAGGAGGAAAAGAAGAGCTATTCAAGATGTTACCACTCCTCCTCCTAATCAAGCTTCAACATCAAATGTACAAAAAAAAAATGATCAAACCATTTCTCCTCAACAAAAAAGAAAAAATAGTCACAAAGTAGATGTGAATAGTCCCCAAGTCATTCCATCTCAATCTCCCATAAATACAACTCTCAAAGCTTCTACAAAAGCACCTAACACCTCATTCAGTGTGGTAGAGTAGATGAAGAAGAAAAGTGTGAATTTTTCCATGTGTAATGTTGTTGCTACTATACCTATTTAGAAGAAACTACTATAACAAGAATTGGAGAGCATTGAACTAAGGGATCAGCCATCAAGAGAAGAAAGTGCCACAAGTCTAGTACAACCATCAAGGGAGGTAGAAACAAGTAGAAAGGTTAGACCTCCTACATTTTATGTTTCTTTTATTATAGGGGATAAAATATTCCACAATTGTACAATTTATTCAGGGGATAGTAGTTTAGTGATGCCTAGTTGTGTTGCTAATGGTTTAGAAATGAAATATAATACTGTCAAGACTATAGGGATCCTCATGAATGTTGAGATGGCCCTACATGCGTGCCCTAGTTGTACTATAACTCAAGATATATTAGTTGCTGAGGTCAACCCACACTTTGCCATTTGTCTTACAAGAGATTTCACTACACAAATAGGTGGTTACCTATCCTTTTATTGGTCATACATTTTTTTAAGAATGAGATATGGAACCAAGGCTCTAATCAAAGTAGAACCTCTAGCCTCCATCATATTGAGCCCTACACCCCTAATCTCATCAATTTGAATTGCACTTTCCTAGAAATGGATGAGAATGACATAGTAAATGAGTTTGCTACTTCTCTAATAGATATACCTAATTTTCTCTTAGATGAATGGGCTAATGCATGTCAATTTGATCCCATATCAAAAACCTTGGAGATAAGTCTTGGTACATATTATGTGTTAGAAAAGGATTCTCTTGTCCCCAATCTTATGAAGACCAAAGAGAATATAGGTGGGATATGGAATTTTTTTTGATGGATCAAGAAATAAAAATGGATCAGGGGTTGACATGATGTTGATTTCTCCTTCACAAGTGAGATACTACTTCTCCTTTCTGCTCCAATTCAGTTGTACCAATAATATGGCTAAGCATGAATCCTTGATCCAATGTCTCCTACTTGCTCAAAAAAGAGGAATTCAAGCCTTAAGTGTAGATGGAGATAGTGAGTTGGTGGTCAATTAGGTGAGAAATCAAAAAATCACAAAGAATGGCTTGCTCAAATCTTATAAACATAGAGTGTGGGATTTTCTTGAAGGTTTCAATGCATTTAATATCCAGAGCATCTCTAGAAAAGAGAATAGATATGTTGATAGACTTGCAATAGTAGGTGCATCTTATGATATGCCAAGGAATATTGAGGAGGAGAGGAAGAAATGAATTAGAGTGGTATTTAGGCCTACAATTCTTGGCAACAACACCAATTGGCAAGTCTTTGAATCTGATGCACAAATTGTAAGTTTCTTGTAGAATGAAGCAAAATTCTCAGAGAGAAACCCATGACCAGAATGGGGATCAAATCATCAATCTCAATTCCAACAAGTTTCCTCAGGGTCTCATTACCTTAGAGAGTGTTTTTAACCCTAATGACCAAGAAAGAAATAGAGGCATGAACCTAGCTACCGACCAAGATGATTACACCCCAATCAAGGTTTCTCACAAAAAAACCTTAAGCATTGGAAAGATATGTTCTAAAATTGAGCAAGAATGTTTTATTCATCTATGTCAAGAATTTAGTGATGTGTTTGTATGGACATATGATGATCTAAAAGGTTTTGACCCAAGCCTATTTCAACATACGATAGATGTAGTAGAAAATGTCAAACCACTAAGACAAAAGTAGAGACTAGTGAATCCTAAGATTGAACCATTAATGAGAAAAGAGCTATCCAAATTGATTGAAGCCAATATAATTTTCCCTATCAAGCACTCATCATGGGTAGAAAATGTTGCCCCCATTAGAAAGTAGAATGGAGAAATTATCTATTATGTGTGGATTTTAGAGATCTTAACCAAGCTTCCCTTAAAGATCATCATCCTCTCCCTTCCATGGAATAGATATTGTCCGAGGTCAATGGTTTAGAGAGGTTCTCATTTCTTGATGGATTCTCTAGTTACAATCAAGTGTTGGTCAAGCAGGTTGACTATACAAGACTATATTCACCACAAAATGGGGCACCTATTCTTATAGTAAAATGTATTTTGGGCTAACAAATGCAGGTGCCCCATTTCAAAAGGCAATGGAGATGGCCTTCAAAAACATGGTTGAAAGGTTTTAGTTGGTTTACCTTGATGATATCATAGTATATTCAAAAGATGTAGCAGATAATTTTGGTCATCTCAAATAGGTATTCCTAAGATGTAGAGAGTTTGGGGTATCCCTTAATGCAAGCAAGTGTGTCTTTGCAACCAATCAAGGAAAATTATTAGGAAACATTGTACTAAAGGATGGTCTAACCATTGATGCAAAGAGAGCTAAAGCCATACTTGCTCTCTCTCTTCCTAGTCATAAGAAAGGTTTGCAAAGTTTTCTTGGTAGAATAGTTTTTTTAAGGATATTTATCCCTAATCTAGTTACCATGGTGAAACCTCTTACAACCATGCTTAAGAAGAATATGGTCTTTTTCATGGACCAAGGAAGGGAAGGTAAGTTTTGAAGAGATCAAAGTAGCCCTAGCCTTGGTCCCTACTCTCATCAATCTGAATTTTGAGAAGGATTTCATTCTTTATACCTTAGGTGGTGAGTCAAGAAACTATCTTGACCCAAACAAATGATAAGGATGAGGAGAAACCTATTGCCTTCTTTAATGAAGGGCTTAAGGAATATGAAGACAAATACAGTTTTGTAGAAAAGAAAGCCTTTGCAGTCATAAGAGCTTTGAAGAAATTTAGACACCTTTTGTCTCATAATAAGATCCATTTGTTAGTACCCCATGTCAGTGTGAAAGACTTTCTTTTGAGTAAAGATATTAGTGAGAAGAGAGATGGATGGATCACTAAGATAATGGAGTATGATGTGGAAATCTAGATTACCAAGTTGGTCAGAGGGAAGGGACTGTGCAAACAAATAATCTCATCTCAGGAGATAGATAAGGAAGTTACTATGGTATTGACAAAGCAACAAGAAGCAAGAAATGATAATCTAAAGAGTTGGATAGATGAAATGAAGACCTTCTTAGTAGGAAATGGATATCCTTAAGGATTAGATAGAACTAAAAGGAGAACATATGTTGGAGTCAATTCTTTATGCAATAGTTGATGGTATCCTTTTTAGGAGGGATTTTAATGGAACCCTATTAAGATGCATTGATACCAACCAAGCTGAAAGAATGATTAAGGAGCTTCACGATGGTCTTGATGGTGGCCACTTTTTGGCAAGGACAACTACAATGAAGATTATGAGAGCTAGTTACTATTGGCCATCCCTATTCCATGATTGTAATAGACATGTGAGTAAGCGTGAAAAATGCACTTTATTTTTTGATAAAAATAGACTTTCAGCTCTTCCTCTTCATCCCATTTAGGTAGAATAGCCTTTTTCTCAATGGGGATTAGATTTCATAGGCCCTATCAATCTACAATCCAGTTTTGGTCACAAATGGATTCTAGCCACTACAGATTACTTTACCAGATGAATAGAAGAAATTGTATTGAAGGATACAATAGAGTCTTAAGTTGTTGAATTCCTTGATGGAATTTTGACTAGGTTTGGTGCCCCTTCAACCATTATTTCAGATAATGCAAAATCTTTTGTAGGAGCTGAGATTTGTGCATGGGCAGTTGATCATAATATCTACTTGAGCACATCCTCAAACTACTATCCTTAGGGAAATGTATTGGCTAAGTCATCTAACAAAAACCTAATTAGGATTATGAAAAGGACTATAGAGGATAACTAATGGTGTTGGCATCAAAATTTGAAAACAACACTATGGGTTGACAGAATAACACCTAAAAGAGCCATAGAAAATTCACCCTTTATGTTGGTATGTAGTAGGGAAGAAAGGTTTCCAATTTCATTAGAATTCCCATCTCTAAAACTAGCTCATTAGTTACAGCTAATTGAAAATGATGCTATGTCTATAACAATGGAAAAATTGATGGATTTGGAAGAGAAATGAAACTAGGCTATACAAACCTTAGAAGCACAAAAATAGCAAGTCAAGAAGTCCTTCAATAGGAAGGCTATGGTTAGAATCTTTAGATTGGGAAATCTTGTATTAAAATAGGATGTAGGTAGAGAAAAACTAGGGACTCTCAAAATTTGATGCACTATGGAGTGATCCTTATGTGATTATCAGTTGCAAATAGCCAGTGCTTTTCAATTAAGTAGGCCAAATGGTGAAATTCTGAATATTCTAGTTAATGGAATGTATCTTAAGTCCTACTTCTGATAAAAGATGAGCATTTCATGTATATAGTTAGGTTACTTTCCTTCATGTTGTTTCCTATTTTCCAAGAAGTGCATGAGAAAATGTTATTTCTTCTAGAGATGGTAGGTTTTGAAGTTGCATAATTCTTGTTTTGTAGTCAGATGTAGGATTTTTAGAGTTTTGTTGTTACAGAGGTAGGGTTAGGGTTTCATAACACACATGATCTACATTTTTTATGACTCTGTATCCCAATGGATGTGCAGGGCACTAGTCTTATGCATAATGGGCTTGCATCCCCCTTAAGTCACTAGAATTGTTGACCAAATTTGCCTTCCTACAAAAATTTCCATATTTGAATTCAAGTGTTAAATGGTCACATCCCACCTTTAATATTAAATAATACCATGGAAATATGAAATAAGTTAAATAAAAACCTTATAACATTTCTATTTTTTCCTAAGTTTATTTTTCTAGCCCCCACAACTTTCTCCAACCATTAGATCTCCCACAGATCTACGGTAGTTGCTTCCCACATTCTATATTTTTGTCATATTTTTGGACAATGTGGGGAAGCAACCTTTTGACATGCATCCAAGGTAGGTCCTTTTCTTTTGTGGGCCACGATGTGGTGGATTAGTGTTAGATAGGGTGGCAAAATGCCATGTTTTTATTGGTTGGTGCAGTGACAGGTTGGGTGTACCTTTGGGACTGTTAGATCTTTTCATGATCCACGACGATCACTTTATCACTTTGTAGAAGTGCTCATTTTTTATTTCATGCAAAAAAGTGACATTGTGCCATGTGTATGTGTGGGTCCAAGTTTCTTTAGTGGGTCATCTTTTGACCATGCTGACATGTTGATGTGAGTTGGAATATGACTAGAAATCGATTAGTTGTCACTTCCTTGCATTTTGTATTTTGTCATATTTTTTGACAATGTGAGGAAACGATGTTATGACATGTGGACTTGTGGGCTAGGTCATGTTGTGTGGGCTGCAAGGTGACAAAGTAATGAGTTACACTGAGATGGTGTACGATGAACATTTTATTGGCCAAGTCTCTAATATGGTTAGTTTGGCAAGCTATGTGTTCTTAGCTTCTTCTTCCAACATTAGATGATAGTAGATCTATAGTTGTCATTATATCACTATGTAGAGTTGCAAGGGAGTTATTTTATGCAACATAGTGATGGATCAACATGTGGATTTCAGTGGCCTCTTTCTTGTTAGAGCTACTGAGAAATTGTTAGCTTACATAGGTAGTTTGTTGGTTTCTCATTGGCAATGCGATGACTATGTAAGGTGTGGGATAGTTCCTTTAGTGCATTTTACTCAACGTCAAATCTAGGATCATTCATAGTTTTTTCTTTTCCACTTTGTAGAGTTGCAAGGTAGTTATTTCATGTGACAAAGTGAGCACTTTCCATGTGTACTGGTGTGTCTGTTCTTCTATGTGGGCTGCCATGGTTAAAGGTTAGTGCTAGAAAGGATTCTAGGTCATGTTGAGGTGGATTTCATTCTAGTTTCTTCATTTTGATTTGCTAGAAAGGGTGACATGTGTTATGTGGGATGTTGAGTAGTTCATGGGCTTGGGAATATTAAGTGGGCAGATATAGTAATAACAAAGGTTTTCCACAATCGTTGATCTTGTGTAGGTCAATGACTAGTGCTTTCTTGTATTATGGCATCACAAGGATTTTAAACATTGCAAGCAAGTGACAAATGGCTATGTGTCCCAGTTGACCTAGTAAAGGAAATAACACTGTAGTAAAGGAAATAACACTTTAGTAAAGGAAATAACACTGCAGTCACATCATTATTAGGTCATAGTTCATTGAGTAGTCACAGTTAGGGTTTTAAAAGGCCGTAGAATTATATTGATAAAATGCTCAAACCCATGAAGACTTTGCAAGGTAGCAGAAAGATAAAAGACTATTGGTCTACATGGCTTATCCCAATTGTAGACCTCAGTTGACCTATTGACTTTTGTTGATTTGTTGAGCCATCTATAGGAAATAGATGGTTTTCCTGCATAATCTGATCTTCTTGATCAATTCCAACCACTCCCAAATGAATGTAACGACACAAAGGATACTCTTCCCATCATCTAATCATCCATTTTGAGTGGTTTTAGCTTTAATTGGCACCATTTCCACCACTTTAGGGTTTGGTGGATAGTTAGAGTTTCCATGATTTTCATGCCTTTACAAGTGTACCAAATCAAATCTATTGTTTGGATCATCTTGATTGTTCTCTAAGAATTTAATGGTAGCGGTTGTGGAGTAACCTTAGTTAGAAATATCTTAGTTATGCCTAAGCTATAAAGGCACATTTTGTAATTTTTGTAAAAGGTTGACTCTTCTCTATTTTCTATAGCATTTCTCTAGCATGCTACTATAAATCCCCTTTTCCTTTGAATTATCTAGCATCCTACCTTATCTCCTTCAGTCATTGATGTATTGTGCAATATGTATTTGCCTTTCATTAGTATATTGTGGATATCTGCAATCTTGCATGACTATATCTCTTTGACCTATCAATGATATATAAGTGAATCTCATCATCCTTGTGTCATTTATTTGGGTTTTCTAATTTGCATGTGATCGTTAGATTAAAAAATCTTGGATGTGTATATCATTTGGTGTCTCGACGGTTCAAAAATGCATGTATGTATAGAGATTGGTTCGAACACTCTATTTTGGTGCATCATCCCGTAGGTTAGTGTAGGTAGATTTTCTTTCATGCATTCCTTCTCCCTTTTCCTCTCCAAGTTTAGCTAGGTGCATCTTGATATCAAAGGAAGCCAACCTTCTTCGGAGACCTAACCTCATTGTTCAAGTCCATAGCTTGGAGGTTGTTTCCATGTTTCACAAGGTTGTCCTTAGGTAAAAACTTTCAACAAGGGTGCAAAATTTTGTGACAACAGCTATCAAGGTAACTCATTGTAAGTTAAGTAATAAGTGATAACATAATAAATACAATATTTAGATACACATTAAAATGATATGTTAGAGATATTTCCTCACCCATGCCTTGAGCACTTGTACAAACTAAGGATGAGAATGGGATGATACCTAGTGAAAGGCATGACTAGTTTCCCTTGTCTTTGTGAGAGAGTATTTTGGTTCCACTTGTGTAACATTGAGGGTTTGGGGTCCAAAGTGACTAGTCTAGGGTAACTCAACACAATGTGGCATGTCTTCTACTAATGATTGGAAACTTATGGGGTCCAGTCTCATTAAAGAGACTAACAAACAGACTAAAAAACTACCAAAGGTACTTAAGGTAATAGTTTTATGTATGAGTTTGTAATGCTTAGGCATGGACAATTTGTCTAGAGCTTAGTTTGTGCCCCAATTAATTAGCTTGTTTCGAATCAACTAGTTTTTTTTTTTCAATTATAAATTGCCAATCATATTTTTATGTGATTTTATACCTTAGCATATCTTATACAAAATTCCTTGACTAGAACATGCAATACAATTGCAATGCTCAAAATTGTCAACCATCATCTCTTTTTCTACTACTTTTACTTGTCCTTTGGCAAAAGTCTAAAACTTTGTAGGATAAATACTATGAATACTATCTATAATTGCTCCTCTATCTTGTGATGAATAATGCCTTTACTTGACATTTCATACACATGTGAGATTTCCTTTCACCTCTTTGTAGCTGCACATTATTTATTACTCGAGACATTTGGATAATATTTAATAAAATCTATTGACAACGATTTCACACATGGAAAAATAAATGTCAAATAAATAAAAAAATTTCATTATCTTTTTCATGGTGTAAATATGATAATATTTGCCATTATATGGATTATATTAACATTTGTGATTATAGTGATTGCATTTTTGGTTTAATTCATTTATAAGATGGTAAAACAATAAGATTGAATCAGTTAAAATTATGTTTTATAATGTGTTTATTATTGTTACTAAGTTATTATGTTAAGTTGGATTTATGAATGAATCTATAAATTATGAAGTGTATCTTTTAATGTTTTTTAATAAATTGGTATTACAATTTATTAATCGTGAATGTTTTACGTTATATTTTGATTGATGTTAATTTTTTAAGACTATTTAATATTAATATAATATATAAATTTATTATAACAATTTTAATTTTTTTAATAAATAAAAGAAAATTTGTAAAGTAGGAAATCCATAAATGTTAAAAAAAATATAAGAATCATATTTTAAACATAAATTATTCATTTTTTAAGTTTTTCAATAAAATATTGATAAACTAAACAATTAGTTTTACATTTTTATTTAATTATTATTTAAATTAATAAATTTTCAATATATTTACAAGGTTTCTTATTATTCAAATTTAAAATTAATTTGCATTTTTTTATAAATCAAATTACTAAGATTTCTATGTATTATTTATTTATTTATTATTATTTAAATTTCAAATAAATTTTAGGCCTCTCACAATACATTCTATCTCAAGAATTGAGGTATCATCTCTAATTTGCTATATTTGCTATATTTTCATCTTTGTATACATTAAAGGTCTAAATTTCTTAAAAAATCTATAGTTGTAACAAAAGCTATTTGATGAATGCTTAAGCAAGATTTTCCATTGTTTCACACTTCTATACTTGACTTTGAGCCTATAGAGTGGTATGCACATAGTTTAGAAATTATAAATGGCTTTAGTTTGCACTTCAAATTTTCAATGTCAAATCTCATTTCTTCTCAATTAATGTATTAGATTGTTCAAACTATTACAGTAAGTTCAAAGTGGGTTTTACATTTGATATAATAAATCTCTAAACTAATTGAATTTAATAAAAGACTATACCAAAATTGTATGCCTCTTTATGAGTCTCACATCTCATTATTCATTTGACATTTCAATAAATGTAGTTTTGTAACTAGTTCCATTTTCTCTCTTGTTTCATTTAAATTGTATGTTTCTTCATTATGAATTTGTAGATAAAATTCTTCTCTTCATTATCAATGTCAAAACTCTCATTTTTATATAACTAGATTCTTCCTTTGAGGTTTTTTTTTCCATTATAAAAATCAATTATTTGAATTTTTTCCAAGCCTTCCAAATCTAGTAAGAAGAAACTTTTCAGATTATTAGGGTATCACACCATAAAATTAGTACCACAAAGATAAGGTAGCCCACTAATTACAATTTGAGTCTATACTTCCATTTCATTGAAGGAACATAACAATTACGACCTCAATATTAAGTGTGACTTATTTTTTTGGGTATTGGAGTTTGATTTAACACCTTTCATTTGCACTCACATCGTTTGTCAAGAATATGAAAAAGATCAAATAAGATGTCCATTTTTACAAGATTTTAACTTATTTTTCAAATAATTATGTAGTGCCTCTCCCATTTGATTTTTGTAAGTCATCTTAATGGATGAAACCTTGATGATCTTGCTTGGTGAGTGATCATGATTGGGACCATGAGTGGTCTACACCCTTCATGTGATTTGATTTATATTATTGTAGATCAGTTGCTTTGATTATGCTTATGACTGATTTATTAGATTAAGATTTCTTACATGGTTCATTGAGGTTTGTGCTAGTGGTTACTAGGATTGATGCTGGTATCATGATGTTGTTCCATGATTACCCTGAGACGTGTATAGAGATTGCATTGTGTACTATTACCTTGCTACACTAGGTTCCTATAGTGGTGGTTAGTCGTTTTTATGACTGTGTTCACTTATGTGTTTTAAGTTTCTTTTTATGTTGTTTAAACAACCATTATTAAATTTTTAAATAATTAGAAATGAATTTTCCATGTTAGATTACTACGTTGTTCAGTTGATCATATCTACATGATGATGCTTTCTTTTGAGATGATAACATACTTTATGAGGATATCTAGGCATTCAGTATTTGGACATGTATCTGATTATGTTAGATGTGGATTTGAAGTTATAGATATTTACTCCATTCCTGCGTTGTTATGCTTTATGCAAATGTGAGTAATGTAAATGAATTATTTTAGTATAATTAAATAAATGGTTAAATTAGGTGATTTAATGCATTTATCTCTTTAGCTATGTTATTATATGCAATTGGACTTGATCACATTATTTAGTGTGCAGGATTTATATCCTTGGTAATGGCACATGGAGTTAGTGATTCAACTATTCATATTTTACCAATGTCATTCCTGTATGGTCAACATATCTTGTTATTTATTTAAATTAAACCTTCCAGTGATTTGATTAAATTTAGAATCATTTTCATTATGTGACTAGACCCATGAGTGTGTTTGTGCATTTAGAGGTTCGCATTTGTCACAAAAGTAATTAAGCAATTCTGTCATTTTTTGGATTTTTGGTCTTTTAATTGATTTATTTTAATTTCTAGCAGCTTTGCCATAGATGAATTCCAATTACTTGGAATAACCTATTTCTGTTTGAGTTTATTTAGGGTTTTACTAGGTTGGTGGGTTATTTACCCTAATCAATTATTCACTCGAAAAGTGAATAAGTATCCAAAAAGGAATTTAATTCCAGACTTCTCACTTTTGAATTAGAAAGTTAGAGACTAAAACCCAAAATTTGCTTCATGAGGATTTTTTTTTGTTCATTGTGGGAGCTACGAGTGTGAGATCATTGCGAGGATGATCTTGTTGGATCTAACTCGGGGAGACCTTAAATTGCTCTAATTTTTGGATACTTTTGGAAGATTTTTATTTTATGGTTCAGATTCTCATTTTTCCATTTTAGTTGTGAGGCAGGGCTCACCCATTTTATTGTTTTGACTCCGTTTCTACTTCTATTTTTGGTAGCCTCTTGTTAGGAGGCTAAGAACTAGTGTTCCCATCTATTTCTGAATGCTAGCTCTACCCTGTTGGATGGGTATGAGCATTTCCCTATTTTTTGGGATGAGGGTTTCGGGTTTTGCATTGTAATGCTAGTTGTTTTTGCATGTAGGCTCCAAACCCAGATATTATTTGATATTTGTGGCTTTTGTGCCCTAAGACCAAATTAGTTTTAATTTTGTAATTTTTGAGTTTTGAGGTTTTTACCTCAATTTGCATACTGCCCAATTTTCTCAGGTTTTCTTTACATGATGTTTGTCATGGACTTGGATTATCCATAGGATGCTAGTCAGACCATTGTTGCATTTTTTGTTTGCATTTGGATGTATGCCATATCCGTTCTCCTAATCTTGTATTTGGTTGAGTGAGTTTATATCTAGTGTTTTTGTTTCGGATCATACCCTTATTATTTCATGGATGTTAGGATTTGTTTAGAATCTATACTCCTAGATTGAGGCTAGTTGAGTAAGTTTGTGATGTAACATAGATGAAAAATAACTAAGTTCCAAGAATACCAAACTTTGCACACTTACATGAATCTTTATATAACTCTCTCATTGCTGTGTCAACGGGTGCTTCTCTCCCCTTAACATAGGATATATCTTTCATGTGCATTTCCTCCCTCATTGACAACAATATGAAAGGTCCAATTTTTATATAACAATTGCTAATCTTCTGCTCCAAGTCATTAACTAACTCAAGTGCCAAAAGACACTATTCATTACCAAGAGTCCTCAATGACTCAACACATACCAGATGCTTCCTCATATAGGAAGCATCATCATATAGTCTAGTCAAATAATAGTGCTCTGTGCCACTAGACTGATGCACTCTCTGCATCAACTATTTAGAAGTAGGCAAGGGCATGACCCCAAGCATACCTCTCAAGTACTCAAAAGTATGTTTAGATAAGGGCTTCGTAAAGATATCTACAATATGATCCTTAGTACTTACATCAATTTGATCTCTTTGTCTATTTCTTTCTCTCTTAACACATTATACTTAATAGATATGTGTTTTGTCTTAGAATGCAATATAGGAGACATACTCATTGTACTTTTGTTATCATAGTAAATGATAATAGATTCTTCAATCATAATTTTGATGTCCTTCAACATTGTCTTCACCCACATAACCTAATTATAGTTGTTTGTTGCTGCAATATACTTTGCCTTAGTAGTGCTCTGTGAAATAAAATCTTACTTCTTGCTTAACCAAGAAACCAATCTTCCTCCAAGAAAGAATGTTCCACCACTCTTTCTCTTTTTGTTATCCATACTTCCTACCAAATCAACATCAATATATGTGCACAAAGTGAGATCATTTGATCTATCATACCAAATTCCATAATTAGATGTCCCTTTTAGATATCTAAATATTCTCTTTACTACTACAAAATGATATTCTTTACGATCATCTTGAAATCTAGGTACTATCCCAACTACATTTTCTATATTTGGTCTTGTGTGAGTTAGATATTGCAAACCTCCAATCATTGATCTATACTTCTTCTACTCTACTATAGGTGTCTCATCTTTGCTAGATAACTTATGACTAATTATCATGGGTGTACCAACATGTTTACAACTTTCCAAACTTTCAGATACTTAGTTTGCAAAATGAGTATACCATCATTATTTTGCACAATCTACAATCCTAGGAAGAACTTCATTTCTCCTATCATGCTCAATTCAAATTCATTCTTCATCTCTTCAACAAATTCATCACTAGTTTCATTATTGCCTCCAAAAATGATGTCATCAACAAATATTACAATGATCTATAGACCATCTTCAATTTATTTTAGATATAATTTACTAGCAGTCGTAGCTTTAGCAAGTCCAAGCCTTGTGAAGTAACTGTACAAGCTTGCATACTAGGTTCTAGGTGCTTGCTTTAGACCATAATAACCTTTGTTCAATCAACATACCATGTCTTTATCTTCTAATAAGGGAGATCCTTTAGCTGCTCAATATAGACTTCCTCTTCTAATTCTCCATTTAGAAATGTCAATTTAACATCCATCTGATAAACCTTAAATTTCTTGTTTTCTGCATATGTCAAGAACATCCTACATCCTTACTGCTTCCATTCTTTATATAGGGGCATATCTCTCCTCATCATCAATTCCTTCTTGCTGTGAATAACCTTTACAAACAAGTCTCACCTTGTTTCTCACAACTTCTCCTTGCTTGTTCATCTTATTCTTGAAAACCCATTCAGTTCCTATCACATTCTTGTCTTTAGGTCTAGGAACCAATCCCCATGTATCATTCTTTATTATCTGTTTCAATTCCTCCTTCATTTCTTGGATCCAATGATTTTCTTTGACTACTTCATCTACACACTTGGGTTCAACTTGAGATATCAAGCTATCTCCTCATTTACTATGTTTCTTGTCATAACACCTTTGTCTTTACTTCTAATTATCTGCTTAGGTGGGTGATTCCTTGTCAAGTTTTTTTTAGGAGTAGGAGTTGGGATTTCAAATTTGAACTCTTCTCTAGGTTCAAAGCTCTATTCTCCTATATGCTCAAAATTTATCATATCATTATGCAAGTCATTGTTAGTCTTAAACAACACTTCAACATTGATCAAACTTACCAATGTCATAATCTCTCTTAATATAACATTTTCTCCCAAATATTTTGAAATATTTGACTAATGGTGAATGTCCAAACCATAGCTCATAAGGTGTCTTGTCTATACCTTTTCTAATCTGTACTCTATTAAGAGCATACATTGTTGTATCAACTACTTCTCTCCAAAATGTTTTAGAAATATTACTCTCAAATAACATCGCTCTAGCTACCTCTTCTACTGACTTATTCCTTCTCTTAGTGATCCTATTCTATTTAGGTGTTCCAGGTGAAGACAACTATCTTTTGAATCCATTCTCTTTACAAAACATGTTAAACTCTCTAGAAGTGAATTCTCCTCCTCTATCTAATCTCAAACACTTTATCTTTACACCAGATTCATTCTCAACTTTATTTTTAAATATCTTAAACTTCTCAAAAGCTTTAGACTTCTCTTCAAGAAATGTTTCCCAAATCATTCTAGTGAAATCATCAACAAAAATCATAAAATATCCTTCACCATAGAATCATTTGGTTCTTGTAGGACCACTCAGATCCATGTGAACAATCTCCAATTTTTCTTTGGTAGAGAAATTCTTGCTAGGAAAAGACACTTTCTTATGCTTAGCCAAAATACATTCATTGCATACAATGTTAGTAGGCTTAACAATCTTTGGTAGATCTCTTATTGCAAATGTGCTACTAACCTTCATAATATTATCAAAGTTTATGTGACAAAATATTCTATGCCACAACCAACTATTATCAACTGTTTCTACCAAACATGTCATCTTAGTAGGATTTAATTGAAATACATTAGCTATGGATCTAATGCCAATTCCAATCATCTTATCATCTTTATCTTTGATAATGCAGGTCTTCTTAGTAAATTGCAATTGATAACCTTTGTCCACTAACTCTCCAACACTCAACAAGTTATGCTTCAATCCATCAACAAAATAAACATCATCAGTGTTAGTTCTACCATCAAGAGTAATGGATCCAATTCTTGTTATATGACAGGCTACATTGTTACCAAGTCTAGTAACTTAGGTGACTCGAGCTCTTTATTCTCTAATTTCTCTAGCAAGATCATCTTCCTTAATAACCACAAATCCTTCTTCATCATCACTTTCACTTTGACCTTTCTCATTAGATTCGTCATCTTCATTTGCATACAAATAATTTCTATCTCTATCTCTTCTAGGGTTGAACCTTCACTTATGCTTCTTTTCTATTTTAGGACATTTAGATGCATAATGACCAAATTCATTGCAAGCCCAACATTTAAAGATTGTCTTACCATATTTTTCTCTTCTCACCTAAAGGGCTATTACTTCCTCAATCTTCTTGTCCTCACTACCTCTACTGCTACTAGCAAAATCTCGATGGGTTCTTGCACTCCCTATCAAATTAGGTCAAATTTTTAGGGCACTGAAAGCTATTTTGACTCTAGCAAGCTCAATTGAATTTCTTACATCTACTTCTACTAATTCTAATCTTCCAAGTAATGTTTCCTTAGTGAAATCCTTAGTGCAAGGCATCACTAGCTAAATCATTTGCACAATTGGCTTAAAAGGTCATGACAATCTTTTCAAAATATTCTATATGAATTCATCATCATCTTTGGTTTCACCATGAGACCAAATACTTGCAACCATTTCTAATATTCTACCAATATAACTCCTTATAGATTTATCTTCGACCATCTTAGCATCTTGATCTGCACATATCTAACTTTGTAATCCCATTCTTTTATCATGATCATCACCTTCAAAAGTAGATTCTAATGCTTTCCTAATTTTATGAGATGTTATGAATGACTTTACCTAACTGTACTCTTTTTTAGGAAGAGCTATTAGTAGGGCTTCTCTTGCTCTCATGTTACACATGAATAGATCTATGTTTTCTTCACTGCAATCTTCAAGGTTTTCTTCTTTAGTGATTATCTTCAAACTTTTCTTCAAGAGCCAATATCCCAAACCCATGCACAATATATGAGTCTTCATCTTTTCCTTCCAATTTGTTAGGAGTAAGCTCAAAAAAAAATAATAGTTAAATGAAAATATAACCAATACCAGAAAATAGTAGATCACATAAAAGAGAACACAAGACACTAAAATTTAACCTGCTTCAACAATCCCTAGGCTACATCTACCAACGACAAGTCCAATATTATTATGATTCAATGATTACAACTTGATTACAATCTGTAATCCCTTATAGCTCAATATCACCACAAGAACCAATTTTTGCATCACACACTTTGAAAATCCCTAACCCTAAGCCTTTTTATACAAGCTTTTTGAGGCTAGAATAATATAAAAATAGTAGTTGACACCTTTTACAATATAAGGTCATTTTTGGCTTCAAGGTGTGTTGCCCCCAAAAAACCCCATGGGGGCATTGCTCCTTGACCTGACCCTATACTGTGACAGGGAGAAAACTTGGGGCATTGCCTCAGGACTCCGCAGGGGTGCTACCCCTTGACCTCATGTTGAGGGCACTACCCCCAAACCCCTGTAGAAATAATCTAGAGGGAAACCACACTAAATAAACCTTTGAGTCTAATTAGGCTCCACATCATAACACAACTATCATAGCTGGCCCTATTGAATCTAGGACTATCCTTTCTAAAAATATTTTCCATCGATCTCCCAAAGCTGTTAAGCTTATCCTTCAAGGACCTAGAGCTTTGATACTAATTGTTAGAATATATAGTCGACTAATATAACTGGGGGCTATGAATCAATTATCCAACTAATGTCACAAATAATAAATTTAAACATTCTTAACCATATCAGTAATGTAAATCAAAACCACAACAAGATACTCATACACAATAATGCAAAATATATTAACTAGGGAAACCCTTGATCAAAGGGAAAACCCTAGTGGGGATGGTACCCACAAGATGATGTACTATTATAAATATTCCCTTTTAGAGGATAGACCCTGTTAGGAGTCTATTACAAAATTCAGTACATATGAGTTCTTGTTAGGAGATCTGAACCTTGTTTGGAGTTGTGCCAACCCTGTTAAGAGTTGTGGACGATAGTTGGACCCACTGCCCAAATAGGTTCAAGGATAAGACCAACCAACTCATTATCAAAATGATCTATGTATTATTCCTTGCAAAATAATAGAATTGAATTGTACTTCCTTCCTCTATCTCTGTCCTGTCAACTGAACTTTTGCTCCTTTTGATCTTGTAACCAAATCATGAACTACACATCCAATAATCCCTTGGATTGCTTACACACATTCAATCAAAACTTTGATCCTTCTTGTACTTCACAAATACAATGATCACAACACTTCTACACATCTTTTCTTTATACTATATCTTCATAATAATTCCTTGAGTTGGCCTTAATGCTTTCCCAATTAATTAAAACAAGATATATAACTAATTACAATTATAATAACACTATTGGCTCATAGTCTATTAAAAAACTTTACACGTGCAACACCAGGTCTTACGCACTTGTTGAGATCATCACCTCACTATTTTTTGTGTCTAATTAATTGTGCATCACCTCATTATATCTTGGCTAAAAGATATAATGCAAACATCAGAAACTGCCAAAATGATGCTCTATTTCTATCCTACCCATAGTAAATCAAACAAAATTTTTGTACAACTTTGACTTAGAATTTTTCCTCTTAACCATGTCATTGGGATGCTCTTAGGAACATGTGCTTCATTGTGCATCACCTAACCCTTAATCATTTACTATGCAACATAAGATCTTTGACTGCTATTCTTCTAGTCTCTATAGAAAGCATACTGTGTTGTCATCGATGACAAATACAATCATGAATGAAACATGTCAATGTTTTCTAGTGCTTAGGATACTCCCCAAAAGTAGTATCATCATGCTAACATTGAGTTTCTACTAAAGGCCAAGTTGAGAATCTCAAAACCTATAGGCTCTTAGCTGAAGAAACTTGGCAACTACGTTTTGCTAGACATCAAATTCTCAATGAACTTTGTAGTTAAAGACATAAAGCTTCCTCCAGATTATATAGTAAAGAAAGCTTATTTGTTTGATTTAAATTTGGGCCCAGGTTGCTAGTTTGAGAGAAAAAAATCCATAATGGCCTGAGCCTTTTTTTTGGGTGGTATTTGAAGACTTTAGAGGCAAGGTGTTTTAGAAATATTATTAGAGGACATCCTAAATCTCAACACTAATTTTTTTAATTCATGAAAATGCAATCTCTAATGCCTCCAACCACTTAAAGATCTCAATCCAATGTTAATTTGTACTTTTGGGAATGAGATTATGACAAAAAGAACTCAAAAATCACATCAAGAGAACTTTCACATTTCGTTGGCATGCATTTTGTGTTTGATTATTCTTCAAGAAACTTACTCATTTTAATACTCATTCGGTGGTATAATTGGTGAATATTTGATAGCCAGAATTTTGGTTACATCTGAAAGGCATTATAGAAAATGCATTATTATGTTTGAAATCAAAATGTTACTTATGCTAGAAAAAGCAATGAACATTTGAACATAATTTTTGGCAAGAAAACTTTTTAGCGTTACAATATTTTCAAAGCTGCAACCTTGGGCTTGACCTAGTGATCTGAATTTTTTATTTTAAAGATGGTCATATATGTCTTTCAAAGAACTTATTAAAATCATCAGTCTAGTAGTGCTTCCTCGTGTAGTGAAGTTTATTAACAGTTCTACAACATCAACAAATATTATTAGTTGGAATTCTCGGTTAGTAAATGGTTTGAAACATGTGGTTGGAGCTCCAAATCATTTCAAGCTCTAACTAGGCTATCTTAAATTTTAAAATAAATTGGATTTTTTATGGATTCAATTTTTTAGATAACACGTGTAATATATGAATCAAATTAGAAAATGATTTCAAAATACCAGAGGAAACAACAAACTCCTAAATTTGAATGGACTACTCTCTATGTTATAGTTGGAAGATATTCTGAGGAGGAAATTTCTCATAAGTCAATGAATTTGTGGTCATTGATAGATCAAACAAATTGCCTAGGGTTTATGAAGATGATGGTGTTAACCTTGAACCTTGAGCTAATGGCTTTTACTCCAGCAAGTCAGTGTGATGTAATTGGTGACCATTTAATAGTGAGAACTTTTATTGCATCTATAAAAATTTCACAAAAGTTCATCATTATGTTTAGAATGAGATAAATCCTAGAGGAAGGAGTGAATAATAAAACATGATTTCAGCAACCTAGTTTTTGTCATCAAATATTTTCTAACCTTCGATGTAGTGATAATGTGGAGTGATAGTGGTGAACTGACATGTCCTATTCACAAGGACTAATTTTGAAACTTCCTTGGACCAACTCCTAGATTCCACAATTGGAATAGGTGACTAATTATTAGTGAGTAATTTTACAATCACTTATTTAGTCATTTATTAGGTAGCCTATTTCATCACTTTCATTTGGTTAATCTTGTGATTTTAGCTGATAACAAAATAGTCACTTATTTAGTCATCTATAATTGTAAATTACAAATAAATTGTAGAATGTGATCAGTTTTAGTCACATGACTAAATTTTTCAGTAGTGTGACTAAAAGTTTTAAACACATAGTCACATATTTACCTAAATGTACTAGTGAAATGTGACCTTGTTAAAGGATTTAATCACCCTGTTAGGAGTGAACTTGTTAGAGGACTTTAGAACATTCATTAGAATGCCACCTTGATTAAAGGATTTACATATGAATGTTAGGCCAACCTTGATTAAAGGATTTCAAATACTATTTACAATGGTTAGCAAGTAACAATAAGTTTTGATATGTCAAGTACAACCCACTTTGTGAATTCAGATATCAATTCAACTCTCAAGTTGCTTTATTGTCTAGCCCTCATTTTCATCTTGTTCACTTGGAAAACACTAAAATAATAACACTTATCTTCTTCTCAAAACTTCTCATCCTTCTGCTTAGATGCACCAGCCAATAACATTAGCAACTGCTCCAACCTTCAATCATTAACCAACTTTAAAGTTAGCCCTTGTACCTCCTTGAATAGGTAATTATGATCTTTTTCCACTTAAACACCATTGTAGATCTTAGGGTTTATAATTAGATTCAACACATATAGTGAATTTGATCACCATCTTGTTCATCCTCTTCTTTTCTAGAAACTTCTTTATGAATCCTTACATAGAAAATTGAAAACACAATTTTCCTTGATTTCAATATTCTAGGTCATCCATTCTTATCTTCAATATACTTTCCATATTCCAAGAAATCAACTTAGTTGGCTAGAAATTAGGATTTCTTATAAATTGTCAAAATGTTGTTCCTCAACCAAGACTATGTTCTTACACTCGGTCATCATGGGGTTAATCGATCACTACTACATTTCTTGCTTGACACATATACTGTCACTCGGTTGATACTGATGCTCAGTCAACATTAATTCTACTTAGCACTTACTGTGGCTTAGTCGACACTAGCATCATTCAGCATATACTTTATATTCTTAATCTTCTCCTTTGTTGCTCAATTAAGCCTATGCATTTAATCTATCTTTGATCACTTCTTCAAGGCTTTAATGTAACTATCTTCTCCACTTGCAACATGATTTAAACAATCACTTTATCTTGTCAAGGTCTAAACAATCAAGTGTCTGTTTGTAGTTTCTTCTTCATAACTCAACCTATCCTCTAGATACTTTTTCTATAAACAACCTCTCAAATCCTCTTCATCAATCAAATAGATATGAAACCTAGATTAGATAGAAAATTGTCTCACCAATAAGGTTTGGCATCAATGACAACATAACAATTATTTCAATTGTAGTTTCCAACATAGGGTACTAGGCTTTTAATATGTCAAAAGATATATAAAGTTAAGTTGCCAATTAGATAAGGACTCTTATCAGTCGTAGCAATAGCCAGTGTGGAATTCACATCTACTCCAAGTGTAATGTGTTTCTCGACTAGTTTCATCTTTGTGAAGATTAAAACTCATCATCTTGAGGTTACCGTGATATTTATTTCAATGCATTGTATACATGTACTATTTCATTATAGTTTGGTCAAATGATTGTGTTTTTCAAATTGAATAGTTGTCTACTATTAAAAGTAGGAAGCCTACTTCTAAGTTGCATTTTGAAAAAAAAAAGTTAATTACACATGAATTGCCTGAATTACATCGAACAAACTCAAAATGGACTTATCTTGTAGGTGTCTTCCTCTCTTATTACTCAAATCAAATCTATTTCCTCATATTTAAGCTGACAAACTCATATTTTTACCTTCCACTATTCACACAAGGCAAGGACTCAAGCTTGAATAGAGCTCTTGTTTTGGAAGGGTTTAAATGTATCTCTCTAAAAAAATTCTCTTTAGCTAGATTACAACAAACAAACAATAATATGCAAATCTTTTTATATCTAACTCATCATGTTTATATTATAGTTAACTAAGTGACATATCTATAACTAATGTAATGAGATTTCTTATATACAATTATTAATTATTAATCATTATGAACTATTTGTATCATTTAAAAACTTAGGATTGTCAAAAAATTTGGATTGGACATAAATCATGCATATATTATATGTATCCATCCCTATTTTTCTTAAGCCATGTGTTTTTATCGTTACTACTTAATTTGGTAGTGTCTAATCAGATCTTACATTCTAATTTTACTTTTAAAATCATTAATTTGTATATTTGTATATATTTTTATTTTATTTTAAATATAATAAATATTACATTTTTGTAAAGTAAGAGCCTACAACACAATGGTAAATTGTGAACATCTTATCTCGAAGCTCTTGGGTTTAAGTCTACTAGAACTTAGTTACTAATAATAATTAATTATAACAAATAATTACTAATTTTAATTTCAGCCTATTATCAATAAAAAATTATATATTGATATAATTTTTCAAATTTATATTAATGATTTAATATAAAAAATATCTTTAAAGAAAAAATTAATATATATGATTAGTCATCATGTAAAATTCTCCACCACTTTTTTATATTAATAATTTATCTAAATTATAACTATTTATTTAGACTTGGGTCTTATGGGCACCCGCTTCCTTAAAAATAGAGCAGGTGGAATATTAAAAAATGGAAGAAGTCCCATGAATTTATATGTGAATCCCCTTCAAAAAATTAGCTCCCAAATTCAAGAGGCCGGTTGTGTCATGAATTTTTTAAATTAAAAATCATATTTCTTCATAAATTTAAAAATCATATTTCTTTATAAATTTGTTTGGTGGGAAAATGAAAATTAGGTTGTTGACAATCTTATGTGGGGCTATTTCCAGCTCCACCCCATTTTCACTTGTTTAAATTAAAAAATTTAAAAGGACAAAAAAGTCTAAACTATAGAAAAAAGGCTACCTGATCTAAAGCCCTTGCCTTTTCTGAATATATAATTCAAAAAATTAATGTAAAGCTTCGGAGAGTACCAATATTGACCACATGTAAGAGAACCCAGCAACATTAAGATGCAAAATATAAAATAGCAAAACTATGCATCAGTTATTATTAATTTCTTATACGGCATACTAATTAGTGCACAACAAATGTAATATCTGCCTTCTACAAATTACAATAACTTATCCAGTCTTATAGGGGCTGGTATTATAATTATTTCCCCAGCGTAAGCATCTTGTTTTATGGCCTATAAGCCTAGAAACTCTTTATGGACAGTGATATTCCAGACAATCACTTTGTCCAACTAACCAAAAGGCCTGAAAAGCTTGCGAGCATTGGCCTTTGGACGACGCTCAATCTCACAATCGTGCACAGAGCAGTATGTTTGCAGTACAGTCAACAGTAGCACAAAAAAACCAACCAACAAAGCTACCACCTTCCACGGACTTGACAGGTACTCAGAATAAAGTACCGCCATCTGAGTCTTAATCTTGCTTTTGTAGTAATTTTTAATCAGCACTTCTCTGATCTTAGCTTTAAGCCCGCCGGGAAGCTCCAGAAAACCTGCGAGAAAGAAAGGCTTAGACATACCGTCCCACATCTCCGCCACGTACTCGTCCGTGATCATCATGCTGTGTCGCTCAATAACGTGGCTTTCGCGCAGCAACTTCACGTCCTCCGGCGTGTCGATCAGGCAGTCCATCAGCTCCACGTAGTTCGACACGTGTCTCTTTCGGCCCGACTCGTTGAACTCCAACGCCAACAAATTCCTCAACAGCACTTCAGTGTACGTGTCTGAAATCATTATCTGGGGAAGGTAGAGCGTGTCGGAGTTCTTGGAAAATCTGATCTTACCTTGCTCATCGCAAAACGATTGGAACTTGATCCCGGCCTTTTTCAGCTCCTTGGCACTGTATTTCTCCAGAAAATCTCGTCGACCTCGATTGGCTGGATGAGTGTAGCAGCAACTGAACACCGCAGCGACCATGTTATCCACTACATTGGAGATCCTCTGGTAGCAAGTGAGAGGGGAGTCTTGTTCCACTCCGCTAACTTGGAGGAAAGTTGAAACGTATTTGTGGATGCAGCCCAGAAGATGCTTTTCATTGAAACTTGGAATTTCTATATCAGATACCTGGAAGGAAGAAAGGCTTTTCATTTGAGAAGGCAGGAGAAAATCAAGTGTGTTCGTCTCTGGAGCAATCTCTTTCAATTTCTTGACAAGAGAAAGAGGGATCTGGTTCTCCAGCTTCACAACATCACACCTGATGCTCGCCTTTGCAGGAATAACAATTTCTCTGGAGACTCCTCTGGGCATAGTCACACTTGACTCCAGCTGTCGAGCATCATCGAAACAAGCTGATTTGAGAAAGTAGGAGAGGAAGAGGGCGTCGACCATCATCATCCACGCAAAGTTGGAAACATCCTCCTCCCCCTTCACTTCCCAGTCGTAAAACTTCTGGAGCTCGGAGATCGTATCTTGACGGCTCACTCTTGCGAACATCTGTTTGACAATCTCGGGACTGTTGCGAGCAGCCTCTCTTGCCGATCTGAGCTTGTACATTTCCATCTGAGAGAGATGGGTGAGGCGTTTGTGGAACGGCCCCACGGATTCATCTTTGAGAGAGGAGTGATGATAAGGACCGAGGGACACCATCTGAGGAATGTAGGCCTCTCGCTTAGCATCTTTGAGAGCCTTTGACAGACGCACGTTGCCTCTATCATCTGGACCGCCCTCCGTTGTGGCCTCCAGAAACAGCTTCACCTCATCCGACCATTCTTTAGATATCAGCTTCGCCTCAGCCATCACACACAGGAGGAGGAGATCGCGTGATTAATTTGGCACTAATCCTCTCTTAGCTTCTGTTGTGCGCAGGTGAGAGAGGAGGAATTGTTTCGGTCCAGATAAAAGAGGGACGGGAAGGATTGCTGTAACGCATATGCATTTCGTGAGCCTCAAGAATTCATACTTTCGCTTTCTCTCTGCCCGCCAAAGAGGAAAAGAGAAATGCTTCCGGACTGCCCACAAGCACCCTTTGTGAAAGTAATAATACTTTATTGGCTTCACAAATGTCGATTAAAATTTGCTTTATTGTTATTATTATAATATAAATTGATGGCGTCACCCTAACATGGGTACTTGGGGGACATCTATGGAAAGGTTAATTTCTTTATTATAAATTATTAATAATCTATAAATTCATATAGTCTTATGAATACCATCTGCAATTATATTCAAAAATATTTTAACATATGTCATTTTAAACAATAAAGAAAATTGACAGATTTTAGTACACATTTTTTTCTTCTTCTTTCCTTTTCACTCGCATTCTATTTAACATTCTTTTCTAACTATTGCCTATTATTATTATTTATATGTAGCTTATTCTTCTTACTATTAATATAAATTGATCTTATTTTTATTTTTTATATTAACTTTATCTCACATATAGTCTTTCTATTGTAGTTTGTTCAACTTCTTTTTCTTGCTAGCACCACCATTTAGATTATCGTAATATTCTTCCTCAAGCCCATTAAAAAATCAACCTCTTCATTATATATACTCATGTCCACAAACTTCTGAACTAATCTTTCTCAACCTTAACTAGCCAAATTTGTCAAGTAACCTTTCCTCAAACCTACTCTTAGAACCGACTTCTCTAGTGTTTAGATTCACATACCTATATTCTCTTTCTATACCAAAATTCATACATTTAATACTCTAAATCTTCCAAAATCTACCAAATCTAGCACAATCCTTCAATGATGTGATCAAAGGTCCATTAATATTTTCAAATAGATTCTACATTAATTTAACATTGAGCCCTAGCTATCGTTATAATTATCATTACATGGTGACACCATTAATGCACATATTTTATTACCTAAACATCCTTACGAGACAGGCTAATCTCCATCCAAAATGCACTAAAGACAAAACAAAGTCAATTTTTTTTTCAAGATTCACAAAAACATAGTGATTTTTTTCCAATTTTTAAAAACAAATTCGACTACAAACTATGCATATCATGAAATTTTTAGAAAAATCTATGACGTTTTCAATCTTTTGAAAATTAATCAACTTTACATTTTGAATAGATAATAGCCACGTCCCTTGATAACTATTTATGTGGCAGGCTGACATCCCTTGAGCATTGGGGACATGAAATAATTTTAAACCCTATAAAATAATAATACAAAGGTGTTCTTTAGTTTTCAACAACAGCACAAGCTATCGCGTCCTATTTAGTGTCATGGTGATGTGTACGAGTTGGTTTGAAAAGATGGTGGTCTTTTTAAGAAAATTAAGGAGTGCCGGGAAATAGTAGATCAGGGGGAAAAGTGTGGGAATGTGCTTTCCCTGCGAATCAAGAAATATTTATACTTTATTTATGGTTATGAAATTTGTGCTCGCCACATCTCGAGGAAAGAGGAAAACCTATATTTTCCTCCATATTCTTCTTTGGGCGTGCGTGGGAAGTTGCATAAGAATAAACGTGAAACACAAAAGTAAGATTACAAGCAATAATTACACACGTTATGCTCTTACTTTACGTCACTTCTAAAACAAATCGCGAATATTATTCTGTTTTTGAATTGAATTATTAGAGAACCATTCTCTATCCTCTCTTTGTTCTTTGAAAAGAGGTATGGGTTTAGAGTTCACTTGTGGTATAGTATTAATATAATAAATTAATTTTTCACTTTAAATTTTTTGAAAAAGTTTATGGAAAATACTGCTTGATTATTATTAGTACGAGTTTTATGTTATCATTTAGCTATTAGGAAATTAAAATATTTTAATAATTAAGTTATTTATGATTTGAAATATTTCTTTCAATGATATTCTTTAATAATGAGGTTATTTATGATTTGACATTTTTTATAAAAATTAATTAAAAAAATATGATGGTTTGAATACAAATTATAATTATTTTGGATATTAATTTATTTTTTGATTGGTACTATAGTTGTTCTACTAATTTTTAAAACTATTATAAGAGGTTGATTGTCATAGAAGGTCTGATCAAGTTGGAAATATAACCTCTTAAGCACCTAAACACTCTGATGGTTTTACATCATGATCATGGCCCTACTAGGCCAAAGTGTGATCAGAACTACAACAATCCACCAAACTATAAAAGAAATAACACAAACCCACCTGACCCATAGAATACTCTAGAACCATTTCACTGCTTCTGAGCAAGAAAAATTTGGAATAGCTTCACCAAATGAAGTTGTAGGCACTCTCCTTTAGATAAAAGAACCACCAGAGAACTGCCATATGACCTTGTTTGATCACCCATTAGCAAAATATCCTCCCCTGTCATATGCACCTACTTTGCCATAACTGAGGAACCCCAGATGTTACCCCTCCCGCCAGCCCACTTGATCAAAATTTGGAAACGAACCAGTGAGTGACCAGTGTCATCAAGAGGGGAAATTGATTTGCATGCAGTCACCTTCCCCCTTTTTGGGCCTGGGATCAATGTCAAATGTGGAGGCCAGCGTGCAAGTTCATAAGAACAAGGTAAGCTTCCACTAGCCCATTCATGCTACTGGCATATGTGCCTCTAGAGGAGTGGTTGAAGACCACAGCAAGAGTGGTTGGAGTTCCTCCAAACCTATGCTAATCAAGCACCATGGATGGGTACCCATATGCAAGTCCACCCCCCAACCCAGCTCACTGAACAACATCTTCCAACCCTAACTGTTTATATTATTCATATAATATTATGTACATAAACTCTACATAATATTTTGTTTGTAAGTAGATTTTTCACTTGTAAAATATGTGATTTGATCTGATGGAATGTGTGGCAAATCAGTTTCTCCAACTGTTGGTCAAACGCTTGATATGCAGTTGTCCTCTATGTTTAGAGGGGTAGCTTGTTAGAATATATAGTCCACTAATATAACTAAGGGTGAGGAATTAGTTATACAACTACTATGCCAATCATTTAATTTAAAAAAAATTAGCAATATGAGTAATGTTAATTGAAACCACAACAAGATACTCTTACACAATTAACACTAGATATGTTAACTAGGGAAAATCTTGATCAAAGGGAAAAACCCGGTGGGGATGGTACCCACAAGATGATGTACTAATAATTGTAAGAATTTTCCTTAGGGAAAAATCACCCAAGATCAAGGAACTCAAGCACAAGCACAAAAATGGACCAATAAAGTATGATCAGAATAACAATATGAAATTGTATTCATGTAATTTTATGTACATACACACTAGGAGTGCCTATGTATAAAGGCCTCTAGGATGCTTCTAGAATGTCTCTAGAATGAGCTAGGAGATAAACATTAGAACTAAGAAAATGTCCATCAGAAGTGGATTATCCTCCATTGCACATGAGAGGATAAGTATGACAAGGTGTTTCTCATGTAGAGATGTTGTAGACACCATGTGCTTAAATTAGATGCTAACTCATGTGTTGTAGACACCACATGCATAAAAGAGTTGCTAACTCATGGTTGTCAATAAGACAACTAAGATGAGTATGCATACTCCTAGGTGTCAAACTAATAAATAATAAAATAATATATTAACCTAAGTAAACTTAAGTAAAGTGTAAATAGTAAAATCTTATTTACACCAACACCTCCTCTTAAGTGCAACTTAGGGGAATGCACTTAAGCTTATGAAAGCTAGGATGAAAATGCATGATGGGTCCCAACTATTAGGCCATGTTAGATACCCATGTACAAAAGACAATGAAATCTCTCATAAAGTGGAGAAAGAGGGAAAACCTCATGGGAAAAATCCTCCCCCAAAAAGAGAGATGAAAAAATAAGATGCATGGATGGATGGAGTAATCAAGACCCCCTCATTACAACATACATCAAGTATATACAAGAGAGAAGTATGAGAAGGAAAAAATCCCATAAGAGAATAATGTCCCCCCCATAAAAGAGAAGAAGAAAGGAGACAAGGTAGTCCCTCACTAAATGTAGAATGTCAGTCAGTGATAGCTATTCCAATGTAGAAGCTGATCCATGACTATTGAATAATGTTCCTCCCCTTTGGAAGAAATAATATCATAGGTACATATGAGATGCTTCCTCAATGTGTAGAAAGAATCCTGAAGATGAATGGTGTCTCTAAAACCTGCTCAACTGTCCTTGTGTTGATACTGACAATCAACCCTTCCAACACTGCTGAAAAGAATAAGTGCAGATCTAGCAAGGATGGATTGAGAACATGTTCCAAAGAACTAATTGTCTCCTTAGAGACCTCCTGCAACTGTTGTACATAAGGATCCACAATCATATCAACCTAGTAAGACTAATCATGTAGAGAATGGACAGCAGGGTCAAAGTGAGCCCTCATAACAATTGAAGAAGAATCTTCTTCATCAAAGAGAAGATGTATATCATGAATGATGTCTCCCAAATCTTCTATCTATGACTCCATAAACAAACCTAAAATATCTATCATGAAGTCATCCCCTGATGCTGGAGCTGGAAGACAAGGTGTACCCAACTATACTGAATTGTATGGACCTATCAGTGTAGCAATGTATGTATGTGAAATGTGTTAATGTTGTAACATCATTCTGTATCTGTCAATAGGATCCCACATATCTAAATCTGTTGAATCACTATCACTATTGCCACTATCAATTTCCACAATGTATGAAGTATGGGGAGGATTAGAGGATAAGTTAGGTGAACTTTCCTCAAAGTGAACATTCCTCTCTATGAATATCTCATGAGTCTCAAGATCCATAAGTCTATATGCCTTAACACTTTTGTCATATCCAATCAAAGTACAAGGCCTTGGTGGTGGTGCCTTGTATTCCCTTGAAGAGATGTGTGCCCATGCTACACAACCAAAACCTCTGAAGTATTTCACAACTGGTTTTCTTCTACACCATGCCTCAAAAGGAGTCTTTCCATCTAAGACATTATGTGAAGATCTATTATGTGATTGGCACTGCTTATAGCTTTGACTTCAAGTGATGGATCAAGAGACTTAGCTTAAATCATACAACTTGCCATTGACTTAAGAGTTCTAATCCTCATTATTACAACATTTATCTTTTGCAGACTAAATGCTACTGAATTCTAAAGATGAATACCCTTAAGTTCACAAAAGTCTCTAAGTCTTGAGTTCACATATCTACTTTCATTGTCCATATGAAGAACCTTGATGGATTTCCTTGAATTCTTTTTAACATGACTCTTGAAGGCTAGAAATCTATCAAACACTTCATTCATGTGATCAAGAAAGTAGACCCATGTGTAGCATGAAAAGTCATCAATGAAAGTGAGGACATAGCAACCCTTGCTAATTGATGTCACTGCAAAAGGACTTGCTAGAACTATGTGAACCAACTCAAGAACAACTAATGCTTTTGAAGACTTCCCTTTGTCAAACTTCTCATCTAGATGCATATCCATTGAACAAGTTGAACATTCGACCTTGGAAAAGTTGATTGTAGGTAAACCTTGGACCATATTTTTTGAGCTAAGTTGATGAAGATAGTGGAAGGCAAGATGTCCATACCACTCATGCAATATTTTTCTTTGTGATTGAGATTGCGTCAACAAGGCATGTGAAGGAGACTTAGGCACAAAGTGGGAGAAGGAATAAAGCCTTGTGTCATTATTGACTTTACCCATTGCAACCAATGAATCATCTTTAAGATTTTGGCACCATTACTGAATCGGGAAGGAACTCAACTTTATTGCCATCTCCATAGTTATTGATTTGGTAAATTGAAAGGAGATTAGAGCTTAGGTTAGGAACATAGAGAATTTCTTTGAACTCTCCATTTTCCATCTCAACTTCCATTTTAGTATCATCCCCTACAAAGATGTGAGGTGCCTTAGACTGCTTCAATAAGGAAAAGTCTCCTTTTGAAGAACCCGTATGATATGAGGCACCTGAGTCAAGAATATTTTCCCCTAAAGAACTTAAACTGACCATAAGTGCTTGCCCTTTTCCCTTCTTGTTCTCGTTTCCCTTCTTGTTGGAAGAAGTATTGCCTTGTTGTGAGGAGGAAAATTGTTGTCTCCGATTGTGATTTTTGCTTCCATTGCTTTTTCTTGTTGTTGGTAGAACTTTTTCCTCCCTTATTTGATTGGTTCTCATTAGTAGCCACCAATGCTTTAGCCTTTGATGACGTGAGAATTCCCATATCTATCAACTTGGATTGTTCCAACATCAACATTTTTGCAAATGTAGGCTTAGTGAAGGCACTTCCCATGTTCAACCTATGAATGTTGTAACTTGAAACAAAAGATGCATACTCTGAAGGTAGCCTCTTCAAGATGTGATGAATCAATCTATCATCCTTCATGGGATTAACTTAATCTTTAAGTAGTGCTCTCAATTCATTGGCTTTCTTGACATAGTCTTGAATTGTGTCAAAATTCTGAGGATCCAATAGAAGTAGGTCATCCTCAATTTGGAATCCCTTTTCCTCATCCACCTTACCATACAACCCTGTGAGTTTGTCCCAAGTAGCCTTGGCTTCCTTAAAGCTAGAAATGTGGAAGAAGAGATCTCTATGAACACAACTTTGAATGATTCCTAAAGCCTGATTGTCTTTAATTTTCCAATCAACTAGCATTGTAGCATCAGTGGGTTTTACAATTGTACCATCAACATATAGATTTAAACCCTTTCCCATAAGTCTACTCCATACAATATCTTTCCATGCAGTATAAATGTGTGAAGTTAGAAGTGGAATTTTAGGTGAACCCATGATGCAAAGGATTAAAAGAGTGCAAGAGAGAAAGAGAGACACAAGAACAAAAGACACCCCCCGAATTCACTCAATCAAAGAACCCCCCCTAAAATGATGCTTTTGGTACTTTAAATGCAGTGTGTTTACAATAGCCCACTTGTCAAAATGGACAAAAGTGGGCTTCTAATTTTTCTGTTTACAACCTCCTCTTGGAGTTCAAATCTAGTGCTTCATAATGTAGCTCAGATATACAACAATTTGAAGTTTGATAAAAGTAATACAATGCAAAAAAGGACCTATTCCTGAAAGTGGTATTTCTATCCACACAAGCCTATAATCTGATTGTAGATCTGAAAAGTAGACAAAAATTTAAACACTTTCAAAGAAAATGAAACTTGAAAATGTGTCCAGATGAGCTTGTACTAAACCTTTGAAGTAGCAAAAATTGAGATTTGTGATTTTTAAAAAAATTCAAGAACAAAGATTTCAAACATCCTATACCAATGTGTAGATTATGAAACTCTACCCTAAAAGAAAAAAATTGCTCAAAAAAAGAGTCTATATGAGGGAGATATCGCTGTTTGAAAATCACCTCTATTATTTTATTTTTTGAATCAATACGATCACACCTCCAAAAATCAAATGACTCTAAATTTCACATAAGATGTCTGATTTTGATGAAACAAAAGTTGATTTAGGGGTTTTATTGACCTTCTAAATGTGATGTAAATATCTAATTTGCACCAGCAAGTTCCAATCTTCACCTACAAAAAACTCTCCTATTGGCCCGATGGCCAAAATCTTTCCAGAAAATAATGTAGATCCGAATTTTTTTGTAGAGATGCAGATGAAAGAAATGTAAATCTGAAAATTAAATGTATAGATCTGAAATGATCATACCAATTTTGCAAATTGAGCCTTCGGGTGCTGGTTTGTAAAAAAAATTGCCTCAATTGTGACTATAGCCTAGTGTAGGCAAAATTATAGTCAAAATTCACTGAATCGATCCTTCGGACGCAATGGTGTGGTCCAATTTGGCTCTAGATGCTCCCAATGATTCCAATACTCTAAATCTAAATCGAGGTCCTCAGAGAGGTGAAGCAAGAAAAGTCTCCAATGGCTCTGATACCATGTAATAATTTTCCTTAGGGAAAAATCACCCAAGATCAAGGAACTCAAGCACAAAGACAAAATGGACCAATAAAGTATAATTAGAATAACAATATGAAATTGTATTCATGTAATATTATGTACATACACACCTAGAGTGCCTATATATAAAGCCTCTAGGATGCTTCTAGAATGTCTCTAGAATGAGCTAAGCGATAAGCATTACAACTAAGTACACGTCCACCAAAAGTGGATTATCCTCCATTGTGCATGAGAGGATAAGTATAACAAGGTGTATCTCATGTAGAGATGTTTTAGACATCATGTGCTTAAATTAGATGCTAAGTCATGTGTTGTAGACAACACATGCATAAAAGAGTTGTTGACTCTTGTATTGTCAACAAAACAACTCAGATGAGTATGCATACTCATAGGTGTCAAACAAATAAATAATAAAATAATGCATTAACCTAAGTAAACTTAAGTAAAGTGTAAATAGTAAATACTTATCTACACCAACAAATATAAATATTCCTTGTTAGAGGATAGACCCCATTAGGAGTTTGTTACAACATTCAATACATATGAGTCCCTATTAGGAGACTTTGAATCCATGTTAGGAGATTCCAACCATGTTAGGAGTTGTGCTAACCCTATTAGGAGTTGTGGAAAATAGCTAGACCCATTGTCCAAACAACTTCCAGGTTAAGATCAAAGAACCCACTATCCAAATTATCTCTGTATTATTCCTTGTAAAATAATAGAACTAGAATGTACTCCCTTCCTATCTCTCTATCATGTCAACCAAGCTTCTTCTCCTTTAGATCTTGTAACTAGATATCATACTATGTATCCAATGATCCCTTGGATCACTTACATGCATTCAATAAGCATTCTACTCCTTCTCGCACTGCACACTAATACTTCACATTTCACTTGATCTTGTAACCCAAGATACATTACAAATATAGAAAACAACTTTCCTTTATGTACATTATCTTCATAATAATTTCTTGAGTTCGTCTTGAGGCTTTCCCAATTAATTAAAATAATATAATTAATTAATTCACAATTACAATAACAGTGTTGACTCATAGTCTATACAAAACTTCACACGTGTGAAACCATGTCTTATGCACATGCTGGCATCATCATATGACTATCCTCTATCACTATGTAACTATGCATCTCTTCATTATATCTTACAAGAAAGATAGTGATAGATCATTAGAACTCTATCTTTGAATACTCTATTTTTGCACTACTTCTAGTCAATCAAATGTAAATTTCATATACCATCAACTCAAACTTAGTCCTCTTAACCACGTCATTAGGACAACCTCGGGAACATGCCCTCCACTTCACATCATAAGATTATTGACTACTATTCTTGCAGTCTTAATAGAATTAATGTTGTCTTGACATCAATGAAAAATACAATCATGAATGCAACATATCAATACTCTCCAATGCTTAGGATACTCCCCCAATGTAGTATCATTCACATTCATTCTAACATAGCTCCCTCATAGAATGTATAATTTTGGTTTTTAAAAGGTTAGGGATAAAACCAAAATTAAGACTTAAGCACTCTGTTCTTATTCAAAGAATATATAAACTCCTAACAAGAACTTATAAGGGATCCCACAATAATGGGTTACACTTTTTGACCAATTTTGACACTGAAATCAATATTTTTGAAACAAACCTCTCATTCAAGTGACTATATCTCTAAAACTATAAATACTTTGAAGATGACATAAACTAATGATTTCTAGTACTCTGTTCCTACTTTGTAATCATATTTTTTAATTTTAAAATTATATATTATTTAAGTAAAAAAAAATTCTCCTTCAAAAGTGGTACATATGAAAAATTTAATTTTTTAAAGAGTGACACTTTGTTTAACAAGAATAACTTTTTTTTCTAGAAATGATAATGAGGTAATTCTTTCAATGTTTGATTTGGGTTGATGCACCAAGTTGTGGTGCCAGAAACATGACACAAAAAATAAAATTTTAAAATCCTAAAAGTGTGCACATACTTTGGCTTGGGTTCTACAAGCCTTAGGCTTGTGAAGCCCCAAGCTAAAGTGTGTGTGCACTCCATAAGCCTTAGGCTTGCAAAGCCAAAGCCAAAGCATGTGCACGTCTTTTAAAATTACAACTTTTAATATAAGGGCTGCAAACCTATGACCCATTTCATTTCTTTTTGTTGTTGCCTTCTTTCTCCTCAATAGTGCACACATGATTTGTAAAAGTTGGTGAATTTTATCACTCACCTCTTCAAAATGCGTCCTCATTGTTAGAGATCAAGATCGAGATAATGTAGTATATTTTCTACTCTTGTTTTTACATTGTTTTATATATTTTTGTATTATTTTGTAAGTTTTTACATTCTTTTGTAGGTTTTTTCAGTTAAAAAAAAAAAAAAAAATCATTTATTTAGAATGTGATTGGTTTCTTATAAAAGAATGTGAATAATCAACCACCAAATCCCCAACGTAATCAATAAAATCAAAATGAAAACTTTCCACAAGATCCAAATAAAAACCCTCCACAAGATGAAAATCAAAACCCTCCATAAGAAGAGCAAGAAATTCCACAACCTTGACCAAATGAAAGACCTCCTAGCACCCAAGGAAACATAATGAATGAAAAAGAAAGAGGGAAAAATGAATTAGAAGCAATCATTGATAGGTTGAAAGCTTGTGGAAAAACCAATCCTATGAGAGCACAATCGACATCCTCCCTTGAGTCCATTATGAGTGATGTAGCTTATGTTAGTGGTCAGTTGGATATTTGGTGTGTTAAGAGAGAAGAAAAAAGAAGATATTATGCAAACAAATTATCCTATATAGATGTAAGAAAAAAGGACATAGAAAAAGGTAGCATTTGTGCATTGTTTAAAAATCCTCGAAAATAAGACATTGTTAAAAATAAAACTAAAAGGTCGCCCATCCATTGGTCCATACATGATGATATTAGAAATAACCTTTTGGATAGATCGTGGATGCTCTTTGATGCCCCTCCCTGCAATAATCACGAGGTTCCAATGTATTTCTTAAAGAAATTGTATTGTGAATTTGTCCTTGGGGAGATCCCCAATTATTTCAATATGTTAGAATCTCAGGGTAGAGGTGGGGGCTCATCACTTGAGAGGTTGGGGGCACATTGTGAATCTTATGTAGCCAGGGTGCCTATTGTCAAGCCACATGGTGAGCATGCGATTATTGCTTCGGTTGTGAAGGAACACGTAAAGACTAGTACTCTAGGGACTATCAATGCTTTGACATAGACCCTCATTCATTGTGCCATTCCATTAGTTGAGTAGGATCCTTCTTTATGTCATGCTAGCATGTGCACATCATGTTGATCTTTATGCACATTTTGTAGTCATGTTGGAGACAATATGGATGATGGACTAGTCACTAATGAGTTCTCGAGTGACACATTTGGCATTGATACATAGGTAAATTACAATTATAATAAACTAATTTGATCACATTTTGTATGTATAGTGAATGACTAATTAATTGGCATGTATTGACATTGTTCAAAATTTAGGGTAAGAGTGTTGATGACCCTGGTACATATTCCCTAGCCCCATTTTACATCCCACTGATGAGTCGAGAGGTATGTATTGATTTAGTAATTTAAATTAATATGTATATTTAATAAGTAATCATATGAAGGATTGACAAAGAAAAAATATCTATGTGCATTAGTTCTATACTAGACCATCGACATTCACAAGGGACCCTGAGCTCAGGCATGATATGAGCATTGTAGAGAGGTACATTTGTTTCATGTTAATTTAATTCATTTGATTATATTTGTTACATGTTTCATGTTACATGTAAATTGTATTATATGACATGCAGTTGTTGATGTCTGAGACTCGTCCTCATCTTTGCCGAACCATCAATCATGGAGTTGCTGTCGGAATGGCTAGTTTAGAGCCATTGACCAAGGTATGAAATAATTTTCTTAGTTTTAGTTGTTACTTATAATAGTTAGTATTGAAATTTCAAATGTTATTTATAAGTGATTATATTGATTGAATTGTTGTAGGGCCTTGTTACACCTAATCATCTATGAGCCTTTGAGGTGGATGTACAAAGTGACTATTTGATGGCACTAGTAAGAAAATAATTAATTTTGTGTGTACATATATTTGATTTCAATGTATAATAATTATTGATTCATATCTACTTTGTTTGTGTCAGATCCAGTTAGAGAGGAGCCTAAACAAGAGGATGAGTGAGCGTGTGAGGAAGACCCATCATCCCCATCATCTCCCTCCATGCAATGACCAAAGACCTCTAGGGATTTGTTTCCTTCTCCTCATGGGAATTAGAAGACATAGAGATAGACACAAATGTATAGGCATTAGTGGACATATATCTTGGATTTTATGTTAGTGGACATATTCAACATACATTTGATGTAAATATGACATTTTATATTTGATATATGACATATATTTGATGCATGAAATTATTAGACTTATGAAATTATTGGTTAATATATGATATGTTTGTTCATGTATGACATTATTGGTTATCATAATATATATCTTGTTTTTCTTGTTTACTTTTTAAGTACATTTCATGTAATTTCATTTTAATGTAATTTGCATCCAAAATTATGTAGAGTACTCACACCAAAAGCTAATGGATTCCCAATAAGAACACTTTTAAGGTAAACTACCTTTCCAACCTTCCTAAGTGTCTTCAAAGACTCTTTCCAACTTGGTTACAACACTCAACAAAACTTCTACCCAACTTCACAAAACTACTTGATCACTTTTTCTATTCAAGACTATAATGGAAAAATGAGCAAATTTAAGAAATGGATCATAATCAACTTCTTGCTTCAAACTAACACCTTAGACACTTTAAGGAACACCTAATAACTATCTCACAAACATTGGTTTGTCATCTAGTCCATCCTTCCAATAGATTCTTCAACATCCTACGAGTGAAAACAATCTTCCAACATCCTATGACTATATTTTCTTTGCAACATCATGTAATTTGCTGATTTTCAGCCAACTCTTCACAAAGGGAAGTGATTATGTTGCAAACCCATGATATGGTTAGTAAGACAACCAAGAAGATCCTTAACATCTTCCCCTAACTCCATTTAGTCATAACATGCAGCTAAAGTGATGTTTGATTTCGACAAAGTATGGGTTTGTTGTTCTAAATAGGGAGTAATGATATTTGACAATAACTCAATGATCCTATATACAGGTTTAACATCAGTAGTGATTCCTTGCCATATAAAAAGAGCTTAATAATCACCAACACCTTATGCCTCCTCTAACTTCATAGAGGGTATTTTTATCATTTGACATCCATTCCAATTGATTACTAGTTGGTTTCATTGGTTAATTTTAATGTTTTCCAAAAAAATGCAAATATTGTAAAAAAGTTGTCTATAACTTTTATTACAAAATGTAATTTTGCACTAACTCTTCCTAGAACTTAATTGAGTGATTTTTGGTAACACATAGGACCTATATAAGGTGTAATAACTCTGAAAACACTTCTTGAATCAACTTATTAACAAAAAAAAGAAAAAAGAAAAAATCCTCAGGACTAAGGCAACTTGGGTTTATTCGACCTCAAGTTCCTTGACCTTACAAATAAGGATTACCTTATTACCATAAAAAAATAACATGTTCAAAATGAGGTGTATGATCACCCCTTTAGGTCTTCTATCACGAGTCTCCATCATTGAATGAGATGACATATCCAATTGCCACCTAGGTACCCTACACCACAAGTTTCAACATCAGCTCAGATTGGGCTGCACAATCAAAATGGAAGGAGAGGTTATTGTGGGTTTTGGCAACATGATCCTGTAACTCTCATAATTGCATCCATACCTTGCAAAAGCTTTGAGATATGCCTTGTCAAAGATCACTGCACTATGGCATTTAGTTACTCTTAGGATCACTTCAGTTCGGTGTGCCTGAGAACATTCAAGTGCTCAACAAGATGGGAAGATCTTGGAAACAGGGTTTACCTTTCCACCCATAGCTAACAAAATAAACAGTTTGATCCCATGAAAAATGGTTGGAGAGATTCACTAATTGGCAACTTTGTACTGGCCAACACTGTTGATCTCAGATTGGTTTTGACAAGTGAGTGTCTATACACTTAAGTCATTTACTTAGTTCATACTAAACAAGTAGTACATCTTGAGCACAACATGTATAAGATAGAGCATGCCGAGTTCACAATGAGTGCTGAGCCACTCATGTGTCAAGTCACTCAAATGTTAAGTAGATAGTGTATCCTGAGTGATACAAGAGCTGAGTAAGTAGTGCATGCCAAGACATTTAGATGTTGAGTCATAGTATAGAAATCAATATATGCCAAGCATCAGAGACTTTAGATTTTGAGTAATACAATTTTAACATAGTTGTTTGTAATGGTACAAAGTACTATGTAAACCATTTTTGAGATGAGTTAAAGATTGAATTACAATATTTTGGAGATAAGGATGAATCTCAAATTGGAATCCCAATGCATTACATGTAGCCAATCATGTAAAGGGAAGGTTTTACCAAAAAATGGATGAATTGCAGTTGTTGATTCATACCTAACCCTAAGTCACCTAAGTCTTCTTAAGGAGGACAACCCCCAAACTTCTTATGCATGTGGAAGAAGTGAAGAGAGAATTTTTGCATGCACAAATAGAGCATTCATGGTGGCTAATGAATTATAAAGTGAAATTGCATTTTGGAATCTCTTAAAGGCAAAAAGAGGAAGGGAATAACATAAAATAGAGAGACATCTAATCAAGAAGGATCAAGAATACATTAGTTTAGAGGTGATCTATCATCAAGCAACCAAGCGCTAACTATAGGATCAATATTGAGTCATTCTAGTAGGTGAATCAATTAAATCTCTTAATAGAGTAATCCTAACAAGTTGTATTGAAATCCTTTAACAGGGTTCTTACTTAATTGTGAGTTAAAGTCCTTTAACAAGGTACACTTCTAATAGGGTGCTGAAATCCTTTAACACGGTGAGACCTAATAGTCTTTGTAAGCCTTTAATAGGGTAGACCTTTCACAAGGTAGATCATGTTTCATGATCAAACATTATAACCTTCATTCGATACACTTTATTACTGCAACTTAGTAAAGATTTTTGGGTGTCATCCCCACCCTAGTTTTACCTTCTCATTGGAGGATTTTTGGGTAATTATATTTGGTGTCATGTGTGTGTGTGTGTGTGTGTGTGGGCATGCACGTGCGCACTTGTTTACATGATTTAGATATACATGCTTTACATGGTATTTTAGTTTACTTATTGAATGCATGAGATGGATGTGTGGTGAATATTTTGTGGGTTAAATTTTAAACTATTGATTCAACCCCCCATAGAAGTTTGCCTTTCCTATTGTAATTCCAACAATTGGTATCAAAGCCTTGTTCTCTGAAAGAGAAGATTTGTAGTTTTGAGGAAAGATCTTGAAATGGAAGTCTACAAGTTGGGGAAGATCATTGAGAATCATGGAATTGAAATACAACTCATTCTACATCAACTAAATGAAGCAAGATAAGACCTAAAGAAATATTTGAAGAGAATGAAGGAAATTTCTATTAAGGAGAATGAAACACAATACAGAGAGGTGAATACTACTAAACTATTTGCTAATGGACTCCAATGAATTTGATGCATTAGTTGCAAATCTAACGAAAACAAATAGAGCCCAAGCTGAGGAAATAAAAAATCTCAAGTTGGAGCAATAATCACAAGCCATACTACTGTGTGAGATGACTGAACAAAAGAAGAAAGCTATGGAAGACAAAGCCATGATTGAAGAAGAAAAAAGAGTTTTGACCTATAGACTAGAAGATAAATCATCAGAGCTCAACAAGATTTCTAGCATACAATTGGATACTCTGAGTCAAATGATGAATGCGAACTATGAATTAAATGTCAAGGACATTGAGATAACAACATTGAAGTTGCAGAATGAGCAATTGAAAAATGACCTAAAAAGGGAAAAAGGAATTTGCTGAAAGTTTCAATAAACCAAATGAATCCATCAAATACTTTGAGCAATTATTGAAATCCCCTAGATCCAATAATGATACATCTAGAATGGGATACACAAGTATTGAAGGAGAATCATCCACAAGTTCTAAAGAAAGGAGCAACAAGGTTAAGAACCTCAAGTCTACTTTTTGTAATTGTGGTAAGAAATGACATATTGCTAATGTGTGCAGGAGAAAGATTATAAATCAGAATGTCAAGCATAGGAGCATGGTTAATTTCCACAAGTGCAACAAACAAGGTCACCAGGCACATGAATGCATAACTATGACTATGCACACACAAAGATTTGAAGGATATTGCTATAACTATTAGAAGTATGGACATAGATCTTTTGAGTGCAGATCCAAACCAATGTGGTCATCAAATAGGCAAACAAAGATAACGAACAATGGCAACTCTTATAACTGGGATTATAATACAAGATACAATTGTCATTATTGTTAAGACTATGGATATGTTCCTAAGAGTTTTATTAGAACACACTTCATAAGTGACTAAAAAAGGTGGTTGAGTCAAACCACACGTTTTAACTATTTGAAGATTGGTCACATTAGTTGTTATTGTCCAACAAAGTCAAAGGCACCAAGTTGTGAGTTTGAAGAAGGAAAAGGAAAGGCAAATGTTGAAAATGTTAGAAATGAAATGAACAAGATATGGGAGAAAAAGGAGGATTACAACACATTAAGTGTAGAAGGGATCACTTTAGCCAATGGGTCACGTGATCACACTTGATCAAACTAAGCAATCAAGAGGTATGTGGGACTGATATTCATAAGTTATACCATACATTAGTTCCAAAAGAATTTAGTTCTAAAAAAAGATTACATAAACATGAATAAAGATGCAAGATGTTATTAGGAATCAAAGAAAAACCTTTAAGTTTTTCATGTTATTGCTGAGAATGAAAAGTTTCTTATGATTTTTGAGTAAAATGATAGTTCACATCAAGCTCCTAATGGTTGCCAAATGACTGAAAAGATGAATGGATGCTGAATGAGCTTGAAATTGGTTGATGCTGAGCTTACAATTGTATAAGAACTCAGCATTAATTGTAGGTTTTCAAAAGGGTCTTTGATCAATTTCAACTCATTTTACATCATTTCAAAATTGAGAAAGAGCAAGGAGAGTAAGAGACAATCAAGAAATTCATCAAGAGCAATTGCAAGATATTTGAATAGTGATTGAACACCATTTCATCAAATTTAGCAAGGTATTTATCATGTGCCAAGCTACGTTGTTTCTACTTTCATAAACCCTAGTTTCACAAAATGGCATCTAGTTCAAAGGGTGTAGAGGGTAAGGAGGTTTTGAATTTTCAACTAGTTAGTAATGAGACCTTAAACAACTAATTTTTAAGGCCATACCTGATATTGCATATAAACAAGACCCCTTTGGTGTGTTATCCATGATACCACCGAAAGTTTCAATGGTTCAAGATGTCAGAAAATGTTATAATTGTAAGATTGGGAGTATTGGAGACATCGAGATTAGACAGGCACATGATAGACTTTGTGAAAATGGAGTGTTAAGGGAAGAATTCAAAATTGTAGAGAAGAAAGGGTTAATGCGTGCCCTAGATTTCCTGAAAGTTTTAAAAAATAAATGGATTAGGATTGTATTAAGCAAGATTCATGATAGTTCACTTTGGTTAGTCAATGGGCCTATCAAAATAACCAAAAGAACAATCCATAGGGTAATAGGGTATCCAACCCTAGATCGACCTAAGACTTTGAGTAGCAATTCAAAAGAGGTTATTAAAAAGAATACAGGAGCCATGTGGAATAAGAGAGGAATGACTATTGATACCATCATAGATCCTTTGATAGATTTTGTAGTAAGAGTAATTTCACACAAGTTTTACCAATCAAGTAGATTAAATAGTGTGCCATGTATTGCAAAAGATGTTGGTTATAAGATTGTGAAGAAAGATCACACATATAATCTTGTTGAGCTACACCTACAACAATTGATTGAAAACCTAGGAGCAATAAGGAAAAAAAAGAGTGCTCAATGCAAATTTGGTTCTATTCTAATATGTATTTTTTTAATGTACAAAACACATTTCTTACATTTGGCAGTATGGCATGGAAAACAAACAGGTCAGTGGTAGTTCAAATTGGTGAGTTCATTGAATAATTGGGTCAAAATTTTGAATAACTAATGACAAGTTACTTTGAGGACTTTAAGCAATCTATTAAAATAGAGATTGAGGATTCCAATATCACTAGTGGAAAAACATTATGATGATGTTTGTTTCCTAGTTGATGTTGATTATACATTTGTTCAACTAGCAACTTCAAGGGTAAGATGGATAAGGCCATTAGGATATGAAATCAATGTAGATGAGGCCTATGCAGCAATAACTACACTACTTGCTGAAGATATAGATAAGGATGCCAAAGCATTTGGTAACTATGAGATGGCCAAATCCAAGATTAACATTTAACTAAAGACTACCTTTGTTATAAAGAAGAAGGAGAAGTTGGTGAAGAAATTAAAAGAAAAATTTGGTGAAGGTGCCAAGTAGGAAGAACATGAAGAAGAAGAGGATGAAAAGGAAGAAGACACCCAGAACCAAGCACCACTTGCACTAACAAGGAATGGGTGAAGATCAGCAAGATGAAGAGACATAAATTACAGAAGGTGTCAAGGAAGAAGAAGCTAAGGAAGCAACTACTCCTACTGATCAAAAGAAAAGAAAGGCTAAGGCTCAACTAGTGACAAGATCCAAGAAGATTGCCAAACCAAGCCAACCCAAACCTATAGTACTTACCACAAGGGTTAGTGCACATGTCATTACACAAAAGGAAAAAGAAAAGATCAAACTAGCAAAGCAGGAAGGATGAGCTCAGAAAAGGCCAAGGAGAAAATACATTTCTCAAATTGAATTTGATGAGGAAAGAACAAAATGAAATGAAAATAGCCAATTCCAAGTGGTGAGTCACAATCCATTATCAAATCTAGAAAGCCTATGTGAAAATGTTAAAAATAGTGCATATTTAACAGGATTTTCTCATATTGATCTTCATAATCTTGGTAAAGTTGAAAAGAATCAAGCGGAGGAGGCAATATATGCCATGTTGGAAAATTTTAAGAAAGCCCCACTAGAAATTGCAAACTCTATACCTAAAAGTTTATTTGGAAGAGTAAAGAAGAAATGGCATTATTGTTTAAATTTAGAAAGGCAAATCAAGGACTCATCTGTTGCTCAAGTAATGCCTAAAATTAGTAAGGCACAAATTGCTAAGTGCAGTTAGATTTGTTTCAAAATATAGAGCCTTCAACATATTGCAAAATAATATTGAAGATGTTGTGAAGAAGTCCACATAGATGTGGAAGGTTGCATATGGATTAGCTATAGTAAAGGTAGGTGAACAAGAGCCTATAGAGATTAAAGATGATGAAGAAGATGACAACAATGAAGACATAGTTGAGGGAGGTACAAAAGTGAATATAGATGACAAGGCAATAGTTGAGGTAGAGAAGCAAGAAAAATAGGGTAAGCCCACAATAATGGGTTCCACTTTTGTGGGACGAAGAAAATCCAAAAAAATTGCAAAATGTGCTAATTGCATTTATCATTTATTCACACAAACATATTAACCATGTTCGCAATGATCATATATTACAATAGTGTTCACAACAAACATATTTTACATATATTAGGTATGTTCGCTATGAACATACCTCATTAATATGTTCGCAGCAAACATATTTGTTGGCAACTACAACATTTTTAAATGCCATTTTGTCTATTTCACTGTTAATTTTGATAGCGTTGATTTTGACTTATACGTTGGAGTGAACGTGCTTGACTGGTTAGCATGCCTCATCATTCTCCTCTAGATTCTTGTCATTGCACTATTTCAAGTATGTCTATATGTTATTATTTTAATATTTTTTATGTTTTCAAAGCATATTATAATGTTAGTTTAATACTTTTATTGTTTATTTATGTTGCTTAATTCTATTAATTTAACGTTTATAAATTTTTTTTGTATATATTAGTTATACATTAGAAAAAATTTAATATAGCATTAGAAAACAAATTTAGAAAAAAATTAGAGTTAAATTAGATAAATATTAGAAAAATAATAGTTTAGAATATTAGAAAAATAATAGTTTAGAATATTAGAAAAATATTAGAAAATATTAAAAAAACTTTAATCTAGAATATCAGAATATTAGAAAAAACATTACATAAAAATTATTAGAAAAAACATTACATTCAAATATTAGTTTTTATTAGAAAAACATTAGAAAAATCTTACATTTAAATATTAACAAAACATGTTAGAAAATATATTTTAAAAAAATCAGTTTGGAAAATATTAGGAAAAGCATTAGAAAATATTAGAAAAATATTAGAAAAAACATTAGAAAATATTTTTAAAAACTTTTGTCTTCAAAATTAGAAAATATTAGAAAAAAAATTATAAAATATTAAAAAAACAAATGTAGAATATTAGAAAATAAAATTTAGAAAAATATTAGTTTTATTAGAAAAACAAATTAGTTTAATTAGAAACAATTTTTTAAGAAAAATATTAACTTTATTATAAAAATATTAGAAAAAGCAAATGTAGAAAAATATTAGTTTTATTAGAAAAACATTAGAAAAAACATTAGAAAACATTAGAAATATATTAGAAAAAACATTAGAAAATATTTTTAAAAATATTAGTCTTGAAAATTAAAAAAACTTAGATAACCATTATAAAAATATTAAAAAACAATAGTGTAGAATTATGAGGATAACATTACTAAGTGAAATATTAAAAAAAACATTAATTTCGTGTACAATATTAGAAAAATAAATTAGTATTATAACATTACGAAATATTAGTATTTAACATTAACGAAAATAAATTAGTATAAATAACATTAGAAAATATTAGAGAAAAATATTTTATATTAGAAAAAAATTATAAAATATTTGAAAAAAAATTACAAAATATTAGAAAAAACATTAAACTTGAATTATTAGAAAAAAAATTAGGAAAAAAAAATCAAATTAGTGTGGAAAATTCAAAAATATTAGAACAAGCTGGATCTCGACATATCCCTAAAACTAACTGTAATGCTAAAAAATAATACTAACCATAACCCTAACCCTAACTCAAGCTCTAGCCCTAATTTATAACCCCAACTCAAACTCTAATCCTAATTTGAAAACTCTTTAACCCTAATCTTTAACCCTAGAGTTCTGTAACTGAAACAAGCTAATGTAACCCTAGGTTGAACCGTAACCCTAATCTAATCTGAAAGAAATTTAACTAAAACCCTTAAATCTCTAACTCAAACCCTAATCTAAATCAAACCCTTAGATCTAATTTCCTAACTAAAAACTCAAACCCTAATATTTACTCAAACACTAGAATTTATTTTTAAATCAAATGCTAACCAAACCCTAATCTTTAACTCAAACCCTAAATTAATAATCTAAATTGAAAGTTCCCTTTAAATCTAACCCTAACTCGAACCAAGTTTAAGTAAATAATGTACAACCGTAACCCCAACCAAACCCGTTAATCTAGAACTCAAACCCTAATCTAGAAATCATTTGAACCCTTTAGATCAAATCCTAATCTTTAACTCAAATCCTAATCTTAATAGATAACTAGATAACCCTAGAACCTAACCCTAACTATAACTAAAATCCTAATATTTAAACCCTGACTCAAATTGAAACCCTAATCTAACTCAAGTTACCCTAACTCAAACCCTAGAATGAAATCCTAATCAAATCCAAATCTAACACAAACCCTATTAATATAACTACGTAAGTTCTCTATAAATCAAACTAGGTAACCAAACCCCTAGATAGATCTCTATTTATCAAACCCTAGAATCACATGAGGTAATCTTTAACTTTCAAAAAACCCCTTAATCTAAACCATTTGAACCATAATCAAACCCTTTATCTAAGTAATTTTACCATTGAGTATACTTGCTAAATCCTTTATAATGTTAATAAGTGAAGACTAGACCTCTACTGGATATGTTGGAGCCAATGAAATTTCATAGTGTATAGTAGCACAAGAGGCACCAACATTTTAATCCAACAACCATTGGAGGTGAACAACTTCTTTCAAGTCAAGTTTATATTCAATAATTTTTGAATTTTATGATAATTATAAATTATTATTTTAGTATGATTTGTGTATAGTATGCATCAACTATATTTTTTTATAGACCTTCCAAGCATGGGCCATATTAAAGGAAAATGCCACTAAATTCTTCCTATTGTGAAAGTGGACTTTCCAATTGTTGTAGAACTCAAATAAGTATAGTTGAAAACCATCAATGAACTAGAAAATAATGGGGATGAATGTTAGTTTAATTTAAATGTTAATCAATCAAATATATTTTAATTATCAAGATAAATTTTAAATCTCACTAAATTAAATAGTTTATGATCATTTCGAAGGAATGATTTCCATTAGATGTAAGGAGAGAACTTTAGTAAATATTTTATATCTATGGAGTTGCACAAGCTGATGGGCTTGAAAGAATCAACCAACTCAGCCCTAAACGTATTGGGTACATGTGATAAAAATGAAATTTACATTAAAATATTTCAATAAGTTTATTAATGAAAAAGTTCCTTAGCAACATCCAAAATTCAGATATTTTTAATGAATATAACAAGCCTACTTTGCAAAAACATTCTTTGGTCTTGGGAAATTGATAAATTATATGCCATGAATTAATTGGATAATGTCTAACTTTTCAACTTGGATATATATATATATATATATATATATATATATAGCTCCTCTTAATGATTTTCCATTTGATTTTTTCTCTTCATATAGTGGTTGTAAGAGAAGGTGACAAGCTATCCCTTTTACAACCCTAAGATTAACTAAAATTTCACTTTCAAGTGTACGAAAAAATTTAATTTAAAATGTAAGATATAAATGAACAAAAAAATCTTCAAATAGATTCATATTTCATGACATTCCAAAAATATATTTGTCATTAACCATGGTAATCTAATGGATTCCAAAATATTTTTCCTACTCCCTCACAACAATACAATAGCTTTAGAAGACAAATAATGTAAGAAGGAAGAAGGAAAATATCTATCCTCAACACCTTTCAAGTCACTATGAGATCTTTCATAATATTGACTCCCCGAAATTTTTTCTCTATCAAGACAAATGTAGAAGTAGATAATGCTCAAAACTATTCACACTCAAAGGTCTTTGCAAGGATTTTGATGTCTTAGAGAAGTTTATTATTTATATGAAAGATATTATTTCTCATCATTTCACTTGGAGATATGAAAGAGAGCTCAAGGAGTAATATATATGTTTCCAAGTGATCACTCTTTTTATACCAATAAATTATCATCACTTGTATAAAGATTCTTAAATATTGATGTGAAACTCTTACCCATACACCTTGCAATTCTTTCAATACTCTTGATGTGTTGTATAACTTTGATATCTTTTGATATCAAGTATTTTTGATCTTTGAGGACTTTCATTTTCTGTAGGCTCTATAATTTTTTTGGTTAGAAGTAGCTAATAAGATCCTATTTTCTATGTTTTATATATAGAACTAATTTCACAATCTTATTTCTTTGTTTTGTTGTTAGCCTGGGATTCTTCAAAACACATTGACCATCCTTCCTTAAATTTCACTTTCATTCCCCCTATATGTTGATGATGGTTGTAAGGAAAATTAGGATCTTACCTAGGCTAAGGTCTATAATTCTATTAGCATTTTTCTAATATTGACTCACTCTTCTTAGAAATTTAATCTCAATTCAATAAGAACGATAAAAACTCTCTTATTAATTTAAATATTAGTAGGATTACAATAGATTTTTTTTATTAAGTTATATATATACATATATTTAACTTATGTTGGTCTATGCTGGGAGCTATAATGAGAGAAATAATTTGTTTGAGATTTTCATGAGCAATGTTTCCCTTGAAAAATCCTAGTTCATAATTCATTCCTTGGCTTCCACTAGAAACCTGAGTGGTCCAGTATGAACTCGTAATACATGTATACGTGATGCAAGTGTCAACTTATTCAAATAACTTATATTCAAGGACCTATATTATAGACAACAAAAAACTATAATTGTGTGTGTGTGTGTGTGTGTGTGTGTGTGTGTGTGTGTGTGTGTGTGTGTATTCGATAACTTTACTTTATGTCAGTTCTACACTTTTTTAGTTGTAAGCCTTAAATTGTATTTCTAAATAATTTTCAAACCCTAATAAATATTATATCCCAACTTCAAACTCAAACTGTAATCTAAGTTCTCAAACTAGATCTAATGTTACAATGCTAACTGAAAACTCAAATCCTTATCTATCTAGAAATGCCACCCTTTAATCTAACTCTAACTCTAACATGTAAGATTTCAGGTAATTGAAAACTCAAACCCTAATTTCTTTAACTCAAAGTATAATGTAATATAGAATTGAAAACTCAAACCCCTTTTAATCTAAATGAAATCTTAATCAAACACTAATCTAACTCATTGAACCCTTTAAATCAAACCTAGGTACTAATCTTTAATTGGACTAAAGTTCTCAAAAATCAAGTTCCCTTTAACTCTAACTCTAACTCTCATATGTATGTGATCATATAAATTTTATTGATATGTACATGTTATAGATTATCTAGACATGTGATGTACATGATTACATACATCTTTTAATGTAAATAAAAAAATGTTTGTACTAGACTTAGACAAACATGTGTACATGTTATATGTATGTATTATATACAATTTACAAATTTTATATAAAGTAGCTCCATTAAATGTTGTACAGATATGACTTCACATGATCAACTTTCTCATCATCCTACTATGGCTCCTACTACAGCTCCTACTACATCTCCTACTACGGTTCCTGCAACAACACCTGATGTGGTTCCTATTGTGGCACCTTATGTAGTTCCTGTTTTGACTCCTCATGTAGTTTGTCATGTTGCTTGTGGTTAGGCTCATGATGCAAGTTGTGGTGGGGCTCCTATTGTGCCTCATTATAGGGCTCGTCATGGGGCTCATTTTGTGGCTCCTAGTGTGGGTCTAGGTTGTGTAGGTCCTAGCATGGCTCCTGGTGTGGCTTCTATTGGAGGTCCTACACCTATAGCTCCTGCTAGAGGTCCTAGACCTATAGGTCTTGCTAAAGGTCCTACTGCACCACCTCCACGCATTGATATTGATGCATTTTTTGCATTTTCAGAGCAAGAGGTTGCTAGATTACAACAATCTATATTGTCCTCCGATGATGGTCTATACAGGAGTTTATGAGATTTGAGTGTTAGATTTAGAGCTCGCCATTCATTTATCCTTGAAATTTTAGCTTCCATATCTAGGGAGCTTAGGGCTAAGATTTCAGGAGATGCATCTTTTGATGATGTCAAGAGGGTGGCCCCCAAAGACATCATCAAATGAGATCTCTTTCCATCATATGAGGCTGCACATGGTAGGGTGAGAGGCTACCGAGTCACGCAATGTAGAGATCCTATTATTGCTAGCATGATCTATCCTCTTTTTTAAGCCACACATGGTTGTTATCCTAACAATGACTAGATACCTCTTTATTTTGCATAGCAATTGTACACTAAGTTCCACATAGGGCTCAACATCAGTTACTTAGACATTCTAGATTATTGTGGATAAGGGCATGGTTGGATCACATAACATGACCATTAATATAGTTTATAGCGTCTACCTCCTCCAGATGTGAGATAGTTCATTGGATAGAGACTACCTCAAGTGACTCTAGCACATGCACCTCTTGTAGATAGAGTTGTCATTGCTTCCCAGAGGGGAGCAATTGATAGTATTGGACACATTACATCTACAGCTAGTAGTATCACATCTGATTCTCTTGGTCATTTTATTCATAGTCAACTGAATCATCTAGGTTGACCATCTTCAGAGGCATCTAGTAGAACTTCAAGAACCTCCTCTAATGAGGCATATAGAGCTTCGTGCTCTTTCAGGATAGCGTATGCATATGGATTTACCACTATATTTTTTGGAGGATCAATTGCACAACATCAATTATATTTCTGATACATAGGGAGTGCTAGGTCACTTAGTGATGGATATCATTAGACACAATCAAAGCTCCATAGTTCTATAGGCACAAACCACACCAGTGACAATCGATACACCTATGCATAGCTCATAGCATTCTACACCAAGCTCACAACACTCTACAGATGGCTTGGGCATATGAGTTGGAGATGTTAGGATAATAGCTGAGGGCCTTGATGATTTTGGTGAGTAGTTATGAGGGCTTTTTGGGATTGATTATAGTCTGAGCATGGGATTATCATGGACATATTATTTAAACCTAGGACTGATTCTACACCATTACCCAGCCAGTTACATAGTCCACTTCACTCATCATTACTAAAAGTTGGAGATTGTGTTGCTGAGGGTGGTTCAGTATGTGTCAGAGTTTTAGGAGATGATGCTAGAGTATCAAGATGCACTGATGTTTCAGGAAGTAGAGGTGCATCGATAGATGATACAATGGAGTCTACTTGAGATCATCCTCCACCTTCGGAGACCTAGGTACACATATATATAATTTGTTTTTAAATTTAAATAAATGAAATTAAAAAATTCAGCTCAGATAGATATTTAATTTAAGAACTATAATAAATCATGCAGGCACAAGTCACCGAGCACATGATTACATCTAGTGTTGGGTCAGCGCATGTAAATCAAAGAGATGATTCGATTGAGACACCTAGTAGTGCTCAGGTACAAGTTTTAAATAGTTTGTAAATTTATTTATATTTAAAATTAGATATATATGCTCATATTTAATTTGAACATGTACACAGACATGTGTGTGTGTGTGTGTGTGAGTGTGTGTGTGTGTGTGTGTGTGTGTGTGTGTGTGTGTGTGTGTGTGTGTTTCTAGATAGTTCCAATGTATATATATAAATATTTATAGGGCTTGGTTGATGTGCCTCAACCATAGGATGTATAGGAGACTTGATCAGAGGGTCATTCTGTTTGTATGCATCTTGAGGGGTCCCTCTAGTAGTAGTAGATTTATATATTAGATGCATGCATTTATATATTGGAGACTTTGTATATATTCTAGAGACTTACATACATGTGTATTTTAGTACCTCGATGGCATACATACATGTTTCACTATTTATTTGACTATTTAGTACTTCAATAGTTGGATGGTCACATGTATATGACTTTTTATATTTTGTTACATGTATACATGTTTATTCGAGACTTACAATTTGCATATGTACGTATTTCAGTATCTATTCCATATTAGATATATATGTTTATTCTTAAGATGTACATGTATGTGCACTATTTTAAAATTTTAAGAGAACATTCTTCATCAATTAGATTATAGATTTTAAACTTTAGATTTTATTGTGATCATTATAAAATAATCAAATAATCAATTTTATTAAATCAATTAGTACGAAGTTAGAAGTATACATATTTGTTAAATTAAATTATCAATTAGTAGGGCTAAAGATAAATATTATTTTTATGTGGATAACAATATGCTCTAGAACTAGGTAAGCCAATACATTATTTTAAAAAACTTTTACAAAATATAATATTTAAAAAAAATTTAATAAACTAATTTAAACTAAGAGTATGACCCTACAATAAACTAACATTAATATATAGTTATTTAATAAACTAATGATAACTAAGAACTTATGATTTTACAATTTTAAAAGCACAGTTAATTCAAGATGAAATTCAATAGTTTGAGAAGAAGTTGATAAAAGAATTTGAAAAAACATATTAAATTATCTTTGATACATATCTATCTAATGATTGTGTAAGTTCTGGACAACTAACTTACATAGATCAACCCTATTTAGATTAAGTTATTATTAAATTCATCCATGATATGTAATTAATATTATTAATTTATATATTTTTTAATAACCTAATGATAACTAAGAGTGTGATCATATAACTAAAAACACATTTAATTAAAGATGAAATTCAATAGTTTGAAAAGAAGTTGATATTTAAGAATTTAACATATTAAATTATCTTTGATACATATCTATCTAATGACTGGGTAAGTTCCAACTAACTTGTATTGCCTATTTATATTAAGTTTTTATTATTAAATTCATCCATGGTAATTAATATTATTAAAATGTATGTACATTTAAAAACACATTAATAAACTAATAAACTAAGAGTTATGACCCTGTACAGTAAACTAACAACTTTAAATTAATTCAAATTATTATAAAATAAATCTCAAAGGTCAGTTCAACCATGATGTACACTTATAATATGTAATATCTTCTCATGATCTTCACTATCTAGTATCCACTTGCGATGTACATCCTTAAGTTTGACTGGATGTAGACAAAGCTCAGTAGCAACGACTAGGTGGCTATATTGTAATTGTCAGGTTGATAATCAACAAAGTGTATTCCATTTTGGACTATTTTGTCTTGCTTCAAATATGTTCCCTCTATCACAACAAAACCTACACCACAAATTTAAATATTTTAAAATTTGATAGATATAAAGTTACCAAGATATATATATATATATATATATATATATATATATATATATATATATATATATATATATATATATATATATATATATATATATATATATATATATATATATATTTATTCGTATATGTATATGTACACATGTATGTATAATACCTAAGGGGAACAACATTCCATCACTTTCTTCAGGATCATATAACTTTGTCCTCTCTATAGTACATCACAATAAATAATAATTGACACCTTCATGATTTCCAAGCTCAACAATCACTGCAAAGATACCTCCTACATAACAAGTATACATACATGTGTATAGTATATATAAGACAGTTGAAATTAACTGACAAGGTGAGATTAATTTTTATGATACTTACCCACTTTTACCAATCTAGCGATATGATTATACTCATCATAAATCAATGCAATATCATCAAAAATTTCATCATCTTAAGCAAATGTATCGGTAACATCAATTGTTATCAAAATCCATGCACCTGTATATCCACGTGTTTGATTGATGTATTCTTGATAGTCTCCATCAATGCAACTATCATGAGAACATGAGTATTCTCTTGTCTTCAATGTCCAATTGCAATTATTTGTACTCATGATTGAATGTAATGAACATGTCTTTTCTATCCTCTTGCAACCATGCTTGTTTTTTCTATTAATACCTGAAATTTCATTAAATTGAAAATATGGAAAACTTAAATTTAAAATTCAATGAATTGAAAGATAAAACTTAACAATAAAATTTTATAACTTAATTTCATAAAATTTAAATAGATGTATACATCGTTACTTGTTATCTCCTAAAATACTCTATATGGTACCTGTCGACTCATTGTTGATGATGTATCGACCTCGATTGATGCAAAATGTGTCTTACACCATTCAACAACATCATGTGCATCATTTAAATGAACTCCCTAACAATTCATTTGATACTTTCACAGAACACGTTTGATGCAAGCTCCAACACCATCATATTCACCTTTTCCATGGTCACTCTCAAAGAAATTCCATGTGTTTTATATTCTCATTACGATGATATCTACATAATGCATAAAATGATCTAGATGATTTGAACTATGCAACATATCCATCAGACCAAACATAATGTTTATCAACATTTATGTCTCTTTCTTTCAAATAAGAAAAGAGCATATTGAAGCAATGTTCTACATAGTGAATGTCATGTTCTTTATCACCACTTATATAAAAATGATATTCCTTTTTAATTACTCATGCTTGAACTATACACTAAACACCATCCAAATCTAACTGTGCATGTCTATAATGAACATGTACCATAATAGTGACCTGCTTGGAAAATGAATAATCTTTCTGATGAACAAAGGAATAGTTCTCTGCAAAATCAACAACTGATACAATCATTCCAAGTGGGAAATTATCTCTCAAAGTTTGAAATTGTTTTCTTACCACTTTGCAAAAAATGCATGACGAATATAAGGTTGAATCAGATTCTTAAATCTGTCCATAAATGTTAGAATAAGTAACTCCTCTCCAACATATTCCAACCTTTTTGTCTCTTTCCCCAACTTTGTTTCATTCTTCACATACTTGTAACTTTTGCAATTCAATTTTTTTCTTACATCAATATTTTCAATTTTCAAAGTAAATAGAGCCAATTCACCACATGTTTCACATACTCCTTTGATACAATTTATTTGATAAACTGGATCATCGATTTTTTCACATAGAATGGATGATATAAACTCACTTCTCCTACTACGAGGAGCAACATGGAAACCATATGTGTCTTCTACAAACTTTTGAGATACCTGATAGTGGAAATCAAACTCAATATGATGACGAAAATAACATGTTTCAAACACTTTGTTTGACCTCACAAAGTATGGCTTCAATTTTTCAAACAACATTTACCCAACTTTTACATTGCTATGTTTACTACAAAATGACACATATAACTCATACTGTGTTGTGTCCAACCAATGTTTTGTATGATATTCATATTGACCAGATGCAATCTTATACCTGATAGCATCTCTACTATTTGATGAAGGATGAGTGTTATCAATCCAAAATGATATGACTAAATTTTTTAATAACTCTTCAATCCTATCAAAACGAGGTGCTCTAGACATGATTGCCCAATTGCCATACATAGTATTGTCATCCACAATTAATCTTCTCCTAACATATTCTCTCATTGTTTTCCTACTAAAACCCATTTTAGATGAAATTGAAGATATTTGTTTATTTTGGGTCATATTCTTATTTACAACAGACATCAACATCACTTTTCTTGCCATGGACTTATCTTTAGTTTGAGAGTGTTTTCCTTTGTTTCTCAAACCTTGTTTAACATTTTTAATCACATCAATTTGCATGTTAGAAAATATTCTCTTCTTTGATGTTGTCTCTACACCTAATATTTTCAATGTCTCTTGCAACTTATTTTGTGTAAGAAAAAGTGAAAACAACGAAGCTTGTTCAAGTGTTTTAGTGTTATCAAATTTAGTCATAATTTCTCTTATCTTCTTATTCATTGGCCTTTTCTTAGACAAACTTAAGGGCTGAACAATAGCTGCAAGTCTTCTCAATTTATCCACATACATTTTAAGTAAATGATCTAAATTTTTATGAGAAATACCATTCTTTATAGATTGGGAAATATTGAGTTCGTCGATACCAATTCTTGCACTTAATCTCGACCCTTCTTTGACTTCTATTATTGGAATTTCTACAAGGAGTGATCTTGAGCCTTCTCCAATATTCATTATTTGAGATTATGTAGGGAAAGATTATAATCATTCTTTGAATTCTATTATTTGAACCTCTATAGGGAGTGATCTTGAACCTTGTTCAACATTCATTGTTTTAGATTCTGTAGGGAGTGTTCCTGACCTTTCTCCCATATGCACGTCTTCTACTTCTATTGAGCCTTCTTGAACATTTCCTTCACCTTGTTGATTGTCTGCAAGAAATTTATAAATAAGTCAAATTAGATAAATAAAAAATTGAAACATAATTAAATTTAAGATTTTTTTAAAAAATATATATATAATTATGTACCTTGTTTAATTTGATGATAACATGCAACAATCTTATGAAGATTTCTTTGTTTTGCTTTGTCAGATCTCTTCCTTACATATTTTTTTTGCCTTCCTTTCTTGGTTCCCATTGAAAAATCATAAAAAAAAAATTTACCCCTTTCCTCAAGTTAAATTTTGTGCAATAACAATATAAAAATGTCAACTGGTATGGCATTGCAGTACAACTTCACATTATTTTAAAACTGACCTATTTGCTAGTGATGTCAGCATTTTTTTGAAAGTTTGCATGAACACCAATAATGTGATATGTTCAGGTGAACATGTTAAATTGAATTTTTGGCTATCAAAAAACTTAGAGGTGTGTGTTCGCTGTGAACACATGTTTGCAGTGAACCCATAAAATATGTTCATAGCGAATAGTATGTTCGCAGCGAACATGTCAAATTACAAATTTTTGACCCTCTTTTCTAAAAAAAATAAAATTGGTTCTTTTGACACCCAAAATTGAAAATGATTGATCTCCTGTTGTAAAATAAAAAATGCCAATTTGTGGTGCTCAAAGCAAGCTTTCCAACAACTATAATTGTAATACATATTATACTCATTGAGACTTTCAAATATGAGTTTAACTCATTATAGGTTCGTTACCGATTGAGCATCAACTGACTTTGACACTTCGAGAAAATTAGTAAATCATGTCAATTTTTTTTAAAAAAAATATCTAGGAAATAGGTAATTGAGATAACTTTCTATTAAAAAAAAAAAGATTTATGATAAATTGAGTTCAAGTTATTTGTGTCAAAATGAATGTATGTCTGAATTACGATTGATGTCACTTCAAAACTTTATAAACTATACAATATTCAACCAAATTGAATGAAACCAAATGCATCATCTAGATATTGATGTTACAAATCCAACGCCAAAAGAATTATCTCATTATCTTTTCTAGAAAAAAAAGTTATCTGTGTCAAACGAACTGTTACTCTTTAAAAATATTAAATTTTAACATGTACCACTTTTTGGAGGAGAAGAAAAAATTGCCATAAATAATTTTTATTTTTTAATTAAAAAATATGGTTACAAAGTAGGAATAGAGTGCTATAGATCACTAGTTTATTTCATCTTGAAATTATTCATAGTTTTAGAGATATAGTCACTTGAACATGAGGTTTGTTTCAAAAATATTGATTTTAGTGTCAAAATTGGTCAAAAAGTGGAACCCATTATTGTGGGATCACCCAACATAGTGTACAAGATACACAATTGACTAATGTCAAACCCTCAACATATAACAAGTGTAAATACCAAAATAGTAATAGTGAAGGATGTTTCTAATCTCACTACTGAGAACATCAACCCCCTAATAGAGAAAGATCTAAAAAAGATACTAGATCAATCTACACTGTAGGAAAAATTGTGTGATAATCTTGTATTAGTGAGTGTAGATGAGATTCAAAAGTCAGTGACTGACACTACAAGGGAAGAGCTAAAAACACAAGAACCACCTACCATCATCCCTCAAGTCACTCATGTACAACCTTTAGATAAAGTACCAGAAGCTACACCAACAAAGGTTGATAAATTGGAAAGGATACAATGGAAACCCAAACCATTATTGAAGAACAGAGTCAAATAGATTAGATAAATCTATCTGCACCTCCAACACAAGTACAAGGTGTAATTCAAAGCATTGTGGAAAATAAGGGCAAGCTTGAAGAGACTAAGTTGAAACCAAAGCTAAAGGATCAAGCAATAATTCAAGCACTGATAACTTTACTAGAATCTTGCACTCCTTCTAGTCACACTCTTCAAAAGCCAAGCACAGAAGCAATACCATTGTAAATCCCAGTGTGAAGTCCAAGCTCATCAAAGGTAGAAGAGGTAATTACGTATGGAGATGTAAGCCTTGATGAAGAGATTGTTTTACCTAAGTATGATTTTAACACAATGACAATAGAGTAGATGGGTGTATTGCAAGAAGCCCTAGCTAGAAAGAAGCATTGAGAACCACTCAGAAGGGAGCATAGGCAAAAGCAAGCATTGCTAGATATCAAAGAAATTTTCTTAGATGCATTCAATCTACCTACTACATATGAAACCAAGCCACTAATTGAATAACTAAGAAATATAGTGGAAAAGGTAAGTGATACAAATCTTGATACAAATGCTAAATTATTAGAGTGGTTTGAAAAGAAATTTTAAACAAAAGTGAATGATAAAATATCAAATGACATAGCACTTACACAAGTTACATTGGAAAATAAGGTAGAAAGTGTAAAGAAGGTACTTGAGAACATTTTCTCAATATACACCAAACTGTGTAACCCCACACTCTTCACACGAGAGATAAGTAATCACATTTTGATTTTGAAAAGTCAAGTTAATTCATTAGGTACGAAACTGCCTATGGATCTAGTTCAAAGTGAAAAATATTTTAAAGCTTTATTGCAAGCACAGAGTCAATTAGCAGCATTATTTGCAGAAGACGCCAATATAAGGGCCAAATTGATTAGCATCCAAACCACATTGACTCCTCACATGGAGATTGTGCACAAGGAATTAGGCTACATAGAAACTCTTATGAAGAAAGACCCCAATCTTTCCACATTAGATGGCCTACTCCACCTTGCTATCAAGCTAGTTATCTAAATTAAGTCTTTGGATGTAGCATGTGAAGATTGGGATGTAACTCTTAAGATTATACTAGAAGTCCACAAATCTTTATTGGAAAAACACACTATCAGTGTATAACTCATTGACATAAGTGTCAAAAGGGGGGAGAAAAGTGAGAAAAGTGAGCTTATGAAGTAGGAAGAGAAAATGAAAGAAAGGGGGAGAAAGAGCAATTAAAGGAGATAATCAAAGGGGGGGAAGTTTAAAATAGAGTAAAAGCATGTAAATAATTACAACACAAACAACATGAAGTAAAAGAGTATCAGTTGAAGCATATATACTCAACAGGAGTACAAAATTTTGAATACAAAACTGACTTATCAACTCAGGGGCAGTTATCAAATTTTGAGGTATAAGTTGTTGCAAAATTTTGTAATTTTGAAATTTTGTCCAGTTGCCAAATAGGAGATATGTTATGCTTGTAAGAATAAGGATATCAATGCATGACCAAGTGTTTTTGACACTCATGTCAAAGGGGGAGATTGTCGATCTTAGATTGGTTTTGACAAGTGACTGTCTATACACTTAAGTCATTTACTTAGTTCATACTAAACAAGTAGTACATGCTGAGAACAACATGTATAAGATATAGCATTCCAAGTTCATAGTGAGTGTCGAGCCACTCATGTGCTAAGTCACTCAAGTGCTGAGCAGAGAATGTATGCTAAGTGATACAGGAGCTGAGTAAGCAGTGCATGCCAAGGCATTCAGATGCTATGTCATAGTGTAGAAATCAATATACATTGAGCATAAGAGACTTCAGATGTCGAGTAACATAGTTTTGATTTTAGTTGTTTGTAATAGCACAAACCACTATTTAAACCATTTTTTAGCCAGCTTAAAGATTGAATTATGATATTTGAAGATAAAGATGAATCTCAAGTTGGAATCCCAATGCATTACATACAGCCAATTAGGTAAAGGGAAGGTTTTAGTGGAAAAATGGATGAATCACAATCACTAATTCATATCTTACCCTAAGTCACCTAAGTCTTCTTAAGAAGGAAAAACCCTAAAATTCATATGCGTGTAGAAGAAGCAAAGAGAGAATTTTTGCATGTGCAAATAGAGCATTCATGGTGGCTAAGGAATTGTAAAGTCAAATTGCATTGTAGAATCACTTAAAAGAGAATAAAGGAAGGGAATAACATACAACAGAGAGTCATCTAATAAAAAAGGATCAAGAATACATCAGTTTAGAGGTGATCTGTCATCAAACAACCAAGTGCTAACTGTGAGATCAATATTGAGTCATTCTAGTAGCTAAATCAATTAAATCTCTTAACAAAGTGGTCCTAATAGGCTATATTGAAATCCTTTAACAAGGTGCTTACTTAATTGTGAGTTAAAGTCCTTTAACAAGGCACACTTCTAATAGGGTGTTGAAATCCTTTAACAAGGTGAGACCTAACAGCCTTTGTAAGCCTTTAATAGGGAAGACCTTTCATGGGGTAGATCATGTTTCATGATCAAACTTTTTAACCTTCATTGGATACAGTTTATCGCTGCAATAGTGAAGATTTGTGGGTGTCATCCCCACCCTAGTTTTACCTTCTCGTTGGAGGGTTTCTAGGTAATCATATCAGGTGTTATATATATGTGTGTGAATGCTTACTTGTTTACATGACTTAGATATACATGCTTTACATGGTATTTCAGTTTACTTATTGAATGCATGAGATGGATGTGTGGTGAATTTTTTGTGGGTCAAAGTTTAAACTACTAATTCACATCCCTAGAAGTTTTCCTTTCCTATTGTAATTCCAACAAACACCACAAGTTTCAACATCTCCTGAGATGGGGCTACAAAATCAAAATAAAATCTGATCTCCAAAAAGAGAGAGAGAGAGGTTATTGTAGGTGTTGGAAACATGGTCTTGTAGTACTAGGAATTGCATCCATACCTCGCTTAAGCTCTAAGATATGCCTTGACAAAACTTGTTCCCCTATGGCATTTGGTGACTCTTAGAGTTAGTTCAGTTTGGCATGTCTAAGAATGTTATAGTGGTCAATGAGATGGGATGATCATGGAGATAGGGTTTACCTAACCACCCAAAATGAATGAAATAGACAGTTTGATCCCACAACAAATGGTTGGAGAGATTCACAAGTTGGTGACTTTGTATTGGCCAATTTACTACAAGTTTCAGCATCACCCAAGATGGGGCCACAAACTAAAAATGAAATTTGATCTAGAAAAAGAGAGGTTATTATAGGTCTCAAAAAAATAGTCTAGTAGCACCCAAATTTTTATCCATACCTTGCACGAGCTCAAAGATATGCCCTATCAAATATCATTGCTCTATGGCATTTAGTGACTCTTAGGGTAAATTTAGTTTGGCATACCTAAGAATGTTCGAGTAGTCAATGGGATAGGATGAGCTTGGGACTAGGGTTAACCTAACCACTGAGAGCTAACAAAATAGGCAATTTGATCCCACGATGAATGATGAGAGAGATTCGATAGTTGGCAACTTTGTACTAGCTAACACTACAAGTTTCAACATCACTCGAGATGGGGCGGCAAAATCAGAACATAATTTGATCTCCAAAAAGTGAGAGAAGTTATTGTAGGTCTCAAAAACATAGACCTGTAGCACACGAAATTGCATTCATACCTCAAATGAGCTCTGAGATATGCCTTGTCAAAGATTGTTGCACTATGAAAGTTAAATGACTCTTAGGGTCAATTCACACTAGTACATTTGAGGTCATTTTTCGACCATTATTGATCAAATATTTGACCCAAAATTTGACCAAATTTTGACAAACATCGACCAACACATTGGTTGATATTTTTCTAGTCAAAATTTTGACCAAATCACTGGTTGGTCAAAATTTTGACCAATGCATTGGTCGAAAACCTGCCAAACCCATTGTGTAAGTTCAAACAAGAATTGATTGAAATTTTGACCAATGAAGGTCGAAATTTCAACCAACAAAGGTAGAAAAAAATTTAAATGTTGGTGGAAATTTCGACCAATGAAGGTAGAAATTTTGACCAACAAAGGTAGAAAAAAATTTAGGCGTTGGTGGAAATTTTGACCAATGAAGGTGGAAATTTCGAACAACATAGGTAGAAAAAAATTTAGGCGTTGGTGGAAATTTTGACCAATGAAGCTGGAAATTTTGACCAACAAAGGTAGAAAATTTTTTAGGCATTGGTGGAAATTTCCACCAACAAAGGTAGAAAAAAATTTAGGCATTGGTGGAAATTTCCACCAACAGCTAGGTGTAAATTTTTTTCAGGCATTCTATAAAATAGTTCACATGTCTTGCCTATGATTTGACATTTTACATGCATCCTACACTCTCTCATCTGTCTGATGATGGATTACATAGAGTGATCCGAAACCATGATTCTAAAAAACACACACAATCAAATCCAAAATGAACTTGCACTACAAATGGATTGTGGAAATCTGATATTGATAATTTTGCATGCATGTTTACCAGGACAAATATGTGTTTAAGTTGTGATTCTCCTGGTAGACATGCATGTAATTTTACCAATATCAGATTTCCACAATCCATTTGTAGTGCAAGTTCATTTTGGATTTGATTGTGTGTCTTTTAGCATCATGGCTTCAGATCAATCTACATAATCCATCATTAACTAGATGAGAGAGAGTGCAGGATGGATGCAAAATGTCATATCATATGCAAGGCATGTGAACTATTTTATAGAATGCCTGAAAAACATCAACAATAACTAGTATGAAGAATATATAATTAGTTATATGATTGAGAAAAATCATGTACCAGTGAGCTGGTCAAAATTTTGACCAAAAAAATTTTGACCAATGGGTTGGTTGAATTTGGTTGAAAATTGGGTCAAAAATTTGACCAATAAAGGTCAAAAAATGAACCCAAATGTACTAGTGCAAGTATGCTCGCCAAGTTGACTCTTTGAGTTCAGTCATCAAGTCACCCCACCAAAGTGCCTCATCAAGGTCAGTCTTTAGGTCTGCTCATTAAGCTTTCTCACCAAGTTAGCTCACCATGTCGCGTCTCTAAGTGGCCTCACCAAGTCAGCTCACCAACTTGCCCCACCAAGTTACCACTTTAAGTCCACTCACCATGTTAGATTGCCAGGCCAACTCCCTAAGTTAGCTCACCAAGCTGAAACTTGAAGTACGCTCACCAAGTCAACTCTCTAATTTCGCTCACCAAGTCCACCCCCTAGGCCAACTCTCCAAGTCAGCTCACCAAGTCACCCCCACCCAATCACCTCAACGAGTTGACTCATTAAGTCAGCTCACGAAGTCAACTCACCTAGTGGTTTTACCACCTTGCCCTAGCAAGTGGGCTCACTTAGTTTGCTTGCAAAGTTGAACCATAGAGTTGCTTGTCTTAGCCTGCTCACCATGTAAACTCACTTGGTCGACATGCCAAGTTGACTTTTCCAGTATGCTCACCAGGTCAGGTCGCCAAGTCAGCTAACAAAGTCACCCCACCAAGTCATGTCACCAAGTTGTCTGTTCAAGTACGCTCATCAAGTTGACACTTTAATTTTTCTCATCATGTCACCCAACCAAAGCACCTCATCAAGGTTAGTCTTTAAGTACACTCAGCAGGTTGGCTCACCAAGTCGCTTCGCGAAGTCACCTCACCAAGTGGCCTCGATAAGTCAGCTCGCCAACTTGCACCACCAAGTCACCACTTTAAGTCAACTCGCCATATCAACTTTCTAGGTCAACTCCCATAGTTAGCTCGCAAAGTTGACAATTCAAGTACGCTCACCAAGTTGACTCTTTAAGTTCGCTCACCAAGTTTGCCCCCTAGGTCATCTCTCTAGGTCAGCCCACCAAGTCACCCCCACCGAGTCACCTCAACGAGTTGACTCTTTAAGTTAGCTCACCATGTCAACTCACCCAGTGGTTTTACCACCTTGCCTCAGCAAGTTGGCTTGCTATGTGTGCTTGCCAAGTTGCCCCACTGAGTTGTTTCTCTAAGCCCACTCACTGTGTCAACTCACTTCGTTAGCTCACCAAGTCGACTATGCAAGACACTGATCCAAAAATTACACTAGTAACCCATCATTGAAAGGTTGATAATATCACAAAATAAAAACATTGTTACCATGAAATAAGGACAATTCAACCTTAATAAGAATTAACAAGCACTGGCATCCCATCGCAATCTAGTTCAATGGGTGAGTGGAGAACGCACTTTCTCTACTCACCCACTCTGCCTGCACTCACCAACCACCTAGAATTAGTTGATGTGAAAATTGTTTATTGACGACTGAAAAATGGTATGCAGGGAAAGGTTTAATGGTGTGAGACAAATTTTGATTGCAGGCAACCTTAATGGGAAAGCCTATCAGCTAATAAATTAAAATAGAAATTATATAACATTGAAATTGAATACAAACTGAGATGTCCCTACACTTAATAAAAGTAAAACCCCCTAACTGCAACTGTTATTGCCTATGATATTTTGGATACTATTTCTATAAATTAGAGATTTAAAGTAGATTCTTGCTTGGATAAACCCTTACACTTGACTTGTACTATGGCTACGTGAAACTCCTTTTCACCATGGAGGAAACTTGTACTCTATCTTGGTTGACTAAGACATATACAACTCACCTTACTTTGCTTCTTGACCAGTATAGCCTACTCACTATTTTAGTGACAGTCAACAATAAGACAACCACTTAATACCTCTTGATCCTTGTACTAAATTCCACCCATGCACCTAGACACTTCCTAAACTCTTCTCTAACTTTTCCCACACCCTTCATGCATCCAAGTCATCAAATACAACTTCTTAATCAAACAAAACAAAATTAACTTGTGATTGTTCCCTATAATAGTCCCATTGATTCTCTACAACTCTTTTTTTTGTTCGACCTCCTTGGAAATTCTTTCCTTAACCAATAGATCCACCATCTGAAGGACATTGTTTCCCCATCTTTGAATTACTTTCATTTCCAACACACCCTTTAACTGTGGACAAAGCCTCTTTATCATCATTGTGACTATCTAAATCCTTCCCTGTGACTGTCTAAACCCTTCCCTGTGATTGTTATTGTCACTTTCTTGTCATTTAATACATGTTTCCTACCAGGTTTAGGAAAATAAAATAGAGTGTATTTGCATACTAATAGATGAGTTAAAAGCCTTATTTCATGTAGATCTTATTGGAAAACTACATTTATTGACTCTGAGGATTGACATTAGAGAACATCGGCTGAAGAGAATCCAAAATATGCCCAGGTTATACATATCATCTTGATAAAGGAAAATAATATTTTGAAGTTGCAATACCACTAACTTGAATAAAACATTCTTTGACACCAAAATAAATTTGGCACATAGCACCTACTCCCTTTATAGGATGATATATTTAGTCTTCTTCACTATATTGTATATTGTTAAGGGGCTTACCATTCTCCATCTTGATAGAGTGCATCTTCTTATCTTATCAGTTGATGAACTTAACGGGATTTCTAATGAATAGTTCATAAGGAAAACACTTGTTGAAGGTTTTGTAAATATGGTTGCAAGAAGAGCGGATTTAACCATGGAGGAAACTTCGTAGTTAAGCACGCTTGATTTGGAGTAATACTGGGATGGGTGACCTCATAGGAAATCATGGGGCTTCACCTCTATGAACATTATCTTGATCTAATAAGTACTAAGCACTCCATTTATTCTCATGAGATATGGATTGGTGTGAATCACTACTCATGAAACATGGGTCAATGAGTTTGACTCTAAAAAAAGATTAAATCCTAATAGCAATATCACAATTGTATATTATATTCTTAAAATAGTAGTGTGTTTATGCTATAGTGGTGGAATTTCATTTTGTCTGCAATGTTTAGTTCTCCTGTCTTGTAAGTTGTAGCGATATTTTTTTTTGTATGCAGGGATATTAAGTAAAGACAAAAATGTAAATTTCCAAGCAATAGCGATTAGGAAGAGATATTAGAAAAGCATTGTTTCGATGTAGATTACAATCATTTCCAAGAGCTGTGTATGGAGTCCAAGAGGCATAACAAGACATTGGACTGAGATGGAGAAATGCTAATAAATTATACATGGGAATTCAATAATAGGATAGACTCATTAGCAATGACAAAAATATTCAAGAGGATGTGATTTACAGTGAAGACCTAGAAGTAAAAGATGTGACAGACATTAGCAGATATTGAACAGTATATAATTGATGGAAGAGAACTGAACAGGGTATACATTCAGCAAGTAGAGATTTTATGATAACAATTGAATAAGTACAGTGATCAAAGGCTTCGATATGGGAAAAGGGAAGTCATAATTACCTAAATCTTGTGGGCTTACTTAGTTAATATCACAATGATATCAGTGTGAAGTGATAATCAAAGACAATATCAGAGATGCCTATTGAACCGATGATGAACATTATATCTAGGGATTAATTTCAAAAGAAAACTCCAATATTAGACATCCAATGAATCTGAGACCAGTTTCCAATGAATGGTCAATCAATTGCTAAGGACCAATTCAATAGATATGAATCTAATCAGCAATCAATTCAAATCCAATCTGTGGTGACTTAGCAATAAGAAAGTTTTACACATCTTGGAATGGATAGATCAGTAAACATATTTATGCAACTTGGATTTAATACAAAAGGAGTAAGGAATCTTGTTATAGTGTAGTGAACAAGTCGGTCATGTAGATAAAGGGATAGATTAACATTAGTATATTCATTCAAAATATGAATCATGAGTAATAAGGAAGAAAGAATATTTACATTGGATGGAGAGAAAACCAAATCATAATAGAACTAGTTCTAAACCAAAAATATCACTTATTCATTATAGAGGAGATAGAGTACTAATTAGATATAGTTCATATGGAAATAAGGGGTTAAGAAAATGGATGAAAAGAACAAATATTATTAGTTATTCATTTGGAAAGAGATATCTTGTTAAAAGAATATCAAGGTATTGAGTTATAACTAGATCCATCTTACAATCCTTAGTCAATGGAATTTATGATTCAAAGACAAAATTAGGGCAGATATAGCAAGGGACATTACAGAATAGGCGTGTTGTATAGATGGGCCAAGGGATTGCATTTATGTTGCAACTTAGTGTAGATTAGTCGAGACCATATTTGGTTGTTCCAACATTGGAGGATTTTGCAACCACATAATGAACTATTCTTAGCTACCATGTGACCTCCCTAAATCACATACCTTTACATTATTTCTACTATGCTACTTTTACTATCAAATCTAACTATAAAACTTGAATATCATTTACCATACATCACTCCTACAGGTGTACATTCATCATTTATGATCAAATTCAATTATTGTGAGTTTTAAAATTGTGTATCTTAGTGATTTTAAGTTATTCAAGTATTACAAAATTGATATAAAAATAAAGGGTATAACATTTAATGTAGACCCATGAAAATTCTCTACCTAGGGCTTCATTCTTGAATGATTGTAGGCAATATGAGGATTAGTTCATTTAATTCCAATCATATTAACATGGAATTTTTTTATTGTTGAATGCCAGATATAAGTGCAATTTCCTATAAGAGAGTGTTAAGGTTGTATGTTGCCTCATATCAAACCTCAACTACTTCTTTTCATTTGGGTTAGCCATTTGATTGGAAGAGAAATTATCTAGTACTTAGAGTAATGACACTCTTGATGCATTCAGAATGTACTTGTATGGCATTGTGCTCTATAAATATGGAAAGGATAAATCAGCTTGTGATGTTCATGTGATATCTTTTAATGCATATACATGGAGCTGGAGTGTCTGGCTTGAGCTATAGTCTTTATGTACAAATATTAGTATCCTAAATAGGCTTGAGTTTAAATATTATTGGATGAAAGATTTTTGTTCTTGTAAGTGCTTACTTGGAACTCCACAAAATTATTGAAGGTTTAGAAAAATATATGATGTTACAGGAATATTTCCTTTCAGAGAGTATATTTCAGGTCATATCAGCATCAATATTTTATAATTCAAGTGATTATAAGAGAGATGAAAGCTTATATATGGATATGCTCAAGTATGATGCCTTCAAAGTTAAGTGCACTCAAGTTGGAGTAGTACTAGGATCGGTAACCCCCCGTGAAGTCCCTGTGCTTCACCTCTATGACCATCACCTAGATCTAATGAGTACTAAGTGTTCCATTTATGTTCAGGAGAGATGGATTCATATTAAATTACTACTCATGAAATATGAGTCAATGAGTTGACCTCAAAAGCTACATAGTTAAATCCTGGCAGCAATATCACAATCTGATTTGATGTGAAAATTATCTCCTACATATCAAAAGAACTACCTTTCAGCATGGGCACTTATGGGGCAAGAATATGTTGAAATGAAAAATACTCTAGTTGGTGTTGATGCTTAATAATGATTTATTCATATAAATCAAATAGACTATTATGTGATATGATTTAGGGAAAAAACTGTGAAATTTTATCCAAGCTCAACTATGTTCTTTATTATCATCAGAAAGCAACTTTTTTGGGTCTTGATGATGCTCGCTTGTGAATTGATATTTATAATTTATATGATAATGAGAAATTGCAAATGCTTGATCAAGCTATGAAGTATTATATTAAGGATTTAAGAAACATGCATCTAGGGTGCCATGATGAAGCTATTACAAAATGAATCTTGACAGCAAGAAAGTTAATAGAATTATTTTCCCAAAAATGATTGAAGCGCTATTGTACTTTGAATAAAATAGGAAAAAGTGATTTTCTTTATTCTTAGAAATACTTTGAACCTTATCCAATGTGATTGAATGCAATTTTATCTTTGGTATTCTTGTTACCGAGTGGAGGAGCATAACCTGTAAAACCTGCCCACAAAGAAAAATCAAACAAATTGTCATTTTTCACTAAAATATATCATACAAATGTAATTTACTAATGCAATGTATTAAAGATTTTGTTCTTTCAGTTTATATTCTTATCTACTAAAATATTAAGATAGGGGAAAAGAATGAGAAATTGATTACCATTTTTCCTGTTAAACTAATATGCAATATAATAACCCTAATGTTTGACAAGCCTTACTAAGCAATTAGTATTCCTTTACATAAGGAATCATGGTGAGGTAAGGGAAGCGATGAATCTATGGAAGAGTAAACATGTACAACATCTATGGCATCTTCTGCCACTTTGGTGGTGTTGGTTTAAGCAGCCCCATGCAAAAGCAGTGTAAAACTCAAAACACACACATTTGGCACTACCCCAATTTCTGAGGTTGTTACATGAAACAACCAAACTATGTCTTGTATTGCCATCAGGCATAACTATGAAAATCAGTTACTCTATGGAATTTGAAATTCTTTTAGCTTGGAAGATTAGATGACCTTTTCGCAGATTGATTACCTTGACAATAAATTAGTTTTTTCAATGTTAATTATGTAAAAGCTATGTCAAAAACTGACAATAAATTATGCAGAATCCAAAATGAATTAATAGAAATTTAATGTGTCATATGAAATTATGCTACAGATAAGCTACCTACAAGCTAGTTGTGTCAATTATATGTCATCATTAGCTGCAAAGGATGTGCTCTTTATTCTATTTCTTTTCTTATAAATATGAATGATTAGCATGAAGCCTAAACAAATTACTGCTCCAGATACTATGCTGATAACCATGCTTTTCCTGATTTTAGTTTTATCATTGTCTCTGCTGTTGGTTTTGAAGTTTGGACTGATTTTGATAGAGAACTATAGCTTTATGATTAATTCTCACACAGGCATTTTTTCTCAAAATATTGACTTGAATTCTCAATGCAAACAAAGGGCATTATTGCCATTAAATTTGGAAACTTCCACCAATTGTGTCATGAATAAGAAATCTTGAACCACTTTATTATGTCCCTTAAATGTGGCAAATCTAAGAGGGATGACATTTACTTCAAGAAACTTTTCAAAAAATGCATTGATTTAGGTTAAGGGGAAAAACTAGGAAGTTGTTGTAACCTTATTGAAGGCAAAAACACATGAAACAGAATTGGAAACTAGGCAAGCAAAAAATGGAAAAAAAAAAAAAGATTATTTACGATGGAGGGGAAGGAGATTGAAAAAGCTAAATATGACCATTTACAGGCTAGAAAAGTATGGCCTCTTCAAATGAATCTTTGGCTAAAAAGAGGTAGATAAGACATTGATCGAAAAATAAATTCTGTAGTCCTCCCATGAATAATGTTATATTTTTTCACAAGAGACCACATGAGTTGCATGTTCCTTTCATAAAGGATTTAGAAATCAAAATTTTTCACATTTGTATTAGTCTTCACAAAGAATTTTGAAACATGACCAATCTCAGGCATACCTTTGAATCTTTGCTCAGTGACTATTCAACGTTTTGCCCTGATTCTTGTGAGAAATATTAAAAATTTAAATTTCAACTTACAACCCTAACCCTAAAAACTTTGCTCGGCACTTAAAAATTGCTTGGCACATGAAGGTGCCGAGTGCTAGTTTTACTCGGCGCTTGATGGTGCCGAGTGGCAGTTTGCTTGACACTTGAAGAAAAGTGCCCGGCACAGGAAGGTGTCGAGTGCTAGATTTACTCGGAACTTTCTCAGCACTTGATGGTGCCGAGTGACAGGAAACATGTGCCGAGTGAACTCGACACAAAGAGGAGCTCGGTAGCAAATGCCGAGTATGCTCGGCTCACAAAGGAAATGCTCGGCAACAATAGATGCCAAGTGAGCTTGGCTCCAACTAAAGTTTATAACTTAGAAAAATTCCAACGTGAATGCATTCGACATTAAAACCAGAGAGTCAAAGCTTCAAGCTTTCAAACAAATTTCTCAAATGCAACCTACAAGGGAAGATCAATAGATTCAAGTATGCTTGCTTGCTTTCTATTCAGTCTTTCACTAAACATTACACATGATGAATGTAGCAGCATTGGGTCCAATTCCCATGTTCACATCAGCCACATTTGCTTGTCCTAACTGATCATTCTGCTTCTTCCAGCATTCATTTTCATAATTCCCATATTTATGACAGTAGTAGCATTCTACATTACTCTTATTAGAGTTGTAGTTTTTCTTACCTCCTCTTGAAGTATTTGGTGAGCTACTTGCTCCATCTGCTCTTCCTGAGCTTTCTGCTACAACATTCCTTTGTCCTCTATTTCCTCGACCTCTGCCTCTGAAGTTTCTACCTAAGCCATTTCTTCCTCTCCCCCTTCCTCTTGGATTTGACTAAGCCTTGAATGCTTGCTCTTGGGTAGAAGAAGATGTGGATCTATTGATCCTATGCTCATGGGTTTGAAGTGTACCCATTAACTCATCCATTGTCAAAACAGTGAGGTGTTTTGCCTCTTCTATTGTCATGACCAAATGGTCATATTTATGAGGTAAACTCCTCAATATCTTTTCCACCATCCTCTACTCTTGATAGTCTTTTCCATTTGATTTCAATTGGTTAATCACATCGGAGGTCCTTGAACTGAAGTCTGCAACTGATTCATTCTCCTTCATTTGAAGGTTCTCAAATTCCCTCCTTATGTTCTGTAGCTTTATAGTATAGACTTTATCAGTCCCCTTGAAGTTTGTCTCAAGGATATCCCATGCTTCCTTTGCATAATTTGCTGCTGCAATCTTAGGGAATATAGTCTCTGTCATTGCTACTTCAATCAAACTTAATGCCTTAGCATCTTTCCTCCTTGACTCTTTCAAATGAGTCTTCTGTGCATTTGTGAGGGTAGCATATTGAGTTGGATTAGTCACATCATTGAATCCATTAATGAAAAACTCCCACAAATCATTTGCAACCATAATGGTTTTCATCTTCTTTGCAAATGTATCATAATTCTATCCATTAAATGATGGTGGTTGTTGCCATATCTTTTCTGCATCTCCTACCATGATAAATATCCCAAGAAAACAAATGCCCTAACTCACTTTGGATGTGGGACCTCAAAGCTCTGATACCATGTGAGAAATATTTAAAATTTAAATTTCAACTCACAACTTAACCCTAAACCTAAAAAAAAACTTTGCTCGGCACTTAAAAGTTGCTCGGCACATGAAGGTGCTGAGTGCCAGTTTTACTCGGCACTTGATGGTGCCGAGTGGCAAGTTGCTCGACACTTGAAGAAAAGTGCTCAACATAGGAAGGTGTCGAGTGCCAGAATTACTCAGCATTTTCACAGGAAATGCTTGGCACCAATGGATGCCGAGTGAGCTCAGCTCCAACTGAGAAAGAAGATACCGAGTGTTCTATTTCAAACTTAAGAAATATAACTTAGGAAATATTTCAACGTGAATGCTTTCACCATTAAAACCAGAGAGCCAAAGCTTTAACCTTTCAACCAAACTTATCAAATGCAATGAATAGAAGATGAAGAACAATAGATTAAGTATGCTGCTTGCTTTCTATTCAAATGAGATTTAAACTATTACAAAATCTAGGAGCATTCGGCTTCAACCAAAAAACTCTAAAATGTTAAAACTTCAAACTTCAAACAACTTTAAAACTTCTAGCTCTAATGGCTTCATACATGAATGCCTGGATTAATCACTGCTTCAACAGGATGAATCAAACAATAACAAACTTACAAGGTAACCAGCTATCAATCATGTGCAACTGCAAGCACGAAACAAACCAACTTCCTTCTTCTTATTCCAACGACTGGTTTGCTGATCTTCTCTGCTCTGTCTGGCTCTCTACACTTTCTACTGAATGAATGAATGAATAAACATTCATTTTTGTCATATTCCAGTTTCTCCCTCTTTTCAGAATTCAAAAATCTCACCTACCCATATTAACTTTTCTATCTGTTTTGGGTGTCAGGGTGGTAGGTGAGCATTTGGCTCAAGGGGCAAACGTCAACACTGCAATAAGTTTTCCAACAATTCTTCCATAGTTACACTTGAGATGAGGATTTCATTAGGCTGAGAATTACAACAATCTTTTTCCTTTTAATACAATATGAATATAATGATATTTTATTCTAAAAGAATTAAATATTGATGTGATACTTTTACCACTTCCTCTAATTATTTATGGGAGAGAGTTACCAAGGGTTTTTCAAAACATGAGTTAACACACTGTTAATGTGTTTACAAACATTCTTAGTTAAAAATTCAAATCATTGGACTGTGTAATTCTCTTAGAGAAAATTATTTGATTGGTTTTTGTAGGACAACAATCTTGTTGGAAATTAAATGTCAACGCCTGTAGGTTGTCCTCGAGCCCCATGCCCATCTACCCTTTCAGGTCACCACAGGTATCCATGAACGACAGGCATTCATGTTTGGTAGGTGAGATTTTTAATTTGAACGTTGAGAGGGAAAGGAAGAATGTGACAAAAGGAATGTTTCTACATTCATTTTTCCCAAGTGCAGAGATCAAGCAAATTAGAGAGAGAAGTTATAGAGCTGAGCAGAGAAGGAAGAGAAAGGAAGTTTGTGCCTGCAGTTGCACGTGACTCCTCTGTTCATTCTATGAGTTGGTTGTTATTTTTTTTTGTCCTATTGAAGTAGTGATTGCTCCAGGCACCATTGTATGTAGCCATTAGAGTTGTAGGTTTAAAAGTTTATTGAAGTTTGAAGTTTTAACATTTTAGAGTTTTTTGGTAGAAGTCGAATGCTGCCAAATTTTGTAATAGTTTAGTGAAAGATTGAATAGAAAGAAAGTAGGCATACTTGAATCTATTGATCTTACCTTGTATGTTGCATTTGAGAAACTTGTTTGAAATCTTAAAGCTTTGACTCTCTAGTTTTAATGGTGAATGCATTCACGTTGAAATTTTCTAAGTTATAAACTTTAGTTGGAGTCGAGCTCACTCAGTATCTATTGTTGCTGAGTATTTCCTTTGTGAGCCAAGCATACTCGGCACCTGTTGCCTATCACTTGGCACCTTCAAGTGCCGAGCAAGTGCCGAGTAAAACTGGCACTCGGCAGCTTCATGTGCCGAGCAACTTTTAAGTGCCGAGCAAAGTTTTGTTTTAGGTTTAGGGTTAAGTTGTGAGTTAAATTTAATTTGTATTTCTCACATGGTATCAGAGCTTTGAGGCTCCACATCCACAGTGAGTTAGGAAATTTCTTTTCTTGGGATATTTGACATGGTAGGAGATGCAAGAAAGATATGGCAGCAGCCACCATCATTTAATGGACATAATTATGATACATTTGCAAAGAAAATAAAAACCATTATGGTTGCAAATGATTTGTGGGAGTTTGTGGTCAATGGATTCAATGATGTGACTGATCCAACTCAGTATGCTACCCTCACAAATGCACAGAAGACTCATTTGAAAGATTCAAGGAGGAAGGATGCTAAGGCATTAAGTTTGATTGAAGCAGCAATGACAGAGACAATTTTTCCAAAGATTGGAAAAACAAATTATGCAAAGGAAGCATGGGTTATCCTTGAGATGAACTTCAAGGGGACTGATAAAGTTGATACAGTAAAGCTACAGAACATCAGGAGGGAGTTTGAGAACCTTCAGATGAAGGAGAATGAATTAGTTACAGACTTCAATTCAAGAACCTCCAATGTAATTAATCAATTGAAGTCAAATGGAGAAGACTATCAAGAGAAAAGGATAGTGGAAAATATATTGAGGAGTTTACCTCATAAATATGACCATTTGGTCATGACAATAGAAGAGGCAAAAGACCTCACTACTTTGACAATGGATGAGTTGATGGGTTCTCTTCAAACCCATGAGTATAGGATCAATAGATCCACATCTTCTTCTACCCGAGAGCAAGCATTCAAGGCTCAATCAAATCCAAGAGGAAGGGAGAGAGAAAGAAATGGCTCAGGCAGGAACTCCAAAGGTAGAGGCCGAAGTAATGGAGGACAAAGAAATGCTGTAGAAGAAAGCTCAGGAAGAGTAGATGGAGCAAGTAGCTCACAAAATACTTCAAGAGGAGGTAAGAAAAACTACAACTCAAATAAGAGTAATGTAGTATGCTACTACTATCATAAATATGGGCATTATGCAAATGAATGTTGGAAGAAGCAGAATGATTAGTCAGGACAAGCAAATGTGGCTGATGTGAACATGGGAAGTGGACCCAATGCTGCTGCATTCATCATGTGTAATGTTGGTGAAGAAGGAAGCCCTGAGTTTTGGTACCTCGACAGTGGATGTAGAAACCACATGAGCGGTAATGAAACCTTGTTTTCATTCATTGACAAGAGTTTCAAATCAGAGATTAAAATGGGTAACAATGGAACCCTACCAGTTGTGGGCAAAGGATCTATTATGGTCTGCACCAAGAAAGGTGATAAAAGGGAAATACAAAATGTGTATTTTGCCCCTTGTATGAAGCATAATTTGATGAGCATTGGTCAGCTCATTCAAAATGGATACAAAGTGTTGATGGAGAATGACATGTGTGTCATTAAAGAAAAGGATGGGACAAGAACCTACTTGCAGCAGTTCAAATGACAAAGAATAGAATGTTTCCCTTGAGGATTGAAACATGTTTCTCATCTCAAGTTTGTGTTGCACCTCCCACACAATCAACTCTAAGGAGTGTGATTGAAGACCCCTCATGGCTATGACACCTCAGGTATGGTCATCTTGGCTATGCTGGTTTAAATTTACTGTCAAATAAAAGAATGGTAGAAGGTTTGCCATGTGTAGGAAATTCTTGTGACAAGTGTGAGGCTTGTATTTTGGGTGAGCAACATAGGCTTCCCTTTAATTCTGGAAATTCTAGGAGGGCTAGATATCCATTAGAGTTAGTGCATACTGACCTTGTTGGTCCTATGCAAGTTACTTCCATTGGGGGGAGTACTTATTTCATGACATTTATTGATGATTTCAATCGTAGGACATGGGTGTATTTTTTAAAGAACAAATCTGAAGCATTTGATAAATTTGTAGAATTTAAGGCCCAAGCTGAAAGAAAATGTGGACACTATATCAAGGTCCTTAGATCAGATAGAGGAAACATGACATTAAGAAAGAGCTCACAGCCAGCTATACACCACAGCAGAATGGAGTGGCTGAAAGAAAGCACAGGACCATTGTTGAAATGGCAAGGAGCATGATGAAAGAGAAAGGTCTCCCAACTGAATTTTGGGGAGAGGCTATGGAAAGAACAGTTTACCTAATTAATAGGTGTCCTACAAAGGCAGTACATGACAGAATTCTAATGGAAGCTTGGTCACGAATAAGATGGACAGTTGAACACTTAAGGGTGTTTGGATGTGTAGCATATGCACATGTGCCTAAAGAGCAAAGGCAGAAATTTGATGACAAAGGTGTGAAATGCATTTTTACAGGGTACAACCCAGAATCAAAGGCATACAAATTGTATGACCCATTGAACAATAAGATGATGCTTTCAAGAGATGTGGAATTTCTTGAAAATCAGTCTTGGTATGGTTCAACTGATGAGTCACCAAGCACTTCAAGTAAAGTGCCAATTATGAGTGAAGAGGATGTTGATGAATAGCAAGAAGAAGGAGCAAATAGAAGAAGAGGAAAGTAGGTTCAGACATTGCCGAACTCCTCTAGGCATGACCGAGTGTCAGTGCCAAGTACTAGTGAAGACCGAGCTTTTCGGCAAAATAATAGTAGTAAAGATTCTAATCCTACACTCTCCTCCCTGTTACCAAGAAAGACCAAGAGTCTTAGGGAGATATACCAAGATGAAAGGTATGAAGATTATGATGAGAGTGTTAATTTTGCATTATTTTCTCATAGTGATCCAATATATTTTGAAGAAGCTATCAAAGAGAAGTAATGGTGTAAGGCCATGGATGAGGAAATAGATGCCATAGAAAGAAATGAGACATGAGAGCTTACTGAATTGCCTCCAAAGAATAAAGTGATTGGAGTGAAATGGGTCTATAAGACCAATTGCAATGTTGAAGGAAATATTGATAGGCATAAGGCAAGGCTGGTAGTCAAGGGCTACAAATAGCAGTATGGCATAGATTATGATAAGACCTATGCCCCAGTTGCAAGAATGGAAACCGTGATGTCATAGCAATTGCAGCTCAACACAAGTGGAAGGTATTTCAAATGGATGTGAAGTCTGCCTTCCTTAATGGTGTATTGAAAGAAGAAGTGTATGTGGAGTAGCCACCTGGTTATGAAGTTGTAGGTGAAGAGAACAAAGTATATAGGTTGAAGAGAGCTCTTTATGGGATCAAGCAAGCTCCAAGGGCATGGTATAGTAGGATTGACTCATATTTGATGAGCAATGGCTTTAGCAAAAGCAATGGTGAGCCCACTCTTTACATCAAGGCAGCAAATGGTAATGTATTGATTGTTGTCTTGTATGTAGATGACTTAATTTTTGATGGAAATGACAAGGCTCTAATTGGTGAGTTCAAAGAGACCATGAAAAGTGAATTTGAAATGATAGACCTAGGTCTCTTAAAATACTTTCTAGGCATAGAAGTAAAACAAATGCATGATGACATCTTCATCTCTCAAGAAAAATATTGAGGGCAGATCTTGGAGAGATTCAAAATGCAAAACAGTAAGGCGGCCCCCACACCAATAGCAGTAGGTCTGAAGTTGAGCAAGGAAGACTCTAGCAAGAGAGTAGATCCAAAATTATACAAGAGTATGGTTGGAAGTTTAATGTATTTGACTACATCTCGACCAGACCTAATGCATGTAGTAAGTCAAATTTCTAGATTTATGGAAACACCAAAGGATTCCCAATGCCAAGCAGGAAAAAGGATCCTCAGGTATGTGAAAGGTACCAAGGGATTTGAGATTTTATATACTGTGAATGATGATTTCAAGTTGGTTGGTTTCATGGATAGTGATTGGGCTGAAAGTTTAGATGATAGGAAGAGCACTTTCGGATACATGTTTCATATAGGAATAGGTGCAATTTCATGAGCATCCAAGAAGAAACCTATTTTTGCTCAATCTACAACAAAGGCTGAATACATAGCAGCAAATGCAGCAGCATGTCAAGCAATTTGGCTAAGAAGGATCTTGATAGATTTGAATGAAAGAAAAGAGGATGGAACTACAATTTATTGTGAAAACATCTCATCAATTGCATTGTCCAAGAATCCAGTCTTCCATGGGAGAAGCAAGCATATAGAGATCAGATATCACTTCATCAGAGAGTTGGTGGAGAATGGGGATATCAAGATGAATTTTTGCAAGTTTGAGCAGCAGCTAGCAAACATTTTCACAAATCCATTAGGCATTGGATCTTTTGTACACCTAAGAGAGTGTCTTGGTGTAGTTGATTTGGATCAGCAGTGATCCTTGATTGTGGGTCTCAAGACAAAGGGGGAGTGTTGGAAATTAAACATCAATGCCTACAGGTTGTCCTCGAGCCCCACGCCCATCTACCGTGTCAAGTCATCACAGGCATCCATGAATGGCAGGCATTCATGTTTGGTAGGTGAGATTTTGAATTTGAAAGTTGAGAGGAAAAGGAAGAATGTGACAAAAGGAATGTTTCTACATTCATTTTTCCCAAGTGCAGAGATCAAGCAGATCAGAGAGAGAAGTTGCAAAGCTGAGCAGAGAAGGAAGAGGAAGGAAGTTTGTGCCTGCAGTTGAACGTGACTCCTTTATTCATTCTGTGAGTTGGTTTTTGTTTTGTTTTGTCTTGTTGAAGCAGTGATTGCTCCAGGCACCATTGTATGCAGCCATTAGAGTTGTAGGTTTAAAAGTTTATTGAAGTTTGAAGTTTTAACATTTTAGGGTTTTCTGATAGAAGTCGAATGCTCCCAAATTTTGTAATAGTTTAGTGAAAGATTGAATAGAAAGAAAGTAGGCATACTTGAATCTATTGATCTTCCCTTGTATGTTACATTTGAGAAACTTGTTTGAAAGCTTAAAGCTTTGACTCTCTAGTTTTAATGGTGAATGCATTCACGTTGGAATTTTCTAAGTTATAAACTTTAGTTGGAGTCGAGCTCACTTGGCATCTATTGTTGCCGAGTATTTCCTTTGTGGCTGAGCATACTTGGCATTTTCTGTCGAGCTCCTCTTTGTGCCGAGTTCACTTGGCACCTATTGCCTGTCACTCGGCACATTCAAGTGCCGAGTAAAACTGGCACTTGGCACCTTCATGTGCCGAGCAACTTTTAAGTGCTAAGAAAAGTTTTTTTTTTAGGTTTAGCGTTAAGTTGTGAGTTAAATTTAATTTGTATTTCTCACAAATCTTATATAATATGGTACATAAATTCATAAAAATATCTGAAATTTCAAGTTCTTGGTTGTGCTAAATGCAGAGATGTCACGCACAAGACTGGAGGAGAGTTTCATAAAGAAACTTGGCCAAACCTAAATTCTTCTTCCTCTTAGAGTGAGTTATGGAAAAACAAAATCATATCTTAAGCAGTCCAACATCTTCAAGATAGGAAGATTGTAAAATCTTGGAGTAGTCTCTAAATATTACTCAGCGAAGATGAGAAACGATGGAGATCCCTCAGTATATTATGTATCCAAAGGAAATGGACTACTCTCAATAAAAAGGTGAGATTACCGACATTGGTGTCAAACAAGTGTGCCAGACCAATGGAATCATCTATTTTTATAGCTACTCTATTGCTAGAGAGTATGGAGGTTGAGTAAAAGAGTTAACAGAAAGTACATCACATTAATCAGTAGCTTGTATATGAGGTTTCCTTCATCTATGCCCTTTTAAAGTGGGCTGAGGTAACATTCTTTAAGACAAATCAAATAATCCCTATAACTAGCATAATGGGAAACCATTATATCAATTATAACAACAATTTGTTAAAAAATGCACCCTGGACCCAAATATAAGGTGGCTACTACAACTATTTGGTCTATCTATTTGATCTCTTCAACTGTTTCTAAGGCTGGGATCAATCATTGCACAAATTTGTAGTTAGATACCAATAATAACTATGTTCTTGCCTTTCTAAAATAAATTTGTAGAATTTTTAGAAAATGTATTGGAAGTAGAGTCCATAGATAACAATTCACCACATATAATATAGTGTGATGTTGCTTACAAGTTGGGTGCCACCCCTACTAGCAAGGTTAGATGTTTATAAATTATCCTCAATAGCATCTTCCTCATAGTTGACATTGACAAGAGGAGTTGCATGAGTTGATGTTCTTTTTCACGTAATAGGAGACCTTGTAGTAATGGAGTCGTGTTTCCCTAGCACACGATCTAATTCATCATTCAATGCAAGACCTTGACCAAGAAGCTCCTCGTCCCTGCATTAAATTTGAAATAAAGGTGAACCAGCTATAATGGGCTAATAAAACATCCTTTATTGCTAGTGAGAAGCATTAAAAACTAGTTCACTTTGCATTCGTAACCTTGGGCAGGGTCTTAGCAACATGCTCTCATTGAACCTTTCATGTAAAGGAGAAGTACACAAGCTTACAACCCTCAGGAAGGCTTTCTTAGATAAGAAGTTTCTGAGTAGACACAAATCCTCACTAATAATGCTGCTATGATTTTCTTATTTAAATCCAAACAAAGTTGTATTATCTTGGGCAGAGGAGACTACTATTGTTTGTGGTTAAGGATCCTTTAGGTTAGTAGAATCACATGCAAACTGGATGTGATATTGCAGTAAGCAAACTATAATAAGAGCCAGAAGCTTGCCTAGTGATCAAGGCTTGAGACTGGACACTACATGAAGCATTTGTAGGCATTTGAGTCTCAAGTGTCGCTAGCTCAAAATCAAACTGAAAAAGAAACTTGGCAAATAAAACTAAATAAAAATAGTCTTCTTGAGTAAACATCAACATTGTTTGAACAATACCATTACAATGCACTATACTTGGTAGAAATATATTGTTGACTAAGTATAAAGAACATTGGTGGTGAATTCAAGTCTAAGCTACAAAAGCAAAGACATTTACATAAAAACGAAGCAAACCTATTTGGCAAGAAAAGATATATAGAGATTTCTGACTAAAATTACAAATTGATGCTAAAAAACTTAAACCATAAGAATTATTTTGTGGAATAATAAAGAAGAAAGATGAAGAATCAAACACCTGAAGGATACAATGTTGATGCAGCTCCAGAAAGTTCATCCGAAAAACATCATATGCTTAGGCTAAAGGAGCTTTGAGATTCATTACTACACTCAGAATGGGCTCATCTTCAATCTTCTAAAGATTAAAGATGAGCCCATTCCTGAGTGTATTAATAAATCTCATATAATGCAATCTCATCTATGAAGCATATTAAAAGCTAATAGAGCATCTTCGCTAACTGATCTCCCTTACGAGGCATAGGAGAATGCCAAAGATAGTCATGATGCTAATATGCACATCATGAATATCTTCGACATTCTCCTATGGCTCTTGTGGTTCTACTCTTATAAGATGAGGCTTCCTCTTCTTTTTTCAAGCATAAGGCTGATGTGGCCCTGTAATAAGAAATAAATGGGTTTAATTTGGATTATGTACAACACAAAGAAAACCAAAATGTAATAGCAATTTTTAACAAAGAAATGAACTATATAAACTTATAAAGCTCATAATAATAATAGTCCATAAACAAGAGCTAAATTCTGAGTAGACAAAGTTTGGACACATGAAGCGTACCTGATTGATCAAAATCAAATCACTGCCAAGCCTTTTAACGACTCCTTAATAGCACTTTCTCTATCACCAAGTTTTGCAGCAGGGTTTCTATTTATTTTTGGATCTAACATTAATATAGCATCTCCATCTAGAAATTTCTTCAGAGCTTGAAATATTTATACACGAAGTGATCAAAAACTCAAAATATGACATGAGAAATAGAGCTCCAACACTAATAGTTTATACATCTGCTAAAATCATAACAACCTTGTTCAAGGAAAAGCATGCTTTAATTCAATATGGTTCACAAGAAAAGACATAGTTTATACAATTAGGATGAAAAACATTAGTAAGGGACATTGATTGCAAGCACAACAAATATATTGTTCATAGAAATGGTAGTGAAATCGACATTTGTATTTGTGCCAAGTACAACTAATTATGTTATTTATCACCACATGGGTAACATATGAAAAAGAAACATTTGTCAAATCCTTTTCTTAGATTCAAGGAAACTTCTTTTGATAAGACAAATGAACAACCCTTTTCAAGTATGGTGCTTAAATGCATTACTAATGTTCAAGTCTTGTTGATCTGGAAGATATAACCATTTAGCTACTGCATAAGAATTGCTCTCTTTTAAACATTCATTGTAGAAAATGTCAAGAACTCCATGCTGCGAAATTTTACACAATTTCTTTCTAATATTATTTCTGGCTAATAAGCATGAAGACTGAGTCGATATTAAATGCACTTGAATTCAAAAAAATGATATTACATAGAATAATAATATCTTTTGAACAATGAATATTTGACTAAATTTTAGACTAGACTACATTGGAGTACAACTAAATGTTTCAACTAGTATATAGCCAGCCCCACTGAGCTAAAGCAATTGAGTGTCATGACATTCTTGATAAGAAAATATAATTATCATAGTACATAGAATGAGGTAATTTACAAAATCATTATAATAATGAATAATAGAATGAAATTCTACTATCTTAATCTAGACTCCAATTTTTATCTAGTAAATGAACAAGAAAGGAGTTTGAATGAGAAGCCACAATGATTTCTTTTCATCTGATTAACTTTGAGAGTTTCAAATTTTAGGTTGCTTGGTGATATTTGCAAGGTCCAATAATGAAAAAAGGGGCTGAGGAATTGGTACATCTAATGATCTGTACATTTTTCTAACATTTTCATGAAGTGACCTGGGATGCTTGCAATGGCTATCAAAACTCAAGAAGCTCTCTTCCATCATGTAAATTTACATGTAGCCTACTTGTTCACTGTCACTTGCACCATTTTTTTAGGACTTGGATGGTCAGTATAGTCAAGTGGATGCTCACTCTCTTTTGAATGGTTGCTTAATACATGTGGCTTCTTCACTTCCTCAGTGATATGCAAAGCTATCCTTCCAGATGACTGTGTGCAGTCCTCTTCATGATCTGTGGAGCTTCTGGATTCATCATCAAGCTTTCTAGCCCTTACTAAATCTGTAAATTGAGATGTTTTCTTCCCACCACACATAAAATGCTTAATATCTTGTGGAAAATGAGAAGGTGACAGAGGTCCTGCATCATTTATTGAAGTCTTGCACTCTGAAGAGCTAAAAATATCCTCCTCATCACTAAAAGACATAGGTGGAGATGGCAGAAGACTGTATCTTGTTATCGCAAAAAGAGGAATGGGTTTAAGTGGTGAAGAAAAGTGCACGTGTGTGTGAGAATGCTTCTCTTCTAAAGCTGCTCTCAAATTTGAGTTTCTCTCACATTCCAAAATAAATTTCAGTTGATTTGAAACATGAAATGTAGTTGCATGGCCATCTTTGATTTACCAAACAAATGGTTCCAATTAGTTTTTTAATCACATCAATATCAAAGTGGTATTTGATTAAATATTGAAAGCTCATAAAATGTTAAAGAGTTAATGTTTCATTAATTGGGCATTTAAATTACACTGATGGAAGCAATTTCATGGATTAGTTTTAAATCAACATCAATATTAGTAATTGAGTATTTGATAAAAAGTAGAAGAGGTAATGTTTTAGCAATTGAGCATTTGAATTTACAATGACTAGAAGGTTTCAATTAGTTTTAAATGCACATCAACATCAAGATGGTTTTTGGTAATAAGACAAGAAAATGTTTCAACAATTAGGTGTTTTTTGAATTGCAGTGATGTAAGCAATTATATGGTTGCTTTTCCATTTATAAGGAATGGAGCTTAGATTTTCGTGATATTTTGGTAAAATTGTCAAACAAGACAACCAAGAAAGACCATTCTGAAATCACATTGTGACTATAAAATACAAAACCCCAAACATTCATGTCTTCTCACAGCCCCCAAAAGGGCCATGTTTGTTCACAGAGGGCAATGCTAACTCCATGCAACTCTATAACCATATTATGCATGTCAGCAACAAATCAAAAAAAGGTCACATCTTGACTCACAAAATACAAATCTATCATTTGCAAATAAGGGCATGTATGACATATCTATCCCAAAATTGAAGGATATCATTTATAAGTTCAAAAAAAAAGACCCCATGCTTCAATACCAATGTTCCTTCTTTAGACTTGAAGGATGGGATGAGTTTTAGGATGGGATTTTAGCTATGGATGGAATGACCCATGTGACCTTGGGGCTTATGTCAAATTTGACTACCAAATCTCATTCTACTATCCAATTTTACAAAACATTTCCTCAAGGTAATTATAATTTTCTTTAAAATTAAGACTGTGTCTTCTACAAGATTTTACAAGATTTCAATTGGATTTGCATAGGCTGTATTTGAAATGTTGGTTCACTATGAAGATAAAAAATTGCAATATTGACTAATGACCTTCCAAGTAAATAGCGGCCAGATTTAGTAGAATATACCACTTGTTTAAGCTCAACTAGCTAACAAAATTGATAACATAAGATACATTTTTACAAACGTCTATTTCAAATATTTGTTTGATCACTCTTAGACATCTCAAATAAAAGAGAGAATCTAAAATGAGGAAAGAGTCCTACAGATTTCCTTGAACATTATGATGAAATTTTTTTTTGACAACAGCTCATTGAACAATCATAGATCAAAGTAAATAAGATAGAGAATGTAAAACTAGGAAGGAACCTCTATAGATTCGAGCTAATTTTCTTGAACATTATGATGAAAATGTTTTTATTGGGTTGATGATAGCATTGAACAATCATAGTTTAGATTAAATAAAAGAGAGAGTCTAAAACTAGGAAAGAATTATAGATTTGATAGATTTCCTCAGACATTATGATTAAATTTTGTTTGTTAATAATAGAATTGAATATAGTTTGTGGTTTAAAATTCCTATCTAAAGTTCCTTTTGAATATCTTTAATTTACCAATGAAAACTTCTGACCACTTTAGAGTTTAGACACCCTTCAAAGCCTGAAGCTTTAGCTCTAAACACAAAAGATTGCACCAAAAGTTGTGTGATCCAGTTTCAAAAAATCATGAAATTCACGATATCCTAGTTTAGTAACCCATGAAGTTATATAAGATATTTCAACAAAATTATCAACAAATATAAGAATATCTTCTTTGATTGTATCAAAAACATCATGAGAACATGATTTTCCATTTCAACAACCATGCAACTGGCACCCTAATGCTTGCAATTCACATTATCACCACCTTTGGAAAAATTTGTAGATCTTATTCTCTTGGTAGTTCTAAGTGCACTATAAACTCTTCTCTTGAGATTTGATGTGGACATTATCATCCTCTATTTTCACCACCCATCCCAATTAGCTTTTTAGGTCTCGTTGAATAATTGGAAATTGAATTACCTTTATTAAATGATCTTTTGTTTTGATTCACCAGTAATGTTAACAAGCCAGCTACATTAGTAGTTGCATCAAATATAGGCTTTATGAATCTTGAAGCTTATAAAATGTTCATGAATGAATTTGATTTTATAATATTTAATTAAATGTCAACTTCATTTACCCAAAAAAATAAAAACAAACCCTAACAATAGTTGAGAGATTTCCATTGCATTGGGGATCTTCCTCTACATTTTGAAAGAGGGAGCTCCCTCGTATAATATAGTTTGATATTCTGGGGTATGCTTTAAACCAGAAAGCAGAGCAGGCAAACTAAGAAAAGTGCATAGATATGCCACATATGCAACTAAAATTTTAGCATAAAGAGAAAAAATAAGAAAACATACAAATCATCCCTTTTGAACTCACAATAAAAAACCAGAAGGATAAACAATAATTTCCCTCAAAGTAATATGGACAAATTAAGATTCATAGATCTAGTAATTAACATATTCATAATTTGATGATAACAAAGAGAAACAAGAGTAATTGCAAAGACACACAAGACATTGAGAAACTAAAGGAAATGAAAATAGACACAAAGATTCTAAGTGATCTACTCTATTTCTTTGATGAAAACTCACTTCACAAACTTGAAATCCCTATACAAAATATTATTTTTTGAAAGAAACCATACTGCTGCTCTCCCTCCTGAAACATAAGAAGCCCTTCTGATTGATTTGCACTCACATTTCATAGCATGAGAGGGATCAAAAATATCTACCTCTGCAGTTTTTCAAATTACATAATTATAGATCTACCCAATTGACCTTTCGGTTCTGTATCTGCTTCTTGTAACTGTTTCTTTTTTTGGAATCTTTCATTAAGTTTTACAAGACAAATTTCAAAGTGATCCCCAAAGAACATACTCTTTAGCTTAATAATGAGTTAAAAGGTTTGAAATGAACTTAAAAGAAACATTATATGTTCCAGCATAAGAATAACAGGTAAATGGTTGTTAGTGTATTGCATTGGATGATCTAATCTAAACACGATTTTCAATAAGCATGCATAAGATATAAACATTTATCTCATTGAATAATCTCCCCAGTTATTATCAAAGTGAAACCATGGATATAAAATTTGGAAACTCCCAAACGACTTTTCAATGAAAAGACTCCCATCAGAGGATGATAGAGCGATTTTATTATCAGTCAAGGAAATCAGAAGCTCAATGGCTACTCGATCTTCATGGACAAATGGAAACTCAACTTTCATTCCAAGGAAATTTGATATTAGCAAGAAAGTGGTCGAGACAAGACTATATAAGCTTCTAGCCAAGTATTGGGACAAGGAGGTCATTAGAGATCTCACGAGGAGGGTCATTGTCTCACATATCTAGAAGCACTAATTAGACAATTAATGGTTGGAAATAATAAAGATTTTTCAGGAATGAAGATTCAATTTGAATTGAATAATGTAGAGAAATACTCAATTTCAGCTTTAGTGGAGTAGTAGAAACATGTGAAAATGGGAATGTGGGTTTAGAAGCTTATTTCCCTTGTTCCCATCCAAATTGCTCATGCAGGAAACAATGCAATGGTAGCTCTGAAGGATGGACTTAAAATACCCCCTGATGTTAGTTACATGGATAATGTATCACTTGTTAACTCTATACACTTTGGGTTCTATGATGCAATCCTCAATAGTTCGAAGGGAAAGATTAAGATCATTTCTTCCATGGGGAAGCAAAGTAGTCAAAAATCATATTTGTTAAATTATCTATCAGGGTCTCTTCTTGATGTTGCAAGTGAAAAGTGCACAGATGGTGTATGGATGACCATTGCAATGGATGAAGATGGAGATGGTAGTGAGGGAAGGAGCTACTTATATGTGCTCTTAGATTTTGAGGGACTAGATAGTTTTGAGATAAGTGAATAGGAAGACATACTTCTCTCTATTTTCAATGCCACTATTAGAAACATTACAATATTCAACAAAATGGTCATTTCTCTATAACCAACAACTTTTCTTCAATTTTTAATTAAGCCATGGCCTCCTAGAGATAGTGTAATAAGTTGAAGGGAGAGGGGAATTCAGTTTGTATAAAATAGAAAACATGAATGATTTTTTCATTTCTACCATGAAATTTCTTTTGGTATTATAGGATTTTGACTTAGATAAAGACACAGAAGTCTCTTTCAGCAAGTTACAGACTCGGAGTGGAATCAATCTGATGAAGCAGGAAAAAATGTTATTTAAAGGCCTATTTTACATTGCCATCAAGGATGTGGAAACATCCGATGTAGAACATCTTATGCAAGATTTTCATCAGAAGATTTCTAAATTATACAGCCAATCGCAAGAGAATTTCATTTTGAAAATGTATGACAAAAAGGTTAAGATTTCTACCATGGCTCCTTATAATAGATCACAGTATTATGGAGAGAGTCTGAGTGAAATAGCAAAAATAGTGGTAGAAAAAATTGAGTCTTCCTATGATAGTGGATTCACCTTCCTGAGGGATCTAAAGCTTGTAATAGCCCAAATTGCAACCAAAGACTGGACTTCTATTAACACCAAGTGAGTCACTGTTACAGTTCAAATTTTGAGGAAAAATATCCTATTTGTAGTCCACATGGGATACCTTTCTGTGACAAACACAAATGGATAATTGAAGGTTTTATAAAAAATTTACACATAAGAAGAAGTTTTTGATTTTCCTTTTGTTGTTGGCAACTCTTCATGGAACTTAAGAGATTCAAGATTGTATCTCTCACCATGTATAGTGTCAGAAACTCATGTTACTATAATAGACATTTTTTCTCAAATTAGGTTAAAATTGGAGATTTCTTTACCCCAGAACAATAGCAATAGCAAGGAGTGGCATTCGTCATTTGAGAGCTTCCTAGAGGCATTGGCAGATAGAAGGTATGCAAGAGTTCACTAGGGGATAAGTCTAGACACCATAGATTTCTCTAATAATGATGAGGTCCAAAGATTGTAGCTAGAGGCCGATGTAGCTCATAACAAAGTAAAGCAAGGCCTATCAGTTTGTGGATACAAATGTTCTATTTGCTTCTGGAGGTGTGTGATGGAGAAAGGCCACAGTGATCAACATTCTTGCATGGGGAGCCATTTGTGTATAGAAAATTATAGTTATTGTGCTTGAGAGGGAGATAGCTTAAGCTTATGTGGGGATTTAGTAGGGCATGAAGGAAATCACAATTGCAAAAAGAAAAATCATACATGTGGCGAGAGCTGCTACTTGTGTGATATGTCTTCAACTTTTAACGAGCAATGTTCTCTCAAGCCAGGGCACCTGGACCAGCATAAATGCAGTTCTTAACACATTTCTAGCACAAAATGTTCTCTTCCAAAGTGCAATAATCCCTGTGCTATGGCTATTGAATCTAACCATAAAATGTGTTAGTATTACAAGAGATATTTCTAGAGCAAGTGCATGATAGATGATTGTAGCAGGACATGTGGTATCAAAGATCACTTCCATGATTTGGATCAAAATGCAGACCATTTGTGTGGAAATGAGCATGTTTGTAGCCATGAATGTGAGATGTCGAGAATATGTGAAATATTCTCTGAGGTAGTGAAATGAACTAGGGGTTTTCAGGCCAAATGGGGTCCTTTGAGTATGAACTTGTGTTGGACCAAAATGGCCTTCACAAGTGTTGTGGCATTCCCATTCCTCCCTACGAAAGAAAACATGAAGGTCTGTATGTTCACACTAAAAAAGAAGATTCTGTGGACCATTGTGACACTAGATGCCAGTCTTGTGGTTACCTCTGCCAGCTCCCAATTGATCACCCAAGATATGGTGATCAATATGAGAAACATAAGCTTCAATTCAGAGGGTGAAGATTTTGGTATTGAAGACCACAAGTATACATGGGGAGAGACAGGCAAAGCAGAAATGTGTAACCTTTCAAGGGGGGTTTTAGATCCACAACCAATGGAAGATGCAGTGGAGAAAATGGAGGTAGAGATCTCATTCACCACCATGAGTGCCGCTATGGATGTAGGAAAAACCATGTCATTCAAAATCCTTCACAGAGTTAGGGGTTATGCCTCTGATTTAAAATGTATTGCAGTGAGATTACACATTGGTAAAACAAAAATAATAAACCTTCAATTTAAAACTGCTAATAAACACATGAACCCACGTATTGACTTTGTAGGTATGGATCGAAACTCACAATTTTATCTATAACAAGTTGTTCAGATCATGCATGTAAAGTTGTTCAGATCGGATAAGTCCACACTTACCAGGACAATAGAAAACACATCTGTAGCAATAATCTCCATTCACTCAATGCCCACTGCAATCAAAACCAAAAAAATGCAAATGAACCCGTGCATGCAAAAATGTTTTTGTTTTTTACATCTAAGCCCCGTGTTGGTTGAAATTTTGACCAACATGGGGCTTAGATGTAAAAAAAGAAATTTTTGCCTTCTATATTCCGACCAACCTAAATTTTTTTAGTTGATGGTCAAAATTTTTGGTAGAAAAATGAGGTCAAATGTAGTAGTGTCAATTTGGGATGATCTTGGGACTAGGGTTTACCTAGCCAAATAGAGCTAATGGAATAGATAGTTTGATCCCATAATGAACTATGAGAGAGATTTGATAGTTGGCAACTTTTTACTAGCAAACATTACAAGTTTTAGCATCACCCGAGATGGGGCCACAAAATCAAACTAAAATTTGATCTCCAAAAAGAGAGAGAGGTTATTGTAGATCTCAGAAACATGGTCCTATGACACCTAGAATCACATCCATACCTTGCATGAGCTTTGAGACATTCCTCATCAAAGATCGTTGCCCTATGGCATTTAGTGATTTTTAAAGTCAATTCAGTTCGGTGTGCTCAAGAACATTTGAGTGCTCAATGGGATGGGACAATCCTAGAAATAGGGTTTACCCAACCACCTAGAGCTAATGGAATAGACTGTTTGATCCCATGATGAATAGTGAGAGACATTTGATAGTTGGCAACTTTGTACTTGTTACAAGCTAGAGTTGTCATTGCACCAAAAGGTCAATTTGTTAATGCCTGATATAACCACTAGACTTATATAACATAAGAGGTGGTTAAACCATGTCACAAGTCCTGAAGTTGAAGGTTGGTGGTTAGTCTAACAATTCCCCCCTCAGCATTACCTAAGGAGATTCAAACTTGTGACCAAGCTTTGATACCACTTTTTACAAGGTAGAGTTGTCATTGCACCAAAAGATCAACCTATTAATACCCAATACAACCACTAGAATTATAGAATAGAGGAGATGGTTAAATCATGTCACAAATCCCAAAGGGGAAGGCTAGTGGTTAGTCCAAGAGTACTGGCCAACACTACAAGTTTCAATATCACTCGAGATGGGACCACAAAATCAAAATAGAATCTGATCTCCAAAAAGTGAGAGAGGTTATTATAGGTCTTAGAAATACATTCCTATAGCACCTAGAATCACATCCATATCTCACATGAGCTCTAGGGTATGCCCCATCTAATATTTCTGCCCTATAGCATTTAGTGACTCTTAGGTTCAATTTGGTTTGATGTGCTTGAGAATGTTTGAGTGCTCAATGGGATAGGATGAGCTTTAGACTAGGGTTAACCCAACCACCCAGAGCTAATAGAATAGATAGTTTGATCTCATGATGAATAGTGAGAGAGATTCAACAGTTGGCAACTTTGTACTAGCCAACACTACAAGTTTGAGCATCACCCAAGATGGGGGCACAAAATCAAAATGAAATCCAATTTCCAAAAGTTAAGAGAGTTTATTATAGGTCTTGGCAACATGGTCTTGTAGCACCTATAATCGCATCCATATCTCACACAATATTTGAGATAAGCCCCATATAATGGCTACCCTATGGCATTTAATGACTCTTAGGGTCAATTCAGTTTGGAATTCCTGAGAATGTTTGAGCACTCAATGGGATGGGAAGAGCTTGGGACTAGGGTTTACCTAACCATATAGAGCTAACAAAATAGACATTTTGATCCCATGAAAAATGGTTTGAGAGATTCACTAGTTGGCAACTTTTTACTAGCCAATGCTACAAGTATCAACATCACCCGACATGGGGCCACAAAATCAAAATGAAATCTGATTTCTAAAAAGTAAGAGAGGTTATTGTAGGTCTTAGAAAAACGGTCTTGTAGACCTAGAGTTGTATCCATACCTTGCACGAGCTCTGAGATATGCCTCGTCAAAGATTTCCTCCTTGTGGCATTTAGTGACTCTTAGGGTCAATTTGGTTTGATGTGCCTAAGAACATTTGAGTGCTCAATAGGATGGATTAAGCTTTGGATTAGGGTTTACTCAGCCACCCAGAGCTAATAGAATAGATGGTTTGATCCCATGATGAGCGGTGAGAGAGATTTGGTAGTTGGTAACTTTGTCCTAGCTAACACTACAAGTTTCAACATCACCTGAGATGGGGCTGCAAACTCAAAACAAAATCTAATCTCCAAAAAGAGAGAGGTTATTGTAGGTCTCGGTAACATGGTCCTATAGAACCTAGAATTGCATCCATACCTTGCACGAGCTTTGAGTTATGCACCGTCAAAGATCACTACCCTATGGCATTTAATGACTCTTAGGGTCAATCAAAGAGAAGTGGAAATCCTAACAAATTGCCATCTACCATTTAGGTGACCAACTGCCATCTATAATTGCTTCTAGATACTTGAATTTAAATGGAGATTTTTAGTTCCCAAACATGTCCTAGTCAAGTAGATAACCAAGACGTTGCTTGAGTAAAGGGGATACTAGTTTATTAAGGTATCTTTATGATCCCACTTGTATTTAGTTACTATTTTTTGAGTAGCTAGCCAATTGGTTCATGTGGGATTCCTATAATATATAATGTGATGGGTGTGCAAAACTGCTTTTGTTTTTGTATATTCTTTATAACTTTTGCCTTGTCTTAAGCCCATTTAAACCCCTGTTATGCCATCAATTATTGAAGAATATAATGCATCTAACAAAGTCTTAAGGTTTGAAATATTTTGTGAAAGAGTGTATGTTCAATGCATAAATATTGATATATTGTGATTTATTCTGCTATAGGAACTAAAGAGGCAAAAATATGGAGTCGGCCATTTAGCTGGAAGAACAATTTTGAAGTTGTCATTTTGTTACATTAGACAAATAGTTTTGAATGGCTTAGTTTTGGCCGTATGCTATTTTAGCTAGACTATTTTATAAATTGTTATGTATGGCCAGTGGCCAAAACAAACTATTATCCATTTTTAGGAAATAGGCCAGCGACCATTCTAGGTAGTTATCAATATGGTTGAAGATTTTAGGCTATATAAGTGAATGTGAATCAAAAGACATATCATCTATAATTTACAAAAATACTCTGTTCCATATTATCTTTGAGGCATGATTTTCAAGTAAAAGTCAGTGTTTAGAATATCTCTCACCTAGTGAACTAGAGGAGGCCCCCCTCTTGGGAAACTTGGTGAGATTCCTATAGATTGCTTTGTATTTATTTTAGTATTATTGATTGCATGTGTTTCTCTCAATTTTGATTGTGTGCATTTATAAGAAGATTGCTATATATGTTTGCTAATCAAAATCATATAGAAGCTTGTTGATTAATCATAAATTCAATTGTTTGATGGAATTAGTAATTGTGACAGACTTATAAAGGAATTTTTTGATGTTAGTATATAAATCTGTTATATAATACTATTCATTCTATTCTTCCTATCACTTCCACTCAGCCTTGGTACTCATAATATCATCTTCTGTATTCCTCTTACCATATCCTTTCAGTCATTAAATCATAATATTTACCATACTCACAACTTTCTGTTGCCATCTACAATATTCCCTATCGCCCTTTATCATACTTCCTACTGCATCCTATATTCTGAACCAGCTTGTTGGAAACAACTTCCTGTCACACTCTAAGAAAATCTCATTATACAAAAACTTTGTAATAAGTATTCATTGAGATTAATTGTTTAGAACTGTGTTAATAGCATTCAGAGCATTTGTAAATGTATTATGATTAATTGTCTAAAGGTGTGAACTTTAGATTATAATTCATTTGAAGAAGTAATCCTAATTGTGTGGTAATTTATACAAGTTCAATTTATTATCAAGTAAGTAATTTGCATTCATAAATCTCTTGATTTATTATCTTTACCCTTTGAGCAAATAGCTATGATATCTCTCACAAGTCTATGAGTCCCAAATTGACATTCTTAGGGTAATTTTGATTCAACTATAAAGGTCATTCAATTAAACCTCAATTTTACCCAACATAATGTCCTCATACAAGTACATGCCATTTTTTCTAAACATTTTCTATTGTAAAGGATTAGTGAGCAATATATGTAATGTCCATTTTTGGGAGTAGAGAATATAACTATTAAAATCCCAAAGCTTCCATATTGTTGTAATGAAGATTATTTGCAATATCATTTTGGTAATTCTGATTTGGTCAATAATATTGTATACATGTGTAAGAATAATCTAGTTCATATATATCTAGTTCTTAATTTTCTAACTATTAAGAATGACTTATTGCCTTTGGTTTGTAGAAATGTTTGTTGTATACAATACTCAGTATTGATATTTCTTCATATTATTTATTGGTTAATGTTCATATATGCATATATATCCTTCAACATGATGTTCCTTTTTTTTATTGGATGTACTTGCTTCAAATTCTTAGAATGATTGTTTATTACCTACTAGAGGGTTGTGTCTCTTTGGCATTTCATCAAGAGTAATGTCTCTTCCATGCATCCCCTATTCTCTCTCTCTCTCTCTCTCTCTCTCTCTCTCTCTCTCTCTCTCTCTCTCTCTCTCTCTCTCTCTCTCTCTATTCAATCTAATGAACCAACTAGATTTTCTCTACATTTTAATGTCTCAAGTATTGCCTCATGGTTTGAATCGCAAACCTTCTGAAGAGTCTTATTATGTCATTTTCCACCACATTTTATCAAGTGGACATTTGATGTGATAACAAGGTTTGAATAATGAAGAATCTTTCTCTCTATTTTTCAATCCTCGAGTAACCACAAGTTAGGGTTCTTAATAGAATATCATCTAAGCTATGTGTTGGTTACTGTATATGAGAAATATGTTAGCAAGTAATACTAATCTATTAAGAGAACAAAGCATTAACTAGCATAAAAACCATAACATATATGAGAGACAAAGTGAAAACCCTCAAATGAGAATATGAACCATGTAATGGCTCTCCCAATGAGGATAGTCACTTGATTTAGGGATGAGTCTACTATGTGGATGTAGGATATATGCTCAAGGTTCTCAAAATAGCTTCAATGGAGATGGAATGGAAAATTGGTGGCTTGAGAGCTCTCAATTTGGCATTATAAGGGTATGGTTTAAAGGCTTTGTTTCTCAAACTAGCATTATAACTTTAGCTCAAAAGTTGTGATGATATGGTTTGGGAGGGGATTCAATTTATAGGCTAAGGTCTTGAGGGATGGAGGGCTAAGATGGAAGGAAAGATGAAAGCTTAAGGAGGGCTAGGATGCACTCAAAGGGGAGCACATGGATTGTGCTTGTTTAGCACCAATCAGAGAGTGACACATGTCACAGGGTGAGTGGATGGAGGAAAGGGGAAGGATGAGTCAACACAGGAGGCTCAAGGGATAATATCTTCATAAAGACCCTTCTTTATGACTTGTAAGAGCTTTTAAGAGTCTTTATGGCTTTTGTAAGAGCATTCATTATTGGGTGGTTGGGATATTTTGGAGGGAGTTGAGATTGTTGACTTTCCTTGGCTTAGGAAATTCTTAAGCTTGCTTAGGGAATGTGACAACATTACGAGGTGGATTAGGATTGGGTTTAGGATTAGATTAGGGATGTTAGAGATTTGCAAGTGGATGGCATTCATGAGGGTGGGTGAGTTAGTGGCTAAGCTTAGTTAGTATGGGTGGATGGGGTGGATTAGGCTAAAAAGGGGGATTTAGGATAGGTTAGGGGTTATTAGCTTTGAGGGTTTTATTTATCAAATAGATTTATTTAATAAATGGAGATTTTGGAATTAGATAGAAGAATAGGATTAAATTGATAAATAATATGTTATTTGATTTATCAATTAGAACTATAGATGATTAATTAAATTAAATAGCTAGGGGATGGAAAAGGATTAATTAAATAGGGATTTAATTAATGATGCCTTTATAGATAACTAAATAGGATTACCAAAGTGGTGTAATCAAATTTAGGTGTCTACAGTTATAACCAATATGGTATTCTAAACCTTCACCATCTATAACTGGGTGATCCAATAAAAAATTGTCCTACACAAAATGACACAAATAATAATGTGTCCCTTCTTTATTGTCTTCAGGTGTAATAACAACAAAAACATGACCTATAGTGATAAATGTACAAAATAGAGTCATTCATTCAAAAAATACTTAGGTAAAAGTTATAAAATTACATATTGAAATTACAAATGTGTGTGTGTGTGTGTGTGTGTGTGTGTTTTAGCTTGTTGCACTAGATCAGACAAATGGTCAAAGTAAATGGATGAATTCATCTCTACCATCTCTAGTGCTTGTGGGGGATGAAATATGTCAATTGGGTCCAAAACCCGTATATCTCATTTGTCCACCCATTCAGTTGACTCACACTCATTCCAATTTTTCTCTGTACATGATGGAAAATAATATGCAATTTTTCATGTGTGGATACTCCATAAACTTGCATCAAAGCTTCTAAAAGAGTGCAACTCACTTGATCCCATTAGTGTGCAATAATCCTTATATGGTGCAATTTTAGTATTATCTATCAACCAAAAAAATCTACGAACTATAAACTCACCTTCCTTACCTGGACCCATTATAGCGTTACACCACTGGATGATGGATTTTGCATCTATGAATATTGCTCTATCTTTGTACTTTAGTTCTTCATGAGCTAAGGCTCTTTTGGTGCATGTTCCTACACCATCATGCTCTTGCTTTCCATGACTAGCCTCTATGAAATTCTACATATATTGAATTCTAGACAATGTGTGCATCCTAATCAACCAATAGAACATCTGTGCATTCTTAAATTGAGATGGGCAATTGGCTGATGACATGGTATGCCCCTATTAGCCAAATCTACATAAAATAGTTGAAAAAAACTATGTGTAAACTTCGTAGAATGTGATCGATTATCACTGATATAAAAATGGTACTCCCTCAAAATCTTCCTATCAACCCCTATACTTGTAGGTGAACGCATGAATGTTATGTGAACAAATATGAAAACTTGTTGAGAAGTATGATACTTTGTTTGCACTTCATTTCGTGGTTGTAGTGTGTAGTTCTCTGTGAATTCTACAACTAAAACAATTGTATCCATTATAAATGTATCCTTGCACAACTTGAATTGCAAATCTAGCCATCAAGCTCTATGTGTATGTCTTTCATACTCGTAAATAATCTTTTCATGAAAAATCTTCATGAACTCATACACTAGAATATTTTCAATGACTAAATCACATCTTCTACCCTATTTCCCATCTTTTAGAGCATATGTCACTATCTTATTTTTTTTTTTAATCTACTATTTCATTTCTAATTGCATTTGTACTATCCATATATTCACAAGTTGATAAACGTTGCAAAGAACCACAAAATAAGCATCTACCATCCAAACATGGTGTCTTGTAAAATTGTTGGCCACCCCCTATTTCACATAAAATGTTGGATATAAATTCCCTTAAAGATCTAGGTGGTTCATTCATGTCACAATCCTGCAAAACAAATTTAGAATGCAAAAGCACACACATATATGCCTTAAAACATAAAAATGGTTAGAAAATTCAATATCTATCCTACAAAAACAAGTTGTGTATGGGTGATTAATCTTCACATAAAAAGGTTTACCCATCTCAAAAAATCTTTGAATTATTCAAATTTGAGGATACATACCAATAAATTTTGCAAAAAATTGTGTCTAAGTTGAGTCTAAAAAATGTTTCACATGTGGGTTGCAATTTTGGCTACCAATCCTCCTTCTTAAAATATCTCTTTGATTACGGGAAACATGTGTTATTTGCCTAAAAATATTCAATCAATGATTTTGAAGCTTCACTAATTCTTTTATCCTTTTGTAGTAGTCTACTGCTAAATTTTCATAACACATTTTTTGTTGGATCTTCTATTCTCCCACGCCTTAGCATTGGCTCCCCTTAGAGTACCTCTACCGATTTTTAATATTTTCTTGTCTTTCTCATGAGTCAAGTTTTCTTCATCTAGGTACTTACTATTATTGATATAAGTATTCATCTTGTGATATTACTATCTTTGGTGCATGATTTAGAACCCACTTTGTCATATGCACACATTAGATTTTTTATAATGCTATTTTCATTTGAATTGTCCATCATTCTTAGCCCAAGAATCTTCATGATAGGACTAAATTTCAAATTCCTCATCATTTCAAAAATTAATTTGCATTTACCTATAATATTTAATTCTTCAAAAAATAATCTCCACATACAATTAACTTTTCTTTCACAAGTATGCTTGCTAATCTTGTTAGGCAATTATCAATATCAATCAAATATTTTGGTCTTCTAAAACAAATTCTAGAAGGTATTGTAATCTTTTTCATTCTCTCAACATTTTGAACATCAACATAAGGTTGAGTGTTTTGCATACCTTGAACTGAAGATGATGTGCCTTGGAAATAAGATGCAAAAGATGGAATATCACCTACTTGATACATTGATGTTGTGCTTTCAATATGATATGATGGAGTGTATACATTGTTAGATGTACAATTTAGTGTCTCTTCAACATGAGATGATATAACTCCAACATTGGAAGATGGTGTAGCTTCACAATTCAATTATCTTCTTGAGAATAACAGTCTCATTCATTCTCTTTGTCTTTCCAATTCTTCCTCTTTGTTTCTTTGTATCAGTGGTTCTTGTTCCTCTTGGAAAGACAATTCTTCACTATAGCTTTGCAATTTTCTTTATTCATGTAGTAGTTTCATTTTATCTCTTTTAATTGCCAAATCTCTCTCCCTCTCTTCCGTTGTTTGATTTTTTGGTTTTTTTCTTGACATGATGATAATTTCTATATGTCAAATTATTCAAATATTTGAATTACCTAAAATTTGTAAATTAAAAATCACTCAAATACATATACAAATTACAATTATTTCAATGAATACACAATATATATTAAACAACTTGTCAAATTTCTAACCATTTGCAAATACCAATTCATTCAAACATACAAATTTCAATGAATTCACTATATATTAAACAAATTGTCAAATTATAATTAAATTTGTCTCAATATAGTAATAAAAGTTATATAAAAAGGACTGCACTAACCTTTTCTATAGAAAGAATATTCAAAACGCCTCCAAATAGTGTATCCAATGATTGAATTTGGTGTTTTCTAGCTTCAAATAGAATGAAAGAATGTTCAAAAAGCCTTCAAATAGTGTATCCAATGATTGAATATGGTGTTTGCTAACTTCCAACAACATGAAACTCGTGTTTTCTATTAGAACAGTAGACACAAACAACAAACATAAAATAGAATATGGATCAATAGGGACCCAAACTTTTGTTATGACCATTCTTTGGTGTTTTCATATAGTGCGGATGCACTATAGTGTGCACACCTTCTAAAGCATGTGTGTACTATAATGCATACACACTATGTGAAAAATCTATCTCTCCCTATCCCACCCTCTTCAATCCTACTCTCTCTCTCCCTCCCTCCCCCACCCCCACTCTCTCTCCTATTCCTACTCTCTCTCTTTCACACAATCATCCCATTCTCTCTCTCTCCCTCTCTTCCCCCTACTCTCTCTCTCACTCACTCTCTCTCCTCTCCCATCCCCTACTCTCTCTCTCTCTCTCTCCCACACACTCCCATCCCCCCTCTCTCTCCCTCCCTCCCTCTCCCACCCCATAATCTCTCTCTCTCTCTCTCTCTCTCTCTCTCTCTCTCTCTCTCTCTCTCTCTCTCTCATCCCCTACTTTCACTCTCTCTCATCTCCTACTCCATCTCTCTGTCTCTCCCCCTCCCTACTCTCTCTCACTCTCTCTCCTATCCCCTACTCTCTCTCCCACACACATACACTCCCATCCCCTACTCTCTCCCTCCCTCATCCCCTACTCTCTCTCTCTCATACTCCCATCCCCTACTCTCTGTCTCCCTCTCCCTCTCTCCCTCTCTCCTATCCCTACTCTCTCTCTCACACACACACATGCACATCGCCATCCCCTTCTCTCTCTCCCTCTCTCTCCAACTCTCCCACCCCTACTCTCTCTCTCATGTGTGTGCACTTCCATCCCCTTCTTTCTCTCCATCTCTCTCCAACTATTCAACCTTGTACTATCTCTCTCTCTCTCTCTCCAACTCTCTCACCCCATACTCTCTCTCTCTCTCACACACACACTCCCATCCCCCCTCTCTCTTTGACTCATACTCTCTCTCTCTCTCTCTCATCATCTACTCTCTCCCTCTCTCTTTCTCTCCCTATCAAACCCTCTCCCATCCCATCCCCTACTCTCCCTATCTCTCTCTCTCCTTCTCCCATCCCCTACTCTCTCTTTCTCTCTCCCTATCCCACCTTCTCTGATCCTATACTCTCTCTCTCTCTCTCTCTCTCTCTCTCTCTCTCTCTCTCTCTCTCTCTCTCTCTCTCTCTCTCTCCCTATCCCACCTCCTACTCTCTCCCCATCCTCTATTCTCATGCATTCTTTACCCTCTCTCCCTCTATCCTTCCCTCTCTATTGAAATTCAAGCTTTAAGAGTGTGTGCGCACTAAAGTGCATACACACTATGTAAGCTTAAATGTAAAAAATACTTTAAATAGCATGCACATGCTATTTAAAGATTTGGATTTAAACAACATGTAAAAAATGCTTTAAATAGCCTTAGGCTTGGTTTTTGCTTGGGGATCCAACCCAAAGTTTTGGAATATCTAAACTGGTCTGAGATGTGTTTTGTTGCAAATATACAAAAAATGATTGATTTTTCTTGTGTCCTCTCCTTCAAGTTTCCTCGTGGTTGAGCATCGATAAAATTAGGTTACATGACATTGTAGATCTTTGTGTTAGCTATATAACCATATAATTTATTTTTAATTTGAACTATTTCAAGCCTTTCAACTATAATTTCTTTTGAATGTATGTTTTTTTTCTGTCAAAAACCAACGTGTACTAATTGGGCTGTAGATTTTAGCTCGTTCATCGAATTTCATAATTTAGTTTTTCATAAACTAGATTCCATTCTAAACACTTTGAAAAAAAAAAAGTTTTGATTTTAGATTAGTTTTCAATCATTTCTAGGGGGAGCACACATATATTTTATGTTTTTGGGATGTGTCCAATTAAAAAATATATTAATTTTTCTTTTATAAAATTACCTAAAAAATATGGAATAAACTAAACAGTGTTAGGTAACTTTTGACTAGAGTGATTAAAGAATTTCAAAAAAAAGTTAAAATTTAGGGGAGCCACACTTTGCACTATGTTATGTTTTTTATGAAAAAATAGTACCACTTTCTATGGCTCCCTTTTTTGAGGACCTAAAACTAAACAATTTTGAAAAATAATTAGCAGTTTAGAAACTAGATTCAAAGGACTACTACTTTTGTTTTTGTCCTATCTTAAAATTTTGAGTGTAACTATCTTGAAATTCTTGTCAAAGTTCAAAAATATTTTATTTCAAAAATATTATGGCCACTTATACCCCCCTTTTCACACCACAACTAGACCCATTTGTCACATCAATATCTAGAGGATCCATATGGTTTGATTCAATTTTGTTGAATTTTGTATAGTTTATGAAGTTTTAAAGTGACATTAATCGTAATTCAAACATAGGTTCATTTTGACAAGGATAACTTGAACTCAATATATCATAAATAAAAATTTCTTCTTTTAATAGAAAGCTATCTCAATAACCTATTTCCTAGATATTTTTCAAATATTTTTTTGACCTAATTCAAAAAAATCTCGAAGTGTCAAAGTTAGTTGATGTTCAATCATTAATAAATCTATAATGAGTTAAACTCATTTTTGAAACTCTTAATGAATATAAAACCTATTAAAATTATAGCTGTTGGAAAGCTTTCTATGAGAGGCACAATTTGATATTTATTTATTACAAAAGGAGATCATTTGATCCCAATTTTGAGGGTCAAAACACTATTTTTTAAAAAGAAAATGGAAAAGTTTTTAAAACAACATATGTTTGTGTGAACATATGTTTTCAAAAAATGGAAATTTTACAATAGAAATAGTAATATTTGTATGTTCACACAAACATATTGTAGAAGTTGAGAAAAACCAACTTCACAGTTCACCAAGAACACCTGCATGCAAATAACCTATTGTTGAAAGAAAACCAAAGAGGAAAAAAGCACATCTAGGAAATCTCAATGGAGTGAGAGCAAAAATGTATTCCAAGATGAGAAAAAAAATACAAAAGTTTGATGTTAAAGGTGAATGAAACCCTAAAAAAGGAAAATAAGCTAGGTTGTGCATTATAATTAATATAAAATATTAATTATATGCACCTAAGAGATAGCTTAAGTAAACTAGAGTAATAGAAAACTTAATTAATTAAATCAAGGTGATCTAATAAATAAGCATAAATAAATAATTACTCTAAAACCGCCCCCTTAAGTGAAGCTCAAGAGGTAAGCTAACCTAGCACATCTATGAAAGAAGGAAAATGGGTCCCGACAACAAGGCCTAATCAGGTACCCAAAACAAGGAAATCTCTGTAAACTGAAGAAATAGAGAAAACCCAATGGGAAAAACCCTACTCCAAGAAGAGATAGAACAAACATGAAAAAAAAAAACATGAAGGAAGGAAGGCCTTGAAAAGAACCCCCAAGGACAACTTTTGTAACCCTAAGCATAGACCACAACTGAAGATAGTGTGGCAATGCAAAAGGTTTAGTGAAGATGTCAGAAACCTGTGCGTCAGTGGGAATATACTCCAAAGAGAGAACACCATCCTGAATCTACTAACAGATGAAATGCATATGAAGCTCAATGTGTTTAGTGTGATGATGATCTACTGGGTTGTGGTAAATATGAATAACACTCTGATTATCATACCGCAGAATAGTGGGATGATTAGGAGGAAAACCAAACTTAGTCATTTACTATCAAAGCCATAAAATCTCATGACTAGCATGCACTGCTGCTCTATACTCAGCCTTTGTAGATGAAAGTACATGAGCATGCTACTTCTTACATGACTAGGTGATAGGACCAGAGCCAAGACAAAAGACAAAGCTAGAAGTAGACTTCTGATCATCAACATCACCAGCCCAATATGAGTCAGTGAATCCAACAATGTGAGGAGTTCTAGATGTGTAATGAATGTCATACATAAGAGTGCCCTGAATGTATCTCAAAATATGCTTGCAGCTTTCCAATGACTCTCATGAGGCTCATGTGAAATCGAGAGATAAGACCAAATCCAAAGGAGAGAGTAGGATGAGTATGTGTTAGGTACAAAAAACTGCCAACCAACTATTGATACAATGTAGGATCTATTAAGGGTGAAGTGCAAGAGGTAGACAAAGTAACATCAGACTAAAAAGGTGTGGGAGTAGGCTTGCAATCAAGCATGTCAAGAGCATACTTCTTCTAGTAAAAAAGGATCCTAGCAAAGGACTAAACAATCTATAAACCAAGAAAGTAGTGTAATAGAACAAGATCAGTCATCTCAAACTATTCCATCAATGCACATTGAGCATCCTGAAGCATAGAGGATGAGCTAGTAGTGAGAAGAAGATCATCAACATATAGAACAAGGATCAAAACCTCAGCCTCAAGATGTTGAATGCATACTATAGAATCAAAATGGCAGCTTGTGAAGCTTATAGAAAGAAGAAAGGAGTCCATCTTCTCATACCATGCCCGAGGGGCCTATTTGAGACCATACAATGAGCTTCAAAGTCTACAAACCAAGGAGGAATCCTACACAAATCCCTAAGGATGCTCCATGTAAATCTCCTCAGTAAGATCACCATGCAAGAATGCACTCTTGGCATCCATTTGAAAAATGGGCCATCCCTGAGAAGCTATGAGGGATAAGACAAGGTGAATGGAGTTCATTTTGGTGATAGGGACAAATGTCTCAGCGTAATCAATACCCTCAACCTGTGAAAAAACCTTCACAACAAGATGTGCCTTATAATTATCAATAAAACCATTAGGAACAAACTTAGTATGATATAACCATTTTCATCACACTAAATGTCTTCCCTTAGGAGGAGAACAAAGATCCCAAGTAAGATTCTTCATTAAAGAAGAATACTCTTCCTCCATGGCACTGTCCCACTTAGTATGCCCTATTACTACTGAAAATGTTTGAGGATCATCACAAATAGCATGACTTAGATTATTAGAACTTGCAATATGAGACCAGGTGCAATGGGAAGTGGAAGGGTCACCAGCTAAAGATCCTGCATCCTCAACTTTAACATGAGTTCATTTAGGCATTTGTGGAGAATCCTGTGGTGGAGGTAAATGGGGATCACCAAGATCATCATCATCATCATCATCATCTAGAAGTGAGAGTGGAAAGGATAAGGGAGTAGTGGTAAGTGAAGTAGACTCTGGAGGTAGGGTATCTACTATAGGAATGCACTCATCAAACTAGACATCCCATCAAAATAGGACCTCTCTAGAATCAGGATCAAACAACCTATATTCCTTAACATCCTCACAATAGCCAAAAAAAATGAGGTGTCGACTCTTCTATTCTATTGCTCTCATCTAAGCATCAAATACAAGTGTGCATGCCTCACTACCAAAAACTTAAAATAAAGATATATCAGGCTTGACATGAGACCAAGCCTCCTTAGGAGTCATATGTCAAACTACCTTTTGAGGCATCTGATTCTAAATATAGTGTGCGTAATTGACTACCTCTACTGAAAAAGATGAATCCATGGACTTGGACTATATCATACAATTAGCCATCTCCTAAAGTGTTATGTTCTTTCTCTCTGCCACACCATTCTGCTAAGGGGTGTAGGGAAATGAAAACTGGTGTTGAAGACCATGTTCAAAGCAAAAATCCTTGAAAGATTGGTTCACATACTCTCCCCCATTATCTGCGCATATCCACTAAATAGAAAGACCATATTTCTTCTCCAAAAGTATCTTGAAGACTCAAAAGGAATCAAAGACATTAGACTTGTACTTCAAAAAGTATGCCCATATGCATTTGGAGAAGTCATCAATATAAGTAAGCACATATTTGGCACCAAAAAAAGGAGTGGGAAATGACATGAGGTCACTATAAATCAACTCCAATGGTGCCAAAGCCTAAGTAGCTTATCCATGAGGAAAAGGATCCCTATGTTTTTTTCCAAGAGCATAACCATGGAAAACACCATCAGTGAAAGAAATCTAAGGAAGCCCAAGAACAAGTGCATGTGTTCTCATCTACTGAAGATATTTGTAATTGGCATGGCCCAAATGCTCATGCCAAAGTCTACTCATAAATCTGCATGTGCTACAAGAAAGGAAACTATGCCATCAAAAGACTCAAATCCATCAAATCTGTATAGATGACATGCAAAGTAACCACTCATAGTAGCCATAAAAAAATTAGAATCATGTAAGTCCCAAATAACCACATCATGTGGTGAGAACTCAACTGTCTTACTAGAGCTAGAGTGGAAAATCTGATAAATGGACAATAGGTTTGTCAAAATGTCAAGGACAAAAAGAACATCCTAAAGTGAACCCCCAACTAATGCAATAGAACCAGAACCCATAATAGAAAGATGTGATGAGTTCCCAAAAACAATCTGTGAAGTCATACAAGGAGCAAGTGAGGTGATCAACTACTGAGTGTGAGTCATAGGGTGAGAGGCACAAGAATCAAGAATCTAGGTAGACCAAGAAGTTAGTGCTTGTGTAGTAAGAGCATGACCTTTCCCTGTAGGAGGGGGATGAAGACTTAAGAGCAAAAATGTGATGCTCCTGCATGGCTTCCTCTAAAGCCTCCAAACATTTCCAACACCTTAACGAGATGTCCATCCTTTTCGCAAAAACTGTAGGTCTCAAATGATTTCTTCTTAGTCTTGGAGGAAGACTCAGTAGACTTTGAAGAAGATTTACCCTTGGAAGGGTTAGCTGGAGTTTTGGAATTAATTTTTAGTGTATCTTTCTTCAGTTTAGCTTTCAATTTTGGTTTCCCCTAAGAGGACTGAGTAACCAATGCTTGGCTAGAAGAGTGAAAAGCATCCACCTATTGGATCTTTGCCTGTTCCTATGTCAATCGATCATAGAATGTCTCAAAGAAGGTATTTGATGTCTGTTGCCCAAAGCATCCATAGTGGAGTACAAACTAGAAGAAAATATTTGATACTGTCCTTGAAATTTTGAGAGTATCAAAAAAATACACTCATCATGTGTCTTGTTTTTCACACATCCATGTAAAACTGAATGCAAAGATTTGAACAAGTCCTCAATGGTGGGAAAGCTAGTAGGAGTCAAAGTAATCAACTCTGCATCAAGTTGTAGTGCCTAAAACTCATTCATTATGCCAAATAAGTTATAAAATTTGGTCTAAATAGCCTAAGGAGTGGTCAAACCATCCTGTTGAAACAAGAGACTGTCGAAGTTCTTTAGTGCAATCAAGCCCATGACTTTATCCATTTTTTTGTGCTAAAGAACCTCAAAGGGGCACTATAGGACCGGTCAATTTTCATCCATACATGGCCATAAGCCACGTGACATAACAAGTTAAGTAATGTGTGCTTTCTAATTGTGGTAGTTGTATGGTGTCAACCTAGGCACAAAGGGGTCCAACATTGAGAGAAGAAGATGGAAGTAGAAGGGTCATTTCTAAATTTAAATTATAGAAAGAAAAGTGCACCCCCACCCCCCCCCCCCCCCAAATGTATAAATTTATCCCTCATAAACCAAAGAAACAACTAAGGAAAGCAACAAAACATAGAAGAAAACTTGGATGCTAGATGTAGAGAGGGAGGAAACTGTAGCCTCTACTTCAAAATAAAAAATAGGAGCTCAAACAATCAAGTCATAAAATGAAACCAACATCATCATCTCTGGCTTGAAACCAGCTTTTTGGCAATATTTCATTTTTCAAAAATGGATGTCATACATGCAAAAGATATGGCCAAAAAACCAAGTGCTCCTCCAAAAAATAAAGTCTCTGGAAAAATATAGAGATGGGAAAACTTTTGATGGTCATATGATTGTTAAGAGGTTGTGTGTCAGAAAAAAATCTAGTCACTAGAAAAATCACCTTGCCGAAATTCTTTTTTGGTGATGGAATGATGATGTCACCTGTAGATTGCTGACATCAGCACTAGTAGATATGACAAGCTAGCGGTGGTAGTTGCTAGGTGATGGGGCAGTAGTAGTGGCAGTTGTCGGGAGATGCTGCACCAATGGCAGTGATGGGATGGTGGCATGCTAGTAGGGGTGGGTCGCTAGCTAGCGCTGGGGGCACGTGGATGGCACACTAGTGGTTGCACACCAAAAAATGCTTTAAAAGCATTTTTTTGTTTTTTTACGATTTTTGAGTTGTGTGGACTTGAGAAGGAAAAAAATATTTCTAAAGACTACTGTGGCCAAAATCAACAAATTTTATATGGATTTTGAATTTACCGAGCCTTTTGATGTAATGGCAACATCCATTCTTGCCCAAAGTGCACCAGAAAAAAGTGCCTCCTCCATATTTGAAGAAAAAAAATAGCAAAAAGTTTTGTTTTTCATCTTCAAATAATGGCTTCAAGATCTCCATACCAGGCAACATCCGAGAAGCTTTGATACCATGTAGAAGTTGAGTAAAAGCAACTTCACAATTCACCATGAACACCTGCATGCAAATAACCTATTGCTCAAAATAAACCAAAGACGAAAAAATTGCAACTTGGAAATCTCAACAGAGTGAGAGCAATAATGTATTCCAAGATGATAAAACAAAAAAATACAAGAGTTTGACCTTAAAGGTGAATGAAACCCTAAAAAAGGAAAAGAAGCTAGGTTGCACATTATAATTAATATAGAATATTAATTATATGCACCTAATAGATAAGTTAAGTAAACTACAGTAGTAGAAAACTTAATTAATAAAATCAAGGCAATCTAATTAATAAGTGTAAATAAATAATTACTCTAACACATATGTTTCCAAAAAATAGCAATTTTACAATGAAAATAGTAACTTTTGTATGTTTGCAGGAATATATGTATTCAAAAAATGACAATTTTACAATGAAAATTTAGTAACTTTTGTATGTTCACAAGAACATATGTTTTCAAAAAATGATAATTTTACAATGAAAATAGTAACTTTTGTATGTCTATGTGAACATTTATAGCACTTATGTTTATGCGAATGTGCCTATTTATATTTATTTATGTTCATGTGAAAATAAATGCAGGGAATGTTCGTGTGAATGTTTCCTTAATGTTTGCACGAGCAATTGGAAATTTCTATTCATTTCCAATTTTTTTCGTGCCACAAAAGTGGCACCCAATTTTGTGGGATCACCCTATATTATTAAATTTTCTATACCACAGGTACAGTTTCAAGATACCAAAAAAAATTACTCAATCGCATAGAATAAATTATTAATTGACTAATTGCCTTTACAAAAGAGAGAGCATAAAATGTTATATCCTCCTAAGATGAATATAATTGATGATAATTTGAACAATCGATGATATTGAAAATATTTTTAAACTAACTTGGCTCTCAATACATGAAGAAATACTACTTTAGTAATAAAGTTGTCCTTTCAATTCTTCAAGTTTCAAAAAGTTGTTTACAAAGTCAAAATGATCATTTAAATCAACATTGAGGCTAAGAACTACTCCTTTGTGATTAATAACTATTTCCCAAATAAATGTTTTTGATGAGGTTAATTAACCTCTGCAAAATTAACCAAAATTATAGCTTGAAACTTGGACACTTAAGAAAGAAAGTTGAATAATTAATACTAAAGCACCTACTAATTCTCTATTTGATCTTTGGATCATTCATTATGATGACATCATTTTTTTTCTTAGATGGCATGTTGAGAAATTTTCACCACCATTTTGTATATTCCACAGATTGATCACCTCAGTTGGATTGCCTAATGTAAAGCTTGATCAAATAAGACATATATGGAGTCACTTCATGGCACATATCAATTTTCACAACAATTTCAAATAGTCCACAAGTTGATTGTATGATTATAGCTCAATAAATGCACAATGTTTCACTTTTTCATTCATAGATCAGAATGAATCTTAGGTATTGAGAAAATTTAGATGTTCAAATAGTCTAAAAAGTTTAGAGCTCCACAATTTGTTATAGTTGTCACTCTTTCAGTACCTTGCAATACCTATTATATTATTACCATAGAACATGGAGACATAGGTAATGCTCAAAAATATGTTATGTGATTCCTCGATGTAGAATAGATAGTTTTACATGTAAACATCTCAAAGCACTTAGTTTGATAGATTTTTGATCTTCCATAAGCAACATGTTGTCAGGCTTTAGATCCCTATGAATAATCCCATTGGCATGTGAACAATCCATGTCTTTTGTAATACCAAGATCAAAATTCATTACAACATGAAGATCTACTCGACTAGGATGCAAATTCATATTGTACTTCCCTAAAGACATGCTTGGAAGAAATTCAATGACTATCACATTGAATGGACAATTACATGCTCCAAATTTCTTACTTTGTACTCTAGACATTTTTGCAACTTCTCTTTGAAGTCATGCGTCATTTTATTTTTCTCTTCTCTCTACCACTTGGGATCTAGATCTTCAAACATCATCATCAAGCACCCTTCATTTGATGCTTTGGAAAATAACCTCCTTTCTCATAGCACTTATCACTGTGCAAAGAAAATATTAGTAAAGTTTACTCGATCTCAACTTGGAACAACTTAAACATCACATACTAAGCTTAAATCCTAGACCAAAAGTGTTAAATAGTCAAAGTTGACTTTTTTTTTCCAAGCTTAATTCTTCCCTTAATGTGATGTTTAAGGGTGGCCAAACTTATATACTCACTACCATTACACATTGTCTATGAGTTTCTATTCTTTACACAATAACTGAAGAAGAGAAGAAGATATGTTGATCATCACTTTAAATATTTTGTAAATAATTGGTGGACCAACAAGATTAGAGTTGTCTCTTTCTTAGGTATTTCACCAAACATATACCATGATTTCTAATACTCTAAACTCATCATGCCATATGAAACTTTGAAGCTATTTTCACGAAACTATGCGAGGAGATTTTATCAAACTACATCCATGTTTTACCTTCTTGTAGTAAAGACCGCCCTTGCAAAACCAATGTCACATCAACAATCTCCATAAAATACAAAAAAATCAATGAGAGTCAAAGACTTTGAATATTGACTAGTCAACATTAGTTTATTTATTATCATTAAATTTAACAAAAATGAACAATATACATATATCCTCAAATCTAAAAGAAACCATAATTTCATCGCCATAATATCGAGATGTACTAATTCTGTCGACCATGTTGACAGAAGCTCAAGAGCCTGTCTAAGAACACAAGGGTGAGAATATTGTAGGATTACATTGTAATAAAGTTGATAATAGTATACATCCACAAGAAATTTATTTCAGTATGAACTATAATCATTCCATATAAACTCATAAGAAGTAATAATCCACTAAATTGCACACTTTTTCATGCACAACAATGATTAATTTGAAAGCAAACTTTTGTTCTATTCTAGAACATTCAAATTTCTATTTTTCTTGATAACTTTGCAACAATAAACTTAGTTTCCTTTCTCATATTAAAGGCTATTTAAGAACATTTTATTGATATACCTAGTTGTCCCAATAGATTTTATAGATACTCGAGAGTAGTAATTTAAAGAAATCCACAATATAGGTGTTTGACCAACATTGCTATTCAATCCTTTACACATTTATTTAATTATTTCCAATTTGTCATTGATGTATGTTGGTATTAATATAAAAGTTTTGAATACATGTAGAACTTTTTTGACAGACAAGAGTTCTATGATAATGTATACTTTAGAGTGTAATGTGCAGTTCCCTTATGCAATAAACAATTGTATATAATTATGGATACTCAGTTCCAAGTAAGGCTATTGATAGCAATCCTAATCCCTCTAAGGATGGTAGTTCACATAGATAAGCATGTATTCAGGGTTCTACCTACCCAGCTATGTCCTAACAGCAACATAAACATTTAATAGGTAACAAAAATCAAATTCTTTGGATAGAAAAATGCCATTGGAAACCTAGGAATACTTGACCCTAGCTCAAACCATCTCACAGGCTGCAACCATGACTATTATAGAAGTGAAATTGAAAAATCAAGCAAAGATAGACAAGGGTTTCTACATGTCATGACAAAACATAATACACCAACCACCATTAAGACAAGTTGGTATGTCCTCAGGAGTTCTCTGTGATGGAAGTTATTAACACTTTTTAATAGCTCATTTCCCCAATAAAACATTAGCTAAGGGAGTTTCTTCCATTCCATCAATTTATTCTAATTTCATGTATTCATTAGAAAAATAAAATTTAAGGAAAAAACAATGTAATAGGCTTAAAGCCCACACTGAAACACATTCATAACTACATCTAGCTTATTGTAATCCATGTATCACCAACAATTTTTTTTTTGCGGGGAAAACATAAGGTATGCTAATAATTTAGAATAGACTAGAAACTTTAGAATGGAACTTGTTTGATCACTATTGTCTCTAATCTAGTTTTCCCAAACCCTACACCTCCTAAGCCACCTCCTCCCCATTTTTTAATGTACATCTACCCACACTTATGGTAAAAACAATCATGATTGAACTTCTTTTCATGAATCTTAGAGTCATTTCTTAACAATTAATATATAATAGTTATAATTGAAAAACCAAATTGTAACTGTCATCCCTCTATGTAGCTAAGAGCACAATAATCAACTTATAAAAATTTGTCCTATTCCTAAATAATTTTCTTTCAATATATCTTAAGAAAGGTAAAAGTCTTGACAAGGATCCAGGTGGTAGTAAATACACCAATTTATTCAGCTTAAGAAAGGATGGGTTGTTACTTCCCCCTCCCATTAGAAAGTGCATCACCCTTGATGAATGGTTAACTTGTGGAAATATAGTCACAAGAAAACAATAAATTCATTTCAAATTAATCATATTCCAACTTTCATTGCTCAAGACAACAAACCATAAATTTAAGGGATGTAGTTAAAATAAGTAAACACACTCTTGACATACAAAATGCATCATTTAACCATTCAAGGATATTTTCTATGTGAGTATGTGAATTCCATTACCATCCTTCAATTTTTTAAGGTTAGAATTACCTCTCTCTAGCATTATTCCCCCTTTCTTATGATGTGTCACTCTCTCTTTTGCATTACATGAATAAAACCAAATGTTACTCTATTCAATATATCATAAATCAAATCAAATGCTTTCTTATCTATATAATTCTCGAAATTAAGTAACATGTTACCTTAAAATAACAAGATATCACATACATGCCCATGTTTACTTATCATACCTTGGCATCACATGGATTTGACCCTGCTAATAGGTACTTCATATCCACATCCTACCATACTTATACACATACACTCACAATACATTTAGCTCATCCATAATGTCAATAGCTAAAGAAGATAATTTTTCAGTTATAAATGTCAAGAGTTAATATTTTCCTTTTAACTCATCTTTAAGAAAACCTTGATCATGAGTAACAAAAATAATCAACCATATGTACCATCAACATGTGGTTCTTGCTAAGGGAGAAAGTGTCCACATCAATAGGTTAATGTCCATAAAACATAATCAAATGATGCAATCACGTTACATGTAATTCATTATCATGAAATATGTAAAGACATCGACATATAAATTCATCAATTTACTCATCAACTTTTGATCATCATTATGCATAAAAATGCTTGCAGAAATTGACATACAATGTAATTATATCATAATGCATCATACAGCTCAGAATTAATGATATACATCCAATCAATAAAATAAGAAAATGGATGATATGAGGGCCACATAGTCAAATGTATCAAGCAACATTCACCCAAAGTTCTGCATCAATAGGAAATAAAACCAAATCCCAACCATACATATTGACCAAAGGTCTAAGTTGGATACATAATGACCAAGTATATCTTGAACAACATGTTGACTAGGATTCCAAAATAGACAACTCAAGATGATCAAATTATCGATCATTTTTCATAGACCAAGTTGACTAAATAAAATGAGTCAACAAATTTCTATAAAGTAGAAGTCACATAAATGGTGGATCATCACATATACATAACACCAATGAAAAATATTTCCAAAAATTAATAAAATAAGGATCTATACATACCTTTCTGCATTCTCATAGGAAGACCACATTTTCACACACTTACCATATAGGCCAAAAAGTCAAGTCTAGTTAGTCAAAAGTTGACTACACATAGTTGAATCAACAATTATAGATAAAATGTCTTCCAATTAATTATGCAGCTTCATTCTAGATTCCAAATTATATGTCAAAATGATAAGTTGAATACTAATTACTTTTCATAAACCAATTATCGATGAAATTGTTGAGCACAACATATCATCACGTGAATATTCCATACATGAATATACTGAAGAAGTTGACCTATATTTCAAACTTTATTTCATTATATGTAAGAACCATGTCTTACTAAATAATTTACACATCATCTATTGCAAGAAACGTTGAAATAATCAAACAAATCCTAGTTTGAGTAGTCAACAATTATATCATTAACCATAATCAAGGATTAACAAATAATTATCCATTTAATAATGCATCATATGACATTATACAGGGATGCTGACCTACATGTCATCCATCCATCAAAATGCATGATTTATTAAATACATGAAGTATATTCCAAAGAATCATACCTCAATGGGCATCATATAAAATGTCGACCTACATGTTAGACATGGAACAATAAGCACATCATACAAGTGCAATGTCATCTACTATATGATCTACACCATTAAGTAAATCTTCTAGGTATGCTTACCGATCACTTGCAAGGACTAGTTTATCCAATTTTTATCCATCCAGTGACCTTAGGCCCTCAAGCCCATCTCATCACCACAGTGTACTTAACCAACATATAAGCACAAGTTGTGATATATGGTCTTCACGCCATTAAATCATCACATAGAATATGGTTGAGGTACTTTCTTTCCCAACCATAAAGCCTTACACTTCCTTGGGATACTACCTAACTCATAGAATACCCAACCCTATAATGCCCAAATATTGCCATTAAGTATTTCATTGGGATCCTACCTAACTCATAGCATTACCCAATCTGAAAATGCCCTAGTAATACAAAAGGTACTTTCTTATATAATCCTACCTAAAACGTAGAGTTCCCAACTATGGAATGCTCACACAGTACCAAAGATAGGAGGTATTTGGTGCAGCCATAAAATATACTACCTCACACATATGTCTAACCCCACATATGCCCATATAGCCATAATCATGGATGTGGTAGGGAGATGAAACAAGGGCAATATGGCTTTGGCCAAAGCATTTTATAGTACTAGTATTACACTAGTGGGTAGAGTAGAAAATAAAAGCATCACTTCTACCCCTACCTATGTGTCCACATTCAAAACCCACACCAAAAAGTAAGCTTTCCAAAATAAAATAAAAATAATATAAGAAAAATGCAAAAACAAGAATGGCATGCTCTTCACAATCTACTCCTTTCAACATTGTGTCAATGTTCCACACTAAACATGATAGATGACATCACTTTCAAATCATAGAACTCTAGCATCATAAAAAATACACACACACCCTAGCCACCTCAAGATCAAAGAAATCTTGAAAACACAATTCATAACTCTCAAGTTAAATTCCAAAAAGGAGGTACAAAAGAAAAACTAAAAGTGAACAAGAGTCACAGTAAATAGGTCACAAAGAATCATAAAATTTCAAGCTAGTCCTTCATCACATCCAAGTTCATGAAACTAAACATAATAAAATGAAAACCCAATACTTAAAGCACAATAACTCTCACTAGTCACCAAGAGGAAGTAGATGTTTAACAACACCCTCCATCCAAGGGTTGTTAAGAACATAACCATACTTCACATGCATCATATACAATTAATCTTGATAATCACACATTTCTAAATGCATAATACATGCAATACTTTTGCAAATGAAATCCATGTTCTTCCTACTTATCATACTAGGTTACTCAATGAACCTCATGAGTATGACATAAAATAAAAATAAATTCTTGCACCACATGTGCATCACATGTCATTTACCTAATGAAAAGATATTTTCATTGCTATCAAAAGCCAAATCTTGAATTCATGGGCACTCATAACCTAGTGCAAAAGTCAACCATCATTTGACTATCTCAACAATTAATAGAAATCCATGCCATTCTCGGATCACATATGCAAAGAAATAATTACTTAAGTATACTACAACAATAGGCATGTCATACCATCACATAATTTAAATAAAAATATAATTATAACCATAAGAAGTACTCCAATTAGCAATCATTCCATAAAATTTCCATTTTGGTAATCATTAAATGAATGCAATTTCAACTCAAAATTATGACATTCATAAGGAGCACCATATCCTTCTATGTCAAAAGTAATCATAACCAAGAGACACAACATGCAATCCATGTCATCAAATCATGCAACATAAAGTAACTAGTTGACTTATAGTTGTGTGTCTAGCATAGTGAACTCAAGGCCCACATGTGGAACTAAGAGCTTTTACCATATGTAAAGACCGCCCCTACAAAACCAATGCCACATCAACAATCTCCGTAAAATGTGAAAAATTCAATGAGAGTCAAAGTCTTTTGAAAATTGACCAGTCAACATTAGTTGATTTACTGTCATTAAATTTAACAAAAATGATACATATACATATATGCTCAAATCTAAAAGAAATCATAATTTCATTGCCACAATACCAAGATGTACCAATTTTGTCGACCATGTTGACAAAAGCTCAAGAACTTGTCTAAGAACACAAGGATGAGAATAATGTAGGAGTGCTTCGTAATAAAGTTGATAATGGTCTACATCCACAAGAAATTTATTTCAGTATGAAGTACAACCATTCCAACTGAACTCATAAGAAGTAAAATATCCACTAAATCATACTCATTTCATGCACAACAATGATTAATTTGAAAGAAAACTTTTGTTCAATACTAGACCATTAAAATTTCTATTTTTCTTAACAACTCTGCAACAATAAATTTGTTTTCCTTTCTCATATTAAAGGCTATTTAAGAACATTTTATTGATATACCTAGTTGTCCCAACAGATTTTCTAGATACTTAAGAGTAGTAATTTATAGAAATCCACAATATAGTTGTTTGACCAACATCGCTATTCAATCCTTTACACATTTATTTAATCATTTTCAATTTATCGTTGATGTATATTGGTCTTGATATCAAAGTTTTGAATATAGGAAGAACTTTTTTAACAGACAAGAGTTCTATGATAATTTATACTTTTAGAGTGTAATGTGTAGTTCCCTTATGTAATAAACAATTGCATATAATTCCAGGTACTTGGTTCCAAGTAAGGTTGTTGATAGCAATCCTAATCCCTCTAAGGATAGTAGTTCACATAGATAAGCATGTATTCAGGGTTCTACCTACCCGAATATGTCCTAGTAGCAACATAAACATTCAATAGGTAACAAAAATCAAATTCTTTGGATAGAAAAATGTAATTCGAACGTAGCAATACTTGACCCTAGATCAGACCATCTCACTAGCTGCAACGAAGACCACTATTGAAATGTAATTAAAAACTCAAGCAAAGACTGATAAGGGTTTCTACAGGTCATGACAAGACATAAATACACCAACCATCGTTAAGACGAATTGGTATGTCCTAAGGAGTTCTCTGCCATGGAAGCTTATCCACCCTTTTTAACAGCTCATTTCACCAATAAAACATCAGCTAAGGGAGCTTCTTCCATTCCATCGATTTATTCTAATTTCATGTATTCATTACCAACAGAAAATTGAAGGAACAAACAATGTAACAGGTTTAAAGCCCATACTAAAATGCATTCATAACTATATCTAGCTAATTCTAATCCAAGTATCACCAACATTTTTTTTATATTGAAAACACAAGGTATTCTGAGCATTTAGAATAGACTAGAAACTTTAGAAAGGAAACTGTTTGATCACTGTTGTCTCCAATCCAGTTTTCCCAAACCCTGCAACCTTGCACCTCCTGACTCACCTTCCCCCCGGTGTTTTTTACTATATATCTACCTATACTTATGGTGAAAATGGTCGTGATTGAACTTCTATTCATGAATCTTGGAGTCATTTGTTAACAATTAATATATAATATTTAGAATTCAAAAACCAACTTGTAACTGTCATCCCTGTAGCTAAGAGCCCAATAATCATCTTACAACAAATTCTGCCATTCCTAAATAATTTTCTTTCAATAAATCTTAAGAAAGAAAAAAGTTTTGAGAAGTATGCAGGTGGCAATAAATACACCAATTTATTCATGTTAAGAAAGGATGGGCTATTACATTTGCATTCTATGTGGGTATTGTAACCACATCATGGTCATAGGTCTACTAGATCACCTTTACATTTAGTATGCGCTACCATATCTTTTTCATATTTGAATGATTCCCATGTCACCACCATATCTAGAAATGTCCATACGTTTGGAATGTCGAACACAAGGTATATATAGCAGAGATTCGCAAATTCACAAATTCCTTGAAGGTCCTATCTCCTTCGATCATGTTCGAGGATGAAGCTGAGGATATGTGAATTCTCACAAAAGTAAGGTATCAATTTTCTCCACCACCATGTAATCCATCACAGTTTGGGTAGAGGCCAACCATCATTAAGGCGATCGGTAATTTTTGGAACTAAATTTATCTTTCTTAAAGTGCATATCCTATAGAAATAGCTTCTTGCTTGCAAATACACGAGCTTTCATTATCACTGATAATGAGCCATTCACATACACAATCTTTCACTAGGAAGTCAAAAAGGGTAATAACCATCTTTGAAACATACATTTTGAGCTTTGATCTTAACCTTTTTGATGAGAGGTTAAGGTTAATGGTACTGAATAGTGTTTTAGCAATTTATCTTTACACTTTTCAGATGAGATTTTAAGATTTCCTATTGAATACCTATTTTGAACTCCAAACTTTAACATCTTTGGAGGTTAATGGGGTTCCTTCAAAAATTTGAAGTGCTCGGTGGAGCTCGGAATAAGCCATGAAATTTGAAAAACAAAATTGTGAAGAAACAATGATGCAGGGGCATCCGAGGGTCAAGGTTGTTGACTCAGATGTGGGTTTTTGTCAACATTTACTTCCGGGGGTCATAACTTTTGACTCGAATGTGGCATCGGGCTGAAATTTTATAGGTAGTTGCATTAGAATGAGTTATTTAGATTGTTGATGGAGCTCAACTTGATAGGTGGCCATTTCAACATTTTTTTAGGAGCCTGAAATCTTGTCTTGACCTCCGAATTTGGCTTTTTTTGTTTTTTCCTATTTTTTTAGAAAGTTGTTTTTGTAATGAATTTGAAATCGTATTTTTGATTTCATTGATTAGTTGGAAATTCACCTTGCCTTAGTTGGGGGCTTTGCTTGGGAAAAATCAAAATTTGTAGGATGAGTTTTGAAAATACCAAAAATGGAAAATTTTATTTTTTCAAAAATCTATCGAATATGGTAATTTTTGGAATTGTAATAAGTAGGTGTTTGCTTTCAATATAGAGGTAGAGTAGAATTGCGTAAGTTTTAATGAAGAGCTATGGTATTCTGAAACATCTATCTTGTGTCAATTTCTAAATTATTCTTTGATGAGATTGGGTTACATCAAGCAACCATTATGTTTTGACTCATTTTAGGTTCAAAAACACAAAAATTGGAACACTTGATCTACACAGATCATAAAATGCATAAGCCATACCTCAAGTATTATATTCCTCAAAATAACTATAGTTTAAAATGGTGATGGTTTTAAAGTTTTGGAACAACTTTGATACCTAGGCAACATGTTTTAAATTTTGAACCAGTCATATTTCAAACAATTTTTTTTAAGCAAACAAATAAGTTTGTTGATTTAAGAAAATTATAAAAATATAAATTGAAATTTTATAGAAACTAGAATTAGTTTCAAAATGAAGTAAATAAGTGTTTTGGTTGGTGAAAATTAAATGACTAATATTAATTTCATATTAATAAATACCACTTCGTTTTAAGAATTTTTAAGTAAACTTGTTAAGCCAAAACATCATTCAATTCTATTTGTCCTTAGAAAAGAGATATAGGAAATGTATAATAGTCTAACTTAAGTTTCAATAAATTATACTTTTTAGAAACTTATAGAATATCATAAAATCAAATATTTATTATTACAAATTCCTATAAAATGTAAAATATGAACATTTAATTTTATGATATGTCAAAAGAGAAAAAATATAATCACTCTAAAAAACTATACACAAATTCTCATCACAATAATTATAATTATGATTTTATTTTTTAATAATTTTATCCACTACTTGATATTCAACTACTATTACATATTTTTATAATAATATTTAATGACTTAAAAAAAGTGTGATCAAATGATATGTAAGTTTTAATTATTATATAATCAAATCTTATTTTAAATTTTATCTTAGAGTAGTTTAGTATTAATACTAGTATTCTTACTAGTAAATAAAAATGTTCATTTATAATAAATAATTTTATAATGAAATATTAAGAAAATTAGGATAAAGGGTCATGCAATGTGAGAATCAAAATAGAATAGTAGTTAAAAATTCTAAGCTATAAAAATGAAAGAGTTACTTGGTCAATTAAAATCGTAAAAATGAAAGAGTTACCTGGTTAGTTAAAACTGAATGAATGCGATCATAATTCAGATGGGATCAAGAAAACCTTTAAAAGTGTGAATATTTTTAAGTGTAACAAACTCTAAAAATATATGAGAAGACGTATCCTGCAAATAACGAACAATCTCTAATGATACATATTTATATATTTAATATAATATCAAAATTTACTAATACTATATTCTCATTATTGTGTATGTTTATATATTAATAAAATATTCTTTGCCAATTTCTATGTATTTTACATTATTATATATATATTTCTGACATTATAGTCAAGTTTGTTTATTAGTGACATGCACTTAATCAAATGGTTAGTAGGCTATACCGAGTTTTATATTTGCTACCAAGTTCTAGGAACAATATTCAGTTTGCACTAAGCAGTATCTACCAAGTTGGTGATTATCAGTGTAAATTGAATTTCATAGTGTTTTCCAAGTCTCAAGCAGTGTAAACCAAGTTTTATAGTGCTTACCGAGTTTGTAGCATTAGCAATGTGAATCTAGTGCTAATCGAGTTATACAGTGTCAACCAAGTGATTCAGTTTATACCAAGCTCGTAATGATAGTGTTGACCGAGCTATGCAGTGTTAACCAAATGATTCAGTTTATATGCTGAGTTTCACAATACTCACTAAGTCACCAATGTAGATCGAGTTCATATGACTTGGAAATGATTAGTATGAACCGAGCTTCTATGTCTACCAGGTGCATGATGATGTCGAGCATTGACAATGGTTGTCCAGTGTCAGAACCTCACTGAGTTTGTCTTCAAAACTTGATTACCTGTAATTGTGTCGACTTTGTGTATTTTGGTGAAACTTGTATTATATCCAACTTTGATGAATTGTAAATTGGATTGGTATATATGTAATTTATTGTATCACATCAAAATATGAGAATGGAATATTAAGAAGACATAGTAAAAGAGGAAAGTGTGAAGTAAAAAGGCTACAAGAAATATAAGGAACAACACAGATTTATCCATCATAGCAAGGTGATCATTACACTCCAAAGCAATCTCATTCAGCAAATCAAAGTTGCAGATCAAAGATCAACCACTGGTTCATCCTAACAGGTGGAACAATTTAATCCTTTCACAAGATAGACTTAATAGTCTTTTGTAAATCTCTTTATCAAGTGCATACATCATTTATAAATAATTTTGCAAGGTAGACCTAACAGTCCTTATTGCTCCTAACAAAGTAGATCATTAGAAGTGATCATTGTAAGCCTTAATAGACCAACTTTATAATGCAGTACTAAAACTTGTGGGTGTCATCCCCACCCTAGTTTTATTTTTTATTTGGAAGGTTTTTGGGCTACCATATTATGTGTCAAAGTGTTATAAAAGTTTTAATGCTTTCAGCTTTTCATATATGCAATTAGATCAGAATACATGTGAAGGATTAATTGGTTAACTAAGATTAAGTTTTAATAGTTATTCATTCACCCCTCCCCTCTTAGTAACCTAGCCTATATTATATATCCAACAATGTGTGTGTGTGTGTGTGTGTGTGTGTGTCTGTGTGTGTGTGTGTGTGTGTGTGTGTGAGAGAGAGAGAGAGAGAGCATGTGTGTGCGCACACATGCACACGCACGTGCGCTCACATACACACACATACACATTCTTGTCCAATTTCTATGTACTCTATATTATTTTCTCTACTTATGTTAGGTTAATTTACAATAATATTGTTTCTATCTACTACTATATATTAATACAATAATATTTAATAACTTTAAAATCACGTTTCTTTCACTAATATGTTGAATGATATATAGATTTTAATTATTGTTTAAATAATTCTACAATTTAATATACATTTAATTTAATTTTTGATATTTTATGGGAATATTTTTGGACCCTTCTATAAATATATATTTTATGATTAATAAATAATTCTTATTGAAAACTAAACATAACACTAAATTACTGCAAAATTTACTCTTATAAGTGGTTGTTGGTACAAATTTTATATTATTTGACACCAATTAGTTTGTAACAATTTTGAAGTCAACTTCTTGAGTCAAATCATTTCTAGTTTCTCTTTGCACTTAATAACCCTGACATAACAAACATACAGATTCCAATTACTTGATACCACTTCATGTTTTATATTTTTGAAGTCAACTACTTAGCCTAAATCATCACTAGCTTCTGTTTGCACTTAATATGGATATGACATGTTAACTCATACAAATTTCAATTACTAGATAACACTCAGTTTTAAGATTTTTGAAGTCAGCTACTTAATCCAAATCATTGCTAGCTTCTCTTTACACTTAGTAAGAATATAATTGAATCTAATTAATAGTAATTTTTAAAAATTCATAACAAATTCTACAATATAATTGAACATATAATTATTAGAAACTCGTATAAAATCTAAATTTAGAACATTTGTTTGTTAAAAAAGAAACTAATTCACATGTCAAAAACTATACATGCAATTCTCTAAACAATAATTATATGTATATTTTTATTATATTTATTTGTTAATAAATTTATTCATTACTTAATAATAGATCTATTCTTACATATTACTATATAACATCTAATGACTTAAAAGAACTCTTCTCCTACAAAAACTTATAAATCAATTATTATATAAATAATTATACAATATTAAAATACACTATAAAATTACTTTCAATATTCTATTTACTAAATTCCATAAACCTTTTATAAGTACTCAGGCTGTTATGCCTCTAACTTTTTAAAGTTGAAGTCAGATCTTTTGAATCAAATCATCACGCCCTCTTTTTAACCTTTCTTAAACAAATAAAAACACAGTTATTACTCAATATTAAACATTTTTTTATATTTATTATAAAAGAACAAATATAATAATTTTTACAAACAGTTTATAAATTTTAAAATAAATAGATCATAAAACTGAGCATATAATATTTCAAACCCATGCAATGCAAAATCTAAACTATAGAACACTTCTTTATCATCAAAATTAACACAGTTCTAAATTTAGTGCTACTTATTCTAACTTAATAACAATAAATTTATATAGGTAGATTGAAAAAATTAGGATCAAGCACCATGCAAGACGTGACACGCAAAACAGAGTAGCAGTTAGAAATCCCAAGCAGTACAAATCAAAGAGTTTTACATGGAGAAACTGTCAACCAAACAGAAGAACAAAAGTGAGCAGTAAAAGACAAAAAAAACAAAAAACTGTAGAACGAAACGTAAATTGAAACCGAACCAGAACGACCATATGTAGTAGGATGAACATACTCGGAAGAAACAAAGAATACTTTGAAATATCTTTATTGCTCTGAAAATAAAACCCTACAAATTGTTTGGATACATGGAAAATTGCACACTGAAGAACAACGGACAAATGAAATATATAGTACAAAGTTGAATCTTTAAAGTGCATTCTTTCTCATAAATGATGAATATAATTTCCCTTGGCGGAGAAGAATAAAAGGCAGTCTGGAATTCCACCCTAAAATCAAAGAATGGGGTCTAACCAATATGAAGCATTGATGAAACTCCTATCAATAAAGGGTCTCGCTTCATCACGTGTCAATTGCTTGGTCCATCCTGATTTCATTGCACTCGCTGCTCCACTGCCTTTGCACTCATACATTCCATAGAACGCAGTCCTGACAATAGTAGAAATAGGATTTGTTAGTTCCCACAAACGATCACAATTTGACTGAAAACTATAGAAAAGCTTAAAGTTTCTGCAATAAATAAATCGCCACAAGTTCTACTATTCTACCATTGATGAAGATCTATAAATCACAAAAGTATCAACTAGAAGAAAATTCATTGTTGATGGTCTATAATCAGAAAAGTACCAATAACGTGTTCAACAGTTTTCCATTTATCATTCACTATTTATTATTGTTTCCTTCCATTTGTTTGTCTCTTCATTTCTCTTGAGACTCTATATATATGTGTATTGGAGGTTCATTATTTCATATTGCATATGAAGAGCTGAAGCTACAGCTGTGATGTAAAGCTCAATCTTTAACATTAATAAGAGATCTTCCCTGCAGTGTGGATGTAGCCACAATTTTCACAATTTCTAGTGAACCATGATAAAATCGTGTGTTTGTGTTTTTCCTCTTTATTGTTGTTTTGTGCTTTCTCAGTTTGCACTTTCATCGAACTCCACAATTGGTATTAGACCTTGGCATAGTAGCTGGAATTGATTTTGGTGTTTGAAAATCTAAAGTCATGGAAGATTTGCGAGTGCAAAAATTCTCAAGATAGAATCTTAGTTTGTGCAAAGTTCAAATGCATTCATTGCTAGTCAAGCAAGACTTTGCGGTAGCAATTGATGGAAAAACAAAGAAATCATTCACAATGAAGGATGAAGATTGGGATAAAATTGATGAGAAGGCAAAGGCGACAATCTTTCTTTTTTTATCACATAATGCTTTATTCAATGTACACAATAAATCTATGACCAAGGAAGTATGGGATAAACTTGAAAGTATGTACAAAACGGCCTTAGCTACAAATAAAATATTTATTATGAAGAAGCTCTACAAGCTGAAAATGAAGGATGCGACTGTGATGTCAAATCACAGAAACAATTTGAACACTTTAATATGTCAAGCAACCTCGGTTGGCATGACACAAGATGATGAATCTAAAGCTATCATCTTGTTGTGTTCATTACCTGATAGTTGGGATTCCATTGTTACAACAATTAGTACTTCTAACTCCTCAAAGAGAAAGTTGGTCTATGATGAAGTAATGGAAACTCTACTTAGTGAGGATATGCAAAGAAGCCATAAGGAATCATCATCCGGTGAAACCTTGATGGTGGTTAGCATCAAAAATAGAGGAAGAAGCCCAAATAGAGGTAGGAACAATCATCATAGAAGATCAAAATCAACTAGACACTCGATGTCAAAGGAGAGGAGAGGAGGAGACTGTTGGTTTTGTGGCAAAAGTGGTCATGTGAAAAAGGATTGTAGAGGTTATAAAAGAGCACAAGAATGAGTGTAGGAAAGTGAAGCCAACAACGCCTATGAAAAAGATGATAGTGTACTAATTTTATCTACAACTGAGACTACTTCAGCCTCATGAATTTTGGATTCCGATGCATCATTTCATGCCTCTTCATGTACAGAGTACTTATTGAATTATCAAGAAGGTAAGTTTAGTGAAGTATATTTGGGTGATAATAAAGCATGTGAAATAATAGGCGAAGGGGATATTTTATTATCTTTGAAAGAAAGTATTAAATGGCCTTTAAAAGATGTGCGTCATGTTCCAAAACTAAAGAGAAATTTGATTTTTGCAAGTTAGCTATATGCACAAGGTTTTGTCACTCCTCTAACTAATTCATGGAAAGTCACAAAAGGATCCATGTCAGTTGCAAAAGGAGACAAGATTGGGAGTTTATATATTGTAGAAAATATTTGTGAATTGGGAGCTAACATGATAGTTGAAGACAACAATTAAGAATTGTGTCATCAAAGGCTTAGTCACATGAGTAAAAAGGGTCTTGCTGTTATGCATAAAAGGGAGCAATTTTGGGGGCTGAAATTAATTGACTTAACAATTTTGTGAACATTGTCTCTATGGAAAATAAAAGCGGGTCAACTTCTTGAGAAATAGACATGAAAAAAAATGTACTCCTTTGGCACTTGTCTATTTTGATGTTTTCGGACCCATCAAGGAAAGCTCTATTGGAGGAGAAAACTTCTTCCTCACTTTCCTTGATGATTGCACAAAAAAGGTATGGATTTACATATTGCATAAGAATTCTAATATTTTCAGCAAGTTTAAAATTTTTAAGGCTTTAGTTGAGAATCATATTGGTCACAAAATAAAGTGCTTGCAAATGAAAAATGGTAGAGAATTTTTCTCTTTGGAGTTTGATTCATTTTGTGTAGATAATGACATCCATAGAATCAAGATTGTTCCATTCACCCCACAAGAAATTGGAGTAGCGGAGATGATGAATAGAACAATCCTTGAGAAATCTCATTGTATGCTTTCTAATACTAGTTTAGGCAAGGAATTTTGGGTAGAGGCTTGTAATACAATAGTATACTTAATCAAACAAAGTCCTTCTTCTTAGTTGGACTTTGGCATACTAGAGGAAGAGTGGTTGGGAAAGTAAATCTCATAGTCTCATATTCAAGTGTTTGGATGCGAAGCTTATGTACATGTTCTAAAGGAGAAAAGAAGGAAGCTGGATACAAAATCACAAATAGTCATATTTTTAGCTATGGTGAAGACCAGTTCAGTTTTAGAATTTGGGATTCAATTGGGAAGAAATGCTTAGAAGTAGAGATGTTGTCTTTAATGAGAAGGTATTTCTGGGTCTCAACATAGAAGAAAAATCTGCAAGTGAGTTTATCTCTTTCTCCATTTTTTATAATAACACTAATGCGAGTATAAATCAGAATCTTGTCTCTCCAAATGTATCATCTCCCACCTCAATCTTAGCATCAACCGTTCTATCCTCTTTTTCTACAAGTATGTGGAATCAATATGATGAACATGATAAACAAAATTTAGATTATCACAGTCAAAGTGATAATACCTTATCTTCAAATCCAAATCAAAATAGAGATTATGAGAATCTATTTCAACATATAGAACCACTTGAAATAGAGCATGGTAATCCACTCAATTATGATGATTCTGAGGATGCTTGCACAAGCAACGTTGGCAAATCTAGTCAATACAACAATGACCATGTCCAATACAATGATAGACTTTGCCTTTGGCATCAACCATTACTAAATTGTCAGCATGGTTCTATCCTTCATGATGGACCATCCACCACTAAAGCTAGCCATGTCCACCACCCCTATCAAACAAGCCATGCAGGGGATGTGAAAACCAATGACCAATAGTATGAGCTGAGCCTACCAATGGTTGAAGGTATGTGACATAATCTAAAACTCTAGTTCATGCATCCTAAACTTGGGCCAACAACACATGATGACAATAGAAAGGTGTCTCCAGTCTAAAATATGGGCTCCCACCTCTTACAATATGCAATCTTCATTCTGTCCATGGGAATCTTCACCCTATCACCTGCTAGATTTTCTCTCCCTACAAGCATACTATTATGATAGAAGCCAAAGTTAAACCAGGTATAATTAGGACTGTGTCCCTACACCTATTGGTAGAGCTCATACTAAAAATCTCAATAGCAGACTTCCTTCACAGATGAGAAGTCATTTTAATGTAGAACATGGATATCAAAGTGATCAAACACATAATAGAGATGTACTTTTTTTGGGGTGGCAAAACTCACAAATCCATAATCCTACTATGGGGATTGTTCAAAAAGGATTTGATCAAAACCAAACTCAAAAGAAGAGTTATTTCACATCTTGTCAAGGCAATGATTACGAATCACTAAAAAATAATTCTTGTGACATTGACAAGGGACATGTTGATGACAATCTACAAAATGGTGATAATATTCAAGGGCTAAGAAAGTCTACAAGATAGAGAAGGCTTCTTGCCCAATTCTTTGATTATGAACTCTTGTACTCTGATGAAGCAGAGCCAGAACTTTTATTTTTAGACCAAGTTGAACCAACAAGCTTCAAAGAAGCTCTCAAAGCATTAGATTCTCACAAATGGGAGGCAACAATGCAGGAAAAGATGGATTCTCTATGGAAAACTAAAACTTGGGCTTTGATTCATTTGCCACCAAATCAGAAAGCACTAAAAAATTGATGGATTTATTGGTTGAAAGATGAAGGAAAAAATCAAAAGTTTTACAAAGCTAGGTTGGTTGTTAAAGGTTTTGATCAGAAAAAGGGCATAGATTTCAATGAAATCTTCTCACTTGTGGTCAAGATGATCATAATCTAGGCTATTCTTAGTTTAGTTGCTGCTCATGATCTTTAACTTGAACAACTAGATGTAAAAATGACATTTCTTCATGGTGATATGAATGAAGAAATCTACATGATGGATCATGAGGGATTTATTAAACATGGTAAAGAAAACTTATATTGCAGATTGAGGAAGAATTTGTATGGTCTCAAGCAAGCTTTGAGGTAGTGACACCTCAAGTTCGATCGATTTATGACTAAAAATAACTTCATTCGGTGTGAATCTGATCCATGTGTCTACTACAAGAAGTTACTTGATGGTTCATTTATTCTTTTATTTCTTTATGTTGATGACATGCTTTTCATTGGCTCATCTATGAAGTTGACATTAGAATTGAAAGAAAAGATGTCAGAAAGATTTGTCATGAAGGACTTAGGGGTAGAAAAATGGATACTTGGCATGGACATTGTCTATGATAGAAACAAGAAGGAAATAAATCTTTCTTAAGAACACTATGTTCTCAAGGTGTTAGAAAGATTTGACATGGCAGATGCCAAACAGGTTAGCACTTTTCTTGTTGATCATTTTAGATTATCTTCAGCCATGTGTCCCAAGATACAAAAAGAACAAAACTACATGAAGAAAATCCCATATTCTTTAGTAGTGGATAGTCTTAAGTATGTAATGGTTTGCACTCATCTAGACATTGCCCAAGTAGTGGGGGTTGTGGTGCAGGAGCAACCACATAAAGATTGGACATGATTTCCGCACGAGCTGACTTGAGGAATTTATCCCAATTTCGTCATTAGGATAAGATCTTTTCTTGGGATTTGTTCAAACTATTGTGGGGTCATTCTTCCCTATTCTATATTGATCTAGAATATTCTAAAGTCATTTTGGAGGAAAGTATCTTTGGGTCAATTTTCCTATTTTGTGATAATCTAGAATGTTTGGTAGACTATCCTAGTAAGTATAAATAGAGTTTCTAGGTTTAGGTTAAGTCAATTTTTTGGATACAAAGTTACAAGGAGAAAAAATCATTAGGAGAGCAAGTGTATTTACTATTCATTTAATGAATCAATTAGAAGAATATTGTTATCTATCTCTTTGTGGTGCTGGTTCCTTTCGTTTTTGCTTCCGTTGAGTTTACAACATTTTTGGTATCAAAGCTCAACAAAAGGTCTAGGCAAGAGTGAATTGTGAGTTTGTATTTTTTGTGATAGGCTGGGAAGAGAACTTGTAGAGTGGCTACAAGACTAGGTTGATTGGAGAGAACCTAGATAGGAGAAAATGGTCACAAGACAAGATTTATCTCATGATAAGAGGATACTTTTAGATTCATGGGTTTTATATTGTGATTTTCAGAAAAATAAAAGAGAGCAAGAGAAGAAAAATAAAAGAGAAGAGGAAGCTAGAATGGATGAAGAGATAGAAGAAAAAATGATATTCCAAATGAGGGAACTTTAAAAGGGTGAAGAAAATTTATCGAGACTAAAAGAGGAGTTGAAGAAAAATATGGAAAAAGAAAATAGTGATATGGAGAAACAATCCATTGAGATTACCAAAGCTTGTGAAGATGGAATAGAGAACTTGGTTGCCAATGAAGAGAAGACTTGTCCATTGGAAGGACAAAATGAACAAATTGATTCTAATATAAACAGTTTGTAGCAAATAGTTGTTGATGAACCTTATGATAAAAAAGTTATTGAAGATAGGAAAGAGGTTAAGTGGTAATTGTTGATGAGCCTTGTGATGAAAAGGTTCATAAAGATGGAAAAGAGGTGGATGTGTTGATTCTTGATGGAACCAAAAGATGGCATTTGAAGTTAAGAAAGAAAGTGGTATGGCCTATCAAAAAGATAATAGTTGCCTCAAGGAAAATGACTTGTGATGAAGCTAAGAGGATATCTACAAGGATCAAATAGTGATGAATTTGTCTCCAAGCATGGAGATATTGTAGCATAAAGACATTAGAAAAAGGGATGCAAAGGTTCCTGTAGTGAACCAAATTGATGAATTCATATATGATGAGATCCCATTTGTTGTTATAATCCATTTATTGCAGATTTACACAAGTTCTACTTGAATTATTATGTGGAAGAGGTTTATGAAAATATGAAAGTTGACTTGAGTACTTGGCTAGGGTACAAACAACAAACACCAAGGAATTGGAAGACAATAAAGAGGAAGGACAATCCAAGGGATTTGGATTCTATTGTCCTTGGGAGCATGGTGCAAGAGCACCCACATAAAGATTGTACATGATTTCTACACGAGTTGACTTGAGGAATTTATCTCTATTTAGTCATTAGGATAAGATATTTTCTTGAGATTTGTTTAGACCATTGTGGGGTCATTCTTCCCTATTCTATATTGATCTAGAATATTTTGTAAGCCATTTTGGTGAGAAGTCTCTTTGGGTCAGTTTTCCTATTTTGTAATAATCTAGAATGTTTCATAGATTGTCCTAGCAAGTATAAATAGAGTTTTTAAGTTTAGGTTAAGTCAAGTTTTTAGATACAAAATTACAGGGAGAAGAAATCTTTAGGAGAGTGTGTATATATTGTTCATTTGATGAATCAATTATAAGAATACTGTTATCCATCTCTTTTTGGTGTTGGTTCATTTTGTTTTTGTTTCCGTTGAGTTTATCTCTGCATCATGTTGTCAATAGATATATGAGTAATCTAGGGAAAGCAACATTGGGATGTGGTTAAGTGGATCTTTAGATAACATAAGGGCACTCTTGATTTTGTATTGTGCTTTGGTGACAAAGACACTTCACTTAGAGGTTATACTTATTTAGATATGGCTAAAAATTTAGATAATAGAAGATCTAGTACTAGTTATGTATTTACCTTTGTTGGAGCAAAGATTAGTATGACATCAAAGTTGCAACAAGTGCTCTCACTTTATTTTATGTCTAGAAGTAGACCTATGGAAGAAGGTCATATTTATATCCCCTTAGTTATACATTGAATACATGATCTTTTATTCTAGAAGAACTCCTCCTTCATAACAATTTCATTCCACTTCTTCCTTAATTCCCTCTTCTCTTGGATGACCTCCTCATACACCTCCCCATTGGCTTCCAACCCCTAACAATTCTCATGTTTTTTCTCAGTCTCCTTTTACTTGAAAGTATCCCCAAAAGTTGACTTCTTCAATCTACACAATTATCTTCTAATAATTTATAGTTTCTTAAAATCCTAAACAAAATCATTCCCTCCACACCAACCTTCCACCACTTCTTGATACACTCCCCAAACTATGGAATTGAATGCCACATTATCTCATAGCTAAAAGATTTGAAGCATTGAAGCTTACATCTAGATTAGTTGAATAATATCATGAATTGATTAGAAAAAATCATGAGAAAATATTAAAGGAAGGAAATGGGGAGAATATCCCAACACAGGGAAATGAGAACTCTATCTAGCCACATCTAGATGAGGTTACTACCAGAAATTAGGTTACTATCAATTGTTACATGATAATAGTGATGTAATTTTTTTTATTTCTTTCAAAGAAAATTATTCTGAGAATGTTTCTTTGGGGACAAGTAATCTTAGAATGTTAGAAGTTACAATAGGAGGATACTATATTTTGGGATTTTCTAGATTGTAGGGAGAAGACCGTCGTGCAACTTTGGCCTTCCCTTCCTTTTTTATCATAATTACTCATAAATCTTTAGGTCCTATGATTCACCCATACATGTATTCATTCATTATTCACCTATAACTCTATCTGTATTGATTGACGTACTTAAGCAACACTTCTTCCCTTGCCTATGTTTATGTTTTATACATGTTCCATTAACTATTGAGGCTGAATACATTGCTCTCATTGAAGGAGCAAAAGAGTTGATTTGGTTGCAATGTCTATTTGGTGATTTTGATTATCCTCAACAAGGATCAGCCTTGTACTATGATAGTAAAAGTGCCATTGACTTAGCCAAAAATGCAATGTTTCATAGCAGGATTAAGCATATTGAGTTACGTTATCATTTCATTTGAAGTAAACTTGAGGTGGGTAAACTTCAGGTCTTGAAGATTAACACCAAGGAGAATCCAGCTGATGCACTCACAAAGGTTGTTCCACGAGAGAAGTTCGAGTTCTACTGAGCTTCTCTCAGCATTGTAAAGAAATAACAGTAGGGGATTTAGGGGAGACTCAGCCATGACAGCAGTTGGACTTCAAGTGGGGGTTTGTTGGGTGTATATGTGAAGCCCAATAGTCTTCCATTTATTATTCACAATTTATTATTGTTTCCCTCCAATTGTTTGTCTCTTCATTTCTCTTGAGACTCTATATATAAGTGTATTGGAGGTTCATTATTTCATATTGTATTCAAAGAATTGAAGCTACAACTATGATGTAAAGTTTAGTCATTAACATTAATAAGAGATCTTTCCTACAGTGTGGACATAGCCACAATTTGAGGTGAACCACAATAAAATCACATGTTTGTATTTTTCCTCTTTCTTGCTGTTATGTTCTTTCTTAGTTTGCAGTTTCAATGAACTCCACACAAAAAGAATGTTACAAAACCTTTTGGGATCAGGATGATCAAAATCATCGAAGCCTTGTAGCTCAACATCCAAGTTAGATTTAATATAAAAGACATGAGAGAAATTGCCCCATGCTTAGTCTAGGAAAGGATGCCCATTTCTAGTCAAATTGCATCTCACAAATGAAAACCTAGTTGTCTCGTTCCTTGCCTCCCTCTTTTGTGTAACCACATCACCCCCTCTTCTAATGGCATGCAAATGACAATTCTATAACATCAACAAGAGAAAAGAAAGCTAGGTAAATCTTGAGTAAAGCAATTAACAGGCTTATAATAAACTTCCAATAATCTTGGTTAAATGTTACGATGCTTTAAACTAAGTAAAACCATTCCATTCTTGAACTTTACCTTGTAAAGAGACCTCCCATTGCCAAAGATGAAGCCTACATCGCCCAATATGGTGCAATTCCAGAAATAATGGGTGCCTTGGTGGTCATAGAGAGTATCTTGGTGACCAAAGAATCCACAATTGAGAAATATGGCCCTCTCTCCAATTGCCCACAGTACCCTACCTTGTCTGTATCTAGTTTGTTCTAGAAACATTGCTGTCTTCTAAATCAAAAGAATAAACCAAATGTAAGCCCAAATTCATAAATAAAAGATAAAAGATGACCACAAGCGTCAATTAAATTTGCAAGCCATACTCATATTCACAGTTCATGTACATTGACATACCAACATTCACAATTTAGGAATGTGCACATTCATATATCAAATACAAACAATACCTATTTTCATAAATCAAATAAAACCAATGCCCACATTCATAACTCAATTATAAGCCATACCCACATTCAAATATCAAATACTAGCCATACCCACATTCACAATACCTACTTTCATATATCAAATTTCCATCAATTATGAAGTTTTCTATCATAAAAATTAAAAACTTCACAAGAAACGGGAGAGTACCCAGAAAGAAATGTCAACTGCAACGAAGTCATCAGAATCCACAGCGACAGAAGGGCTAAGCTAAGTTCCCATATTACAACTGGAATCGTTATTATAAGCCTTGTCCTGCCACGTGATGACGGTTTTCCTGATTCCTTCTCCTATAAAAGTAAACAATGGCTTGTTTGAAGGAATAGTTACTTTCTCCCTGATCAAGAATCATGACAAATTAGAATCACAAACATGAAAAGATAAAGAATCACAAACCCTTGAGATTTCCCGTGACTTACCATAAAGACCAGCTCGGATAGAGATCAAAACCCTGCGAGCATTATTCTCCAGAACAAAGTCAACGGCTTCTTGAACTCTTCTAAAATCTGTATCACCATTCTTGGCAACGGTCAAGATCGTCCATGGATGTTCAGTATTAACTCCTCCACCGTGCCCATCAATATTTGTGGTTGTGATGCTACAAATTCTTTTTTGAATAGACTCAAGCCACTGCTGGTACCTTCCTGCAATATGAATCTTCTCTCTCGTGTTAGAAGTAGTCAAACCCATGTGGTTGGTTAGTTACAACAAAACTGCCAGTCTGTCATACTTCCAGCCATTGACTGTTAGTGCTGTCAAAATAATACCAGATCCTCTGCAATGTATGAGGAAGTTAGTTTATTTTCAACATGAATTCAGGGAAGCTCTACAAACCTATAGGTGTTGGAAGTCTCTATAAATAGAGAGAAATTGTAACACATTGTGTGCAGCCAAATCAATGAAATAATTTTGTTATCTGCTGTCACCATGTTTCTTTATAGTTTTAATTTTCAATATGGTATCAGAGCTTAGTTTAGCCAGGTTCAGCTAGAGATTCATTTAGAAGTTCAGTTAGAAATATTGCTAGAGGGTTTTGTTGAAGGAAAATATATTGCTGAAAATGGTTTGTTTGCAGGGCTGATTTTTTTTTGGAGTGATATTTTGTTGCAGGGTTGTTATGCTGCTGGAATATTGCTAGATTTGTTTGAAGGTTGATTTTTTTGCTAACATGGGTTCTTCAAATGAAATTTTGTCTATCTTTGATGGAAGTGGTTTTGTAGATTGGAAGATTGTAGTCAAGAATGCTCTAAGAGAGAAGGCTTTATGGAGGTTAGTAAATAAAGAAATTGGGGAACCTCAACAAACTGATAGAAAAAAGAAGTTGTGAAAATGCAAGTTGGAGCAAGCTAGTGAAGATATGTTGTTGTCAAATGAAAAGAAAGGCTGATCATTGAAGTCAGAGTTTGCAATATGAAGATCACAATAGTGACGGTCGTAGCAAGAGGTGTATTATCGGTTGTACCCAACAGTTCAAAATTTTTTACTATATTGATGAACCATGTATCTGAAAAATATTCTTAGAGAACTAGCGAGCACAACGGTTGGGTACCCATGTGACTCGGTAGATGGATTATTTTTCATATGGACTCAATATTAGTATGCTAGAGAAAATTTTAGAGATGGCTTACCTATCATTGGATCAATGGTTTTGTGAAGTTTGAAGGGTTTGTGGTAATCCAAAACCACTTGTTTAAGTAAATCTATTGAACGGTTTGTGGTAAGCCAAAACCACTTATTTAGGTGAAAAACCTAAAAGTCTTGAAGGGTTTGTGGTAAACAAAAACCACTTGTTTGGGTGAAAGATCCTAAAGCATTTTTTTCCGAAGAGTTTGTGGTAAGCTAAAACCACTTAACAAGAAAAATGAATTTTCTATGTTATAAATGGGTACCTCAAAAGGCTTAATGCCGGGACCTATCATGTTTAAATTTCTTATTGTAATTTTTCCCACTGAAAGAGTCTTTAGTGGTAGAAATTAAGGGAGGATGTTAGAAGTAGTCAAACCCATGTGGCTGGTTAGTTACAACAAAACTGCCAGTCTGTCATACTTCCAGCCATTGACTGTTAGTGTTGTCAAAATAATACCAGATCCTCTGTAATATATGAGGAAGTTAGTTTATTTTCAACATGAATTCAGGGAAGCTCTACAAATCTATAGGTGTTGGACGTCTCTATAAATAGAGAGAAATTGTAACACATTGTGTGCAGCCAGATCAATGAAATAATTTTGTTATCTACTGTCACCATGTTTCTTTATAGTTTTAATTTTCATCTCGTACGAGTATGATATCATCCATAATCTGGAGCGGCTTTTGACTATTCATACAGAAGAAAGAAGAACATCAGTGTGACACAGATTTTCTTCATCCCCAGCCATCGCAGTAGAGCTTGTTGGAGAAAAATAAAAGTAACTTTTCGGCTGGTTTTATGAGAGTAGGTAGACTTTGAATCTTTGAATTCAGTTATGATTCGAGTACATTCAAAATGTGATTTTTGAGTCGAATTCATTGATCCATATTTCATGAGTAGTGATTCAACATGAATCCATCTCTCATGAAAATAAATGGAACACTTAACACTCATTGGATCTAGGTGATGCTCACAGGGGTGGAAACTATATCACACAGTTAAATCCTGATAGCAATATCACAATTTGACTTGCTGTGGAAACTATCTCCTACTTATCTACATTCAAACTGTTTGATTCACAAAGATTTCAAATATACTCAACTAATGTTTTGATACAGAAAGATTCCATATGCATTGACCTAAACAATTTTGTGTTTAAGTGATGGCCAATTTATCTATATTGGACTAGCTTTGCCATTTTCTTCTTTTCGTTACACATTCAAATTGAAAAAAAACAAGTACTGTTAGGGCTTCCAGTATGTAATATATTATCGATGGAAGTTCTACTGGGTCATAGACATGAATCTATGGCTTCATTTAGTTATGTCCAATTTTCTCATTTGATAAACCTCCTTGATATAGGAGCGCTTGGATTAAAGTGACCCATTTACCTATGTCTATTGAAGTGTTAGGTTAATAGTTTTAGTCGAGCCTCACAATTTTCAAATGTTAGTCTATATTCCTATTTCTATCTGGCTGCGGGAATAGGAATAGCTATTTTGGAATACTTATTCTAGAATAGAAAATGGGGGTACATATTCCTATTCTCTATTTGCTTCAAACCAAATTTGATGGGGACTTCACGGACCAAAAACTTCATGTTTTCTAAAATAAATAAAACTGAAATAGGAATACATAATCTAATTCCACCTATTCAGATGGAATTGCAAAACCTCATTTTGGGCCAAAATTGGAATACGTATTCGTATATTATTTCATATTCCAATTCCAATTTGGTGAATCCAAACAAATAATTATTTTTTTAAAGAATTTACATATGCCTATCCACTTGTATTCCCATTGCCAAATGGTTATTATATCAATTAGATTTGTATTCAATAGATGGATGGGAACATAATATTCAATTACAAAAATAAACATTACGCACATGTTATTTTTATTTTTGTACTATATGCATATTTGTGTTATTAATGTATGCATGACCTTTGGAATGTAAACTTGCATTTGTTAGGGGATATACTTAAAGACATTGGTATTCGAAGTGAGAGTGCCTCATTTTTTAAAGCAATGTACTAGTTAGGGGTTGTCTCAATCTCTTCCTTGGTTGGAAAAAATTATTGAAGTAATGCAACTTTATGAGAGGATGAAATAAAGAAAAATTTCATTCATATATGAATATGGAGTATATTTTCTCTATATTTATTTATGAATATAGATATTATAAATAAGGATATTCTTTTATTTCATAGATTCTTTTTTCCTTGTTCATTTATAAGAAGTCTATAAATTGATAATAGAGAGTTTTGTAGCTTATTTAAAATTGATATGATGAATTTAAAGTCTTTTCAATAGTTGGTCAAATATATTTATAACTTGTTTATGTATATTTACATTCATATTATATAAGATTATTTTTTTAAAAAATAATTTTATTGTCAAGCACTCATCGGCCAAGTACATAAACATGCAACAACTAATTATATTTTATTTAACTTATAAACTTTTATTCAATTTAATTAAAGAGACCAACCACTACTTTTCAGAAAATGGATTACAATTATATATTAGGAAATCTAGTGATTTACTGGTATAAAGCTTTTAAGGAAGAGATACGAGTTGATAATTGAGGGCTCTAGAGTATTATCGTATATGTTACTGATGTGAATGTTTAGTAATGATAACACATTAAGTAGATATGATTAGTGTTGAATAGGATGAATAACCAAGAGTGGGTGAATAAATTATTCCAAAACTCTTTTAAAAACTTTGCTAATCATGTATACTCATAAACCATTTAAATAATAAAGAATACTAAAATCATGTGAAATAATGTAAAGGCTAAAGTTACCACAACATTTTAGATAAGAAAACGATCTAAACTTCTAGATAAGTAAAAATCATAGTCATATTTAGTCAACTACCAAGACTATTCAACATAAAAAGAATAATTTCCTAGATAAGATAATAACAATAAGTAAACTTAAATTTTTCGATAATATTAAATTCTATCAAGGGTAAAAATATATGGAAGTTAACCATACTGTTGAATTTCCATGTTTAATCCTTTACAATACAAGTGATTATAGCTATGTGCAAGATTCCAACCAATACATTGTGCATCATACACTAGGAATATGTAAAATACATCAAGTACAAAAAGAAAATTATTGCAATGAATAACTAGATATCACTATGTCATTGAACTATCTATCATTCATCTACATGCTCTAGTCTACTAAGCCATCAACATCTATCTATTTACAAATATCAAGATAGGAGTGTGGTCCATATATTTTTTCTACCCAACCAAAAAGTGGTTAGCTCTCATGAGAATCATCCTAATATGACAACATATCCACCCTGCGTGAAAAATCTAGCAACTCCAAACTAGCAGGTTGGAATGAATCTAGTGCTAGCTATGAACATATCTACTTTCCACATAAGTTTGAATAGAACTAACATAGATATGGATGAGAGAAAGTACAAATAACAAGGTTTTTTAAAACAAATAAGTGTTTCCAAAACTAAGGCCCAAGCATTACAATATTAGACTTTTACTAGCACATAGATGAAAGAGAAAATGTCTACCCTTCTCTGTTACCCATATTCAACATCCTTTTCCAAAGATATCTTTCACATGAAAAGTTTAGATAAGGAAGATAAAACATATATTCATTTATCCAAAAAGAATTCAATCAAAAAAATATCATCTTTCAACCATGGTTCATATAATAACTCTTTATTTCTAAGAATAAGACAAAAATTAGAATAACACTATTATTAAATAAATAAAATATTTCTTTCCAAAATTTTCATTTTACCTAAAATTTGAAAAAATAGTATTTTGATAAGTCTAAAAATAAGATTTTTTTAAATTTTTTTTTCCACTATGGCTCCTCAATGATCAACTAGGGAAGGCGCATGGCAATATGTTAAATATGCATCACAAATTGACAACCTTTTTTGGTTTTAGAATGAATAATATTTCTTGGCTAGAATGGAATAAGAGAGATACATAAGAGACATGGGAAACATAGATTTGAGGAACCATGTGTAATTGATGGCCATTTAACCAATGTAATCAAGCAATTTTTCAAGCTAGAGCAACGTTTGTGAAACCAAACATCAAAAGTCAAGGAAATGTGGGGGTAAATTGGGCTCAAAAAGAAATGAAAGAAGTAGGTAGAAGTTTCACAAGGTAGTTAAGTTCATCGATGGTGCTCACTAGATGCATAAAAAATTTAATTTTAAGGATATCAAACACAAGTTTTGGAGGCCAAAAATATAAGAACTAACATTTATAGATTAGATAATAGAGAAGGATAACTTGCATAATATGGTAAGTGTCTCCTCTATTTTTATCAATAAAAATAACTAGGAAGGATATATATCCTATCTAAAAGAGAAGGCCCCAATCATGAAATTGATGAGAGTATGGCTCTATATTATGAAAGTTAGAGGTTGTTGTGATGTACATTAGGGTAAAGAGGTTGAATTAAAATCCTCAATAAATGGATTCTAAATGGAGGATCTTATGTGATCGATGACAAAGGGGGTTATCTCATAAATTGGTCACCAAATTTTATCCCAATGAAGGAGAAAGTTAAAGATGTTCCAATTTGGGTTCAATTCCATAACCTTCAATACAAATATTGGGATGAGGAACTTTGAAGGCAATGCATGAAATTTTTTGTTCCTCCATCTTGATCGAGGAAATGGTGGATTTGAGTGATTTTTGATATATCTAAGAATTTTGGTAAAGGTGCAAGAATTTCATATCATCCTTAATATTTGGTCATGGGATCTTCGAAATGAGAATGGTGACAACCTCAAACAAGGATCAAGAAGGAGAAAGAGAAAGGTCTAGAGGTCATTATACCACTTGGTAAGATTATAGATGTGAGTCCTATAGGTACAATAAGAAACTCATTGAAGAATATATCTATAGATGAGGCTAGTTTTGGAAATTAATGGGAGTTCCCCCCTTTTAGATTCTTGGACTAGGAAAAGGAATAAAAGGTAGTTATAGATGAGTCTTTAATGAATGAATAGGGTGGTAACCTATAGGAAGATGTAACGTGTACACCTTAGTGCAAGTGGTTGAGGAGAATCCAACATCATTGTATATAAATATGCACCTTGAAGTGATCACATAGGATGTTGGGATGAGCAAAAATGTTAAGGTAATGGTTCTTGAGAAACTAGAAATCCTTGAGCAAGATATAACTCAAAATAATATTGAGAGGGAATAGGTAAGTATAAAAAAAATTCCATCATCCTTGATTCCTTTCAATCTAATTAAATCAATCCTCTCACATAAAAAAATCAAGACAATAGATATTGTAAGCCTACAAATGAGATGGAATTTCATGATCAACATGAAATTGTTTGGGAGGTTAAAAATGTTCATCCTTTCAAAAATAAAAGATCTCTCCTATTTAGAACTTGGATAGCTTTGTTTAAGATTTCAAAGATATTGGGGTAATATCATTGACTTAGAGTTAGATGTTGACTCCATAGAGGATGGTGATCAAGGTCTTTTGGGGTTCTATGATTAGCCTCACATTTTGGAAAGTAGATTGATAAATTGTACACCCTATATGATCTCAAAATCACACATTTGAGAGAAAAATAAATGGTGTACTCAAACTACTAGAATGAAGTTAGAAATGGATAGTAGTGTACCAGAAAAGAAAAAAATATTGATACCAAGAAGGGGATACACCTTTCTCGACATCAATGAAGGTCCTTTCCTAGAAACAAGCCTATAATTTATCCACAAATCAAGTTATATTTATTATTGGTTTGCATATGTAGATAGATCCCAAAGAAGAGAAAATAATTCCTTTTTCTTTATAAATTATTGTGCGCTTTTTCTAAACATTGGGTAGTTTGTGTCACTAAGTAGAATAAACTAATGAAATGTTTTGATTTTGTCATTTAGAAATTAAAGGTTTATTTATAATAACCTTTGTGTTTAATATGAGGAATATGTAAGGAGGATATTATATCTATTTCTTTATAATATTCATTTTAATAAAGTAAGGATTATGTTTGAAAGTTATATTATTTTATTGTACAATTTCTTTTGAAAGTTCAATGTAAAAAAATTCAACTTTTGTCATATTAGACAAAAGTTTTCATGAAATTATCAATATTATTTACTTAAATAGTTTTTTTAATAGCTCAATTGAAAGACATAAGAAGTTGACTATACAACTTGTAGTGCCTATCTCTAGTTTGCATTTTTGCTCTTAGTGCCAAGCTCTTTTAGGCTAGTTTGATGTTTGATGACTGGTAGCATTACTTTGAAATTATTAGTTATTATTTTAGATTCAAATGATTTATGATGAGATTACTAGGTTAATTCTTTTGGATCCCTTGGTGGGGCATTACATCTAGTATTAGAGCCTGAGTTTCTACATTGGGAGCTCTCAGTATATTGGAATACCACTAGTTATTAACTAGTTGAACAAAAATGAAAACTTTAAACTGTTATGTGTATCTCTTTTTCAAACTAAAACTTGAACTAGTTGAACTGAAAGTTAGACTTAAACTTTTAGTTGTATATGTTCAAACTTGAACACTTAGATTTCAAAATTGAAAACTACATGTAAACTTACTTATAGGCAAAACTAAAAATTGAAAACTTATACTGTTGCAAAACATGTATCTTTTATCTATGCTTCAAGGTAGTATGCCTTTGATTGTCTTTGTGAGCATTATGTTGCTCTTGTTTATAGTGTTTAGGGAATCTATTTTAGTATTTGTTAAAAAGAATGAATGTTGGATCAATATGGTTTTTGCTTTATTATTAACCAAAATCATATTGCTTTAAGTGATTAAAAGTAGTGGTTATTATAGCACCTTGTTATCCAATATATTATTATTGTAATGTTCTCAGTGGAGTCATATCCTCCTACAGGGGGAAAGGGTCCAATGGGACCCCAATAGTGAGATCTTTAGTTTTTACTTTTCTTGTAGGCTTCCAGGAGTAAGCTTAATTCTAGTGGGGTGGATGTAGTGCTTGCCCCTAGTTTGCATTTTTTCTTTTATTGCCAAACTCTTTTAGGCCAGTTTTGTGTTTGATGACTAGTAGCATTACTTTGAGATTATCAGTTATTGTTTCAGATTTAGATGATTTATGATGAGATTACTAGGTTAATTCTTTTGAATCCCTTGGCAGAGCGTTACACAACTACTTAATATTAATAGCATCGCACCTTCGATCAAGAAGAGTGGAATATTCTAAATTTGAATATCAATTTTTTAATTTGAATAAAATGGATCTTTCCATTGAAATTATAAAAACATGTAATCTATTGATATATTTGTAAAGATATATACATAAATATGATGAATAAATCAATATATAAAATCTATAAGGGCCTATTTGTTTGCTAGCATAGGAATTAAAAATTAGAATATAAAAATAAAATGGGAATGGGAATAGAAAAGGGCAATTCCAATCATGTTTGGTTCACTTGGAATTCAATTAGAAATATGTTAGTCCATTGTTTGGTTATACAAAATTTGAATAGGAATAAGGTTAAGTTTTGTATTTTTAAAAATATTTCCCTTAATTTTTTTGTTTTAATTTATTATTTTTTGGTTAATTTTTTAATAATGGTAAAATGATTAATTTATTTTCTTTTTTATTTTATTCATTGAAGTTAATGAGAAATATAAGTTACTTCAGTTTTTTTAAACAAATAGATATAATAATAAAAAATGTTTAAAAAAAGATTTTTTTAAAAACAAACTTGGAAAAAAAAAAAACGCCGATAGACTTATCATTGTGAGACTTGCCGCCAGAAAGTTATGAAACTCTGCCGATGTCGGATGCCATAGATTTGAAAAATGACATAATTCCTACCATCACAAAAGACAAATCCCACCCTGAGAAAGGATGAAACACTGCAAATACAAGCCTTTTTAAATTAGATTAAATACTGCAACATCAGAAATGATTAAACATTGCAAATAGGATTAAAAAATAGGGTAAAATGAAATGATAAGTCCGTGGATGAGTGCACAAATGAATAGTATGTGATAATTTAGATAAACTCTGTTAAAGTACGTGTAAATGATCAGAAAAATGTGCGTAAATATTATATCACCAGTACCCTTACATGCTGCTTCATTTTTTCACCTGTAAATATTATATGACCTTTACAAGCGGCCATTACAATTACTTTCATGAGATTGTGAATTAATACAAGTTTGAATGGGAATAAAAATATGTTACTTTTTTGCCATAATTTTCTTCTATAAAAAATTAAACATTTTCTCGATCGCTTACATATATTTATTGCCCTGGACTATTCTTCTGTAATAATATCTTCATATTCTTTCAGAGGGCACCATTAAAGCTCTATCTTGCTAAAATATACAATCTATGCAACTCTCAAATTGAAATTCAATCAAATGGAAGGAGGCCAGAAAGCTACAATATTCAATTATAGATTTTCGAAGAGAGTTGACAAATACAATCATGGCTATTTTAAAAAAATCAACTGAGTTTCACAGTAATCGTTGGAAGATCCTATTCTATGCTCTTCAATCCACCATGATGTAATATTCTTGTTGTTTATAACTAAATGAATTAAATCTTGGAATAAATTGTTACTAGGGACAAAGATTTTGTTAATTATTGTTAGTTGGACAGCTGTTATTTCTGACCCGGAAATAGCAGCACTATTTATGGATAGCTTGGACAGCTGTTCGTCCTTATCTATGAATAGCGGTTGTATTTATGGGTGGTTTGGACAGTTGTTTGTCCACTTGCCAAAAAATTAGTAAATGGTTATTATTTACTAATTTTAGAGATTCCCTTTTGGACACCTTGCAACCAATTCTATTATTGGCTGTTGAGTTGTCTTAATGAGTAAGGCAGGAAGCTTTTGGAGAAGCTGTTTGCAGTGTTAGCAAACAGTCTTGCAGTATTAGCAAGGAAGCTTTGGGATAGCAGTTGTATTTATGGGTGGTTTGGACAGTTGTTTGTCCACTTGCCAAAAAATTAGTAAATGGTTATTATTTACTAATTTTAGAGATTCCCTTTTGGACACCTTGCAACCAATTCTATTATTGGCTGTTGAGTTGTCTTAATCTCAGCCGTTGGTTTGATTTAATCTCGGTCGTTGGTTTACCAACGAGAGTAGTATAAAAAGAGGTCTAGGGGGCATTTGGAGAGTAAGGCAGGAAGCTTTTGGAGAAGCAGTTTGCAGTGTTAGCAAACAGTCTTGCAGTGTTAGCAAGGGAGAAGCTTTCGTGAAGCAGTTTGCAGTGTTAGCAAACAGTCTTGCAGTGTTAGCAAGGGCACAAGAGAGAAGCTTTCGTGAAGCGGTTTGCAGTGTTAGCAAGGGCACAAGAGAGAAGATTTTGTGAAGCAGTTTGCAGTGTTAGCAAATAGTCTTGCAGTGTTAGCAAGGGCGCAGAGTTAGCGCAGGGATAGCAGTGAGAAATATCAGCGGGAGAAATTAGGAGGTTGTCAGAGTTCTGCCAGTGTGAGGCAAGGAATTTTGTATCTCTTGATTTGCTGAAGTTTAATATAATTTCTCATCTGTAGAACTGGTTTTCCCTTAGGGGTTTTTCCAGGGACAATTTGTCCGAAAATATTGTGTTGATTCTGTTGCGCATTTCTTTCCGTATTTTAAGTGAAGTTGCAGTTGTGTTATTTTTCGATATTAGCTGGGAATTTATTTTCAGCAGTTTAATAATCATTTGTGATAGGAGATTAATAATCAGTGACTGCAATAGTTTGATTTTTCACATGGTATCAGAGCATTGTTAAGGGTAGAAGAGTTTTGCCCTAGGAAAGAAATTTTGATCTCTTTAGATTTATTATTGCTTTAAACCCTTGAGATGGCTTCAGCTGGTTTGAGAGATCAGGATAGATTGGATGGTGCCTCAAATTTTGGTGTCTGGAAGGCCAGAATTTCTTTATTGTTGGAAGAGAATGGTATCAAGGATTATGCTACCAGTGGTGTACCTGTACCAACGGATGCAACACAGCTTGCAGCATATAGGAAGGACGATGCCAAAGCGAGGAGGATTATCCTTGATGGTGTCAAGGATCATATTGTTCCACATATCTCGGAGCTAGATACATCAAAGAAGATGTGTGACGCCATTCTAAATCTGTACCAGAATGCTACCACTAACAAGAAGTTGATTCTCAGAGAGAAGCTAAAGAATACCCGGATGAATCAGGGAGAAGACGTCACAAGTTACCTCACCAGGCTCAGACTTGTCAAGGATGAGTTAGCAGCTGTTGGAGATAGCCCTAGTGATGATGAGCTAGTGAGAATAGCCCTAAATGGGTTTACTAAACAATGGAGTGTCTTTGTTCAAGTTGTCAGTGGACAAGATACTTTGCCGAGTTGGGATTGACTATGGACTGATTTCACTCAGGAGGAGTTTAGACTAAGTCTTGTCAATGGGGCCAACAAGAGTCAGAAAAATGAGGTGGAACAAGAGAACGTTGCCCTAGCGGGTAAAGGGAAAGCAAAGAAGGGATCTAGCAAAGGATCAAATTCACAAAGTGAAAAGAAGAAGAAGGACCTTTCTAAGGTTAAGTGCTTTGGATGTCACGAGTTTGGCCACTATGTCAGTGATTGCCCAGAGAGGAAAAAGGGTAAGAAGCAGGTGGCAGCTTCAGCAAGTGCAGAAGAACTCTCCAGCAGAATAGAAGATGAGTTTGCACTCATAGCTTGTATGGTTAGCTCAACCTCACAGTGTGTTTGGTATATAGATAGTGGGGCGTCATTTCATATGACAGGAGTTAGAGAGTACTTCTCCAGTTACAAGGAGGAGGACACCAACATCTAGATTTCTATGGGAAACTTGTCCAAACTCAACCCTGTTGGGAAAGGGACTGTTCAGTTTCAGAGGGAGAATGGAAAGATAATTCCTCTTCATGATGTGTTAAATGTGCCGGGCTTAGGTATGAATTTGATTTCTGTATCTGTTCTTCAGGATAGGGGGTATAATGTACTCTTTAGAGGGACACATGTGTTGATTAAGCACAAGGATTGGAAATCACCCATAACTATTGGAGTTAGGAGTGGTCGCCTTTATAGATTGCAGTTTGATACTCCTAAGGCACTTATGAGCAACAATAATCCTAGAGATCTTGGAGAGCTATGGCATAGGAGGTTGGGCCATATTCATCATGGAGCACTTAGATTGCTTCGTGAGACAGTGACAGGTGTTCCGGATGTGAGCACAGAGCATGACGATACATCTAAGGAGAAAGATGTAGATCCCACTTTATATAGACAGTTGATTGGTTCACTTATGTATTTGGTCAACACTAGACCAGATATAGCATTTGCAGTAAACTCTCTTAGTCAGTTCATGGTTGAACCAAAGAGAATGCATTGGAGAGCGGCTAAGCATGTGCTACGTTACTTGTGTGGTACAGTCGAGTATGGGATCAGATATGTTCGAGGTGAAGGTATCAAGTTGATAGGCTATACTGACGCAGATTGGGCAGGAAGTACAACAGACAAAAGGAGCACTTCAGGGTGTTGTTTCAGCTTGGGATCAGGAGTTGTATCTTGGTTCAGCAGGAAGCAGAAGTCTGTGGCTCTAAGTTCAACAGAAGCAGAATACATAGCAGCTAGCATGGCGACATGTGAAGCTATATGGCTTCGGAAGTTGTTAGTAGCCTTGTTTGGTCAGAAGGTTGAGACTACTGTGATACATTGTGACAATCAAAGTTGCATCAAGTTGTCTGAAAATCCAGTGTTTCATGATAGGTCTAAACATATAGATATCAGATATCACTTCATCAGAGATTGTGCACAAAGGGATACTCAGGAGTTTGTGGGAGCTCCTAGGAAGAGTACTAGACAGCGAAGACAACCAGCCAAGTTCAATGACTATGTGGCATTAGTTAGTCAGTTGGTAGATAGTGAGCCTTCTAGCTATCAGGAAGCTACAGAACATCAGGTATGGCGAGATGCTATGGTTGAGGAATATTCTTCAATAATGCAGAATGATGTGTGGGAGGTAGTACCTAGACCAACAGAAAGGGCTGTAGTTGGATCACGTTGGATCTATAAGATAAAGCACGGTGCAGATGGTAGCATCGAGAAATACAAGGCTAGGTTTGCGGCAAAGGGGTTCTCTCAGAAGGAGGGAATAGACTATGAGGAGACATTTGCTCTAGTTGCCAGGTATACTTCTATACGAGCTGTAATCTCACTTGCAGCACAGATGGGATGGCAGATCCATCAAATGGATGTCAAGACAGCATTCCTCAATGGTGAGTTGAAGGAGGAGGTATACATAGAACAACCAGAAGGCTTTGTAGCACACAACAAAGAGACCCGCGTGTGCAGATTGAAGAAAGTTGTTCGACTACAATACATACCTACAGATGAGCAGGTAGCAGACATTCTGACGAAGGCTTTGGGAAAGGCCAAATTTATCTTCTTCAGAGATAAGATGGGTGTCATGCAGAACAGCTTCCTCGCTAAGAGGGAGTGTTAATTATTGTTAGTTGGACAGCTGTTATTTCTGACCCGAAAATAGCAGCACTATTTATGGGTAGCTTGGACAGCTGTTCGTCCTTATCTATGAATAGCGGTTGTATTTATGGGTGGTTTGGACAGTTGTTTGTCCACTTGCCAAAAAATTAGTAAATGGTTATTATTTACTAATTTTAGAGATTCCCTTTTGGACACCTTGCAACCAATTCTATTATTGGCTGTTGAGTTGTCTTAATCTCAACCGTTGGTTTGATTTAATCTCGGTCGTTGGTTTACCAACGAGAGTAGTATAAAAAGGGGTCTAGGGGGCATTTGGAGAGTAAGGCAGGAAGCTTTTGGAGAAGCAGTTTGCAGTGTTAGCAAATAGTCTTGCAGTGTTAGCAAGGGAGAAGCTTTCGTGAAGCAGTTTGCAGTGTTAGCAAGGGCACAAGAGAGAAGCTTTCGTGAAGCAGTTTGCAGTGTTAGCAAACAGTCTTGCAGTGTTAGCAAGGGCACAAGAGAGAAGCTTTTGTGAAGCAGTTTGCAGTGTTAGCAAACAGTCTTGCAGTGTTAGCAAGGGCGCGGTGTTAGCGCAAGGATAGCAGTGAGAAATATCAGTGGGAGAAATTAGGAGGTTGTCAGAGTTCTGCCAGTGTGAGGCAAGGAATTTTGTATCTCTTGATTTTCTGAAGTTTAATATAATTTCTCATCTGTAGAACTGGTTTTCCCTTAGGGGTTTTTCCAGGGACAATTTGTCCGAAAATATTGTGTTGATTCTGTTGCGCACTTCTTTCCGTATTTTAAGTGAAGTTGCAGTTGTGTTATTTTTCGATATTAGCTGGGAATTTATTTTCAGGAGTTTAATAATCATTTGTGATAGGAGATTAATAATCAGTGACTGCAATAGTTTGATTTTTCACAGATTTTAAAAAGGAATTACTTTATCCTACAAAAGTTTGAGCTAGTTTTTTATGGCGACTTCTATTTTAATTAATCACCTCCTTAATAACAATTATATCATATTGGTTTCTGTGATCTTTATAGATTATTGTAATGCTGAAATATCTAATTCTGTCGCTCTCTTGTTCGAAAGCTTTCCATTTCAAGGAAATTTTTGATAAATTGACAGTGAAATATTCCCAATAAAGGTAATTGGAATAATGTCAAATTGACACTGTACTAATTTATGACAGAATGGGAATAAAATTGAAGAGTTCATCTAGGTCATAATAACTTTTATAAAAATTGGAAAAATAATATTCTTTCAATTTTGTGCAGGATTGATTGATACTTTTTAATTTTATGATATTTATGAATACTTTTCATCTTTAACATTATTCTTTGAGTCTTGAACTATCTTCCTAGATATCAGAGTAGTTTGTAACAATGAATGTTACATTCTCATACATTTAGGTGTTAAGTATGTATATTCAAAGTTTGTGAAAGAAAAACTAAAAGAACAATATCAGATTTCTTTATGGCATTTCATTTCATAAACTGATTTATAAGACATTGTCATTTTTTGAATTAGAAATTAGTTTTGATTTGATGCAATGTTTTTCATTTTTGTTTAAGAGATCAGATATCTTATTTATATTTACATTTTCCTTTAATCCTAAACCATAATTTCACAAAAATAAATAAGCTCATAGAAAACTTGAAATGAACGAAAACAAAAATTTATATTATTTTATTTTCATTCCATGCAAGACAATTAGCATATCATTAAATCAACCGGTACAAATATGTTCACTATTTACATTACAATTAAATAATTTTGATGTGCATGACATTTGATTATATATATATATATAATTTTCTATCTTCATTAAATTATTTGTACCATTCATTTTCCCATTTACAATGTCAAAGGTAATCATTCATATATTCCACTTTCAGGTTTACAATGTCACAATTAACCATTCATTCATATTTTAATGACAGTTGTGAGTTCAAATGTTTCTACGTCAGTTAACTGGAAAAAGAATTAGAAATAGCATGTTTTGGGATCTACAATAATCTGAAATGGCCATGCACAACAACACTAAGGTTCATAGAATACCCCACCACTACACCATTCATGTTATAAAGGTACCAATGCACATACTGGTCTTCAATCATTCTTCCCAAATCTCCTCCACACATTTCCAACAATTAGGTAAGTTATATTCTTCATCGGAGCTTCATGAGTATTTGTTATTTTCTTTAATATGATTATAATTCTCTCTAAATAGAAGGTCTTCTTGGTCTTCCTATTTGTCTAGACCTTTGTATAGTCATTAGCTATAAGAATAGCCATACCTACCCATACCTCCCAGATCTCCTTGATAGATTTTCTATGATTCGGTAAGTTCTATGTTCCATTAGAACTTCTTCCTCAAAATATATGTTGCAGTAATGCTCAGCTCATATTTTGGATTTGAATATAGTGTAATAATATTTGCAATACCAATCCTTAAAAATATTTAGTGCAACCAAATTCAAAGAATCTTTCCTTCACATGAATTGTAAATTCTATGATTCGGTAAGTTCTATGTTCCATTAGGACTTCTTGCTCAAAATATACGTTGCAGTAATGCTCAGCTCATATTTTGGATTTGAATATAGTGTAATAATATTTGCAATACCAATCTTAAAAATATTTAGTGCAACCGAATTCAAAGAATCTTTCCTTAAGATGAATTGTAACGAAAGAAAGAAAGCATAATTAGCTTGGAATGAGGCAGGCCTCAAAATGTTTTAGTTTTTTCCTTGTGAGGGAGATGTCTATACATGCATGGTGATGAGACCATTACCAATTTAATAATTATAATAAATATAATTGAAAGAGATTGTCTTTCATGCCTGTAAAGTCACTTCCCCTTATGAGTACCTAGGAATGTTCTCTACAGAAATGTAAGGGATACGACCCTCGAGCCAGTAAATAACCCATTCATGATATTGTATTACAACATACCATTGATTAAACCTCTGATTATAAGAGTCATTATACTTGCCTTTGTTCAGTATGAATCATAGTACTTTCATATTGTCATGATTTGCAAAATAATCTGAAGGGGCATCTAGTACTTTAACAGACATCTATAGTGGGAGGTGAGCTATTGTAGTTAATCAATAATACTGATCGTTACAATTATTCATGTCAACAATTGTTATAAATTATCCCCGACAATGTATTTATTTATGTTTTGCTGTATGATTCAGCTACCGGTCCTCCCAACAAAGTATTTAGTTCTTTGGGTGCGAGAATCATTTTTGAATGAGCTACAAACAAAGGTATTGAAATTATAGACTAGTCTATAGTGGCACACACATGGAATTATAGTTGTCTGCAAGTGGGTATCATTGTACTATTGAATTTTTGGGCCGAATGTGTTTCTCCCATGCTTCCTATTGTTATCAAATCTGCAGCACTAAACCGTCACTTCTAGATATTGAGTAATTTAGGCTTAAAATGCCTCATCTTTGAGTAAGTTAGGCTTGAAATTGCTTTTTCATTATTACCTTATACTCATAATATGCAGACCTAATATTCTCTACAGTTAACACTTGTGTAATTTTTTAAATCAATATCTGACTTAATATTCTCTGTAGTTAACACTTCTAGAATTTATTTTAAATCAGTGTCTATGTGCAGTTAAATGATTCAACGCTTATAAAAATTAATAGATTTAAAAATGATAATTAAAACTTCAGTTCATTTTTTCTTGTAAAAAAACAACTCCATTTTTAAACACCATGCTTGGCTTCTTTTTTAAGCCTTTTTCAACTTTCCTTTTAAATTGAATTTAATCAAAATATTAAAATCTTAATTTTCAAAAAAAAAAACCCAAAAATACAACTCTTCAATTTTAAAATAAAGTATCTGTATTTTCACTTCAACAATGTTTCAAAGATTTTGTTTCAGCATAGAACTATATTCTTGCTTCCTTAGGAAAAGATTAATTTATATGAAAAAACTTGTATTATAAAATATGATTGGAGATTTACATCATGTTTGGTGAAATAAACAATTGTTTTACACATTTCATCTTCATTTAATTTTTTAATACATAGAATATTAAGATTTATACTTATGTTTCACTCCATGGCAGTATAATTAGATTTTGGGTTCCCCCTACCATGAGTGCAAGACTTGTAAATGATATTAGGGTTTAGGTTTAAAATTATTGTCCAATTAGGGATATAATTGTGATTGTGATTCAACAAATGATATTAGGGTTAGTGTTTAATAATATGTTTTAATTAGACTATATTTTTATTAGAAATAGTGAACATCAGGCAATTCATGAGACTGTTATTAGAATTTATATTCACTATGGATTTCTATGTTAGGACAAAAACATGGCACTTCAATCGAGATACTAATAATGTGATCACCATTTCGAGATCCACATCTAACAATCTATCTGCATTCTCCAGCCCTACTGCATCACCACAAAGCTCAACTAGGTCTACATTGGTTGAATCTCCTTTATTTATCAAAAAAACTATGGAGGATCTTAGCACCGAAATCATAGAAACTTGTAAAAATGTCATAGAGAAATTAAGAAAGGAGAGTGAGAATTTTAAACACATGGAAGAACATGAGTTGTTACTATTCTACGATGCAAAGGACATATGTCACCTGACTACCACTATAATGAATCTATTTTATGCTAATGCTAAAGAGGTGTACTATGCAAAACTCTATGGAGTAGACAAGGTAGACTATCTAAGGAGATCATTCCTCATCTACTTGAATAAAGTATGGAAGCCATAAAGATTGTATTTATGTTCCTCCAAGTGCTAACTTTACTGTATTGTGAATGTGTACATAGTTTTACTCTACATTGTATAGACATCATGTTAATCACATGATCTTATATAGTTTTACTCCACATTGTACATACATCATGTTAATCACATGATCTTATATAGTTTTATTCCACATTGTACAGACCTCATGTTAATCACATGATCTTATATAGAAGTCTGCATTTGTGCTATGATATAAACTTTCTCAACTATATATAGTGTCTCTATATTGAATTGTTATTATAAAATCTAATGTTAATCATATTATGGAAGCACATTAATAATTAATTTATACTTTAATAATGACATAAATACATTTTAAAGGAATCATTTATCTTCAAATAAAATTTAAAATAATACTTACCTCTTACTTTACTTTCCAGAAGACCAATAAACTTACCTTACATTTATGCACATTTCAATCCAGTGATCATAGGGTTAGGGTTCCTTTTAAACTAAAAATGTAAGCTTACTTTTTGACAAATAATATTTCCATATGCAACAAGATTAAATATATCATAGAAACTTATAGAAATGCTCTTTTTACCTTTAAAGATAAGATAAATATTTATAGAGAACTATAAATCAATTTCATCCATAAACATTATGCTTTCCATGTTGAACTTTTAAATACTATAAACCATACCATTTGTGCATGCGAATTTGTGTCTTCACTCCATCTCCAACTCACCTTTGTGATTTGGTGAAGATACATTAGGTCTAGGGTTTTGCTTGAATTTTCAATTGAACAAAATCATAGGCATATTAAAGAAATTTCATTATCATGTCTCTCGTGCATGCAATTCTAACAATGTCTACAATGATGATTGAAGGTGGTAACAATCATAGCCGAGGATGTGAACAATAGTGTCCCTATGTTAAATTGTAATTATATTGGTCTAAATTTACAATAGTCATGGTTTGATAATCTTTTTACACACTATACAACTCTCTATCCAATCTTAGATTGACTAAAGCTTCAAAAAATACTGAAAACATTAATTACATAGAGGTATTACTAATGTTATAGTAGGTGTGATTTATAGTAAATTTCAACTATATGTTATCTATAGAGTACCATCCGTCATGTGAAATATTGTTAGATCATTACTAAGAATTCATAGTAAGATGAAAAATTGGAGAATAACGTGTTAACAATGTTCAATCATTGGCTTCAAGATGAATTGCATTTGTATAAAATACAATGTGTTTCCAATGCTATCTTCCTAAACCCTAGTCCATGACATTTGATTTCACAGATATAGTAGAGTGATCATCATAATGAAACCACTAACATTAGATGTTGTGAAACTATTGTACAATGGTAACACGGCTCTGGCACCAGTAATACAAATACTCTCAATAGATAAAATTGGAATGGATTGTCAAGATACCTTGATGTATAGGTTATACATATTTGACAGAATTCACAAACATCATGCAACACTACCAACGAAATATAACAAATATGTATTACTTGAAGACATAGAAAATGGAACAATTGTACGCTTAGCAGAATATTGTTGCTCCAAATCAAACAAAATACGATAAGTACAAAACTGAATCCAACTTTTAAAAACAACTTACTCTTGTGTTGACACTTTTGCAACTTACATAAGCTTTTATATTGAAATATGTAGGTGGATTATAATAATGTATCTTGAAATTATTAACAAAGAGTTCGTGCTATTATCGAAAGTCCAAATCCTCTGGATGTAGAATATAATAATAAGAAAGATGAAAATGTATCAAAATGCTTTAGCCTCACAATCAAAGATGGATATATCTCTTGGAACTAGCATTATACCTAAGCAAAGAATATTATATGGTATAGAGAGACCTAAGGTAAATAAATAAATTGATATCATATGGTCCAACCTATTCTCTCACGAACACTTGTATTAAAATACATCACAAAATATGCAACAAAAGTAGAAAAGCAATATGTACTGAAATGCTAAGAAGAATTACTACCTCGCAAAAACTAGATAGTCTAGCTATGGCTACATACTGTAAATTCCTGTCTGAATTTATTATTGAACATGATACATGATTCCAAAAAAAACATGTTACATATTGCTAAAATTGCCACTTCTTGTCTGCAATTGAGATTTTGTATCTTTAAATGTTGGACGAAAAGTGTTACACCAAATAACAAGAAGGCTAGAAGATACTCAAATCCAACCCAACTATCTACATTCTTACATGCATCGCCCTCCTAAACTTGAAATAGTAAATTTAATTGAAGGTATAAGATTTTACTCATATGCTCCAAATCAGAAAGAATGTAAATGGAAAGCAATAGAAAAGGCAACTATTGTCAATGTTTATCCAAAATTTTACAAAATTTAAGAGATTGAATCAGAAAATTTTGAGACATTCTGTTGGAGTGAGTTATTCTTATATAAACATTTCTATGATATAGAAACTAACATAGGACTCAAAAAAGAACACATAATTAACAATTGGCATAAAATGCAAGCTATGGGATATCATGTGTTGCATGTTAGCTGCATCATAGATGAGGAAAAAAATCAAAAGAAGATGGTGAAAATGATGGAGAAAACACAATTAATCAAGATAATGATGACATACTAGAAGCATGTGAATGGGATATCCTCTCACAAGTGGGGTCATTATGTACTCTAGTATTAGATGAGCTAAATATTTTTGGAAGGCGTGAATTTTATATGAGCAATAATTGGAGCTATATTGATGTTCTACCAAATTTGCATGCAAATGCTGCACAATTCATATATGACAAACTAGTAGACATATAAACACCATGCCTAAGTCTATCAATCCTCACCATGGCACATTATCTTTTGAGAAAAAGTTAACACTTTGAATAATCATGGAGCATGACTAGTATCAATCAAATAAACCACTCAACATGATTGTATGAGGAATAACGAGAACAAGAAAGTATTATTTAATTGCATTCATAAAAGAAATGTTCAATAATAAAGAACATCAACAAAAGGGGTAGCTATTACTACTAGCTTCTACAAACATTGCTACATTCAACATACGTGCAAAAAAAATCTATTCAAAACTTAGAATTCCCATCAAATAAATGCAACCATTATAGGGACAAACATTAATAGCACTCCATGAAGAATTAAAATATATCAAGTAAATTATTATTGATGAGATGAGTTTTGTAGGTCCAAAGCTCCTACTTAAAATTGATACACAACTACGAGAGGCCTTTCCTGATTGGCAACATGTATAATTTGGTGGATTGTCTATTATCTTGTTTGGTGATTTTGCACAACTGCCCCTATTATGGATAAACCAATTTATACATCACATTCAAGCACTAAGTTACTTTGGAAGTAATTTACTACAGTTGCTACATTGCAAACTATTTTCCAACAACAAGGTGAAAGTAACATATAGGCAGAATTTTGCCAGCTACTGCATAGTACATGGGATGCAAACCCTACACAACATGATTGGGAGCTTCTAATGAGTCATATAGAAATTCACTTAAATATAGATGAATTTTTTTTTTGATAGGTCTATAAATCTATTTGCTACAAATGGTGTAGTAAAAGTACACAATAAAAAGATGTTGAAATCATTCAATCACCCTATCCCAATCAGCACAACAATAAATTATGGAAGGAAAGATAGAAGTGATGTGTATGAAGAAAAATTATAGAAGCACGTACTACTCTGTATAGGACAACATGTAATGCTCACAAAAAACATTTGGATAGAAGTGGGAGTTGTTAAAGGAGCAATTGGTGAAATTACTAGTATCATCTACAAACTAGAAACCAAGCCACCAGATGTACCCATGTATATTGCTATACATTTTGAAGATTACAATGGACCACTATGGAACCAAGAGAACCCAAAATGTGTGCCAATAGTAACTATGACATTAGGCAACTGAAGAATCCTACCACTCACTATGTCATGGGCTATCACAACACACAAATCCCAAGGACTTAGGCTACAAAATGCAATAGTTGATATAGGACTAGTTGAAGGATAATGACTCACCTTTAAATCTATATCTAGAGTGAAATCAATATATGGGCTTTGCATTCAACCTTCTTTCACTTTTGAAAGTGTACATGGTGCAATTACATATTCATGAAACCTTAATCTAGAATGTAGATAGATTGATGACAAACTAGACTAAAACCAAGATATCATCATCAGAATGTAACCTCTATGAATGTCTCATGGTTCTCTAACCACAACTGCTAAAATAGCTATCAGACTAGCAACTTAGTGATAGTTCTAGAATGGGAGTATGGTTAAAATGTAGATCTACAAGAATGCATGCAAGATCTATGACTAAAATGTAGACTATATGCTATCAAAATGGAGATGCAATAAGCTAAAAAGTAATAAATGATACTAAATAATCATAAAAACAATGCTAAAATTATATGAACTTGCTACAATGATAAAGCAAAAATGATAAGTCAAAATGTGCCTATAGTGTAGATGCCTAAAACTTGGGTCATTTGGCTCTTGGATTTCCCTCCTATTTATAGGATTTCGGAAGGGGTTGGGGTAAGAATCAAGATTTTCACCTTTCATTGATGGGTGAAAGTGAAAATGAAAATATCTCATAAGAGACCAGGAGGAAGAGTCCAACAAACTTGGTTTTGAGGATAATTGAGGGTATTTTAAATTCTTGTAAAATGAAAAAGGGAGATTTTCAATTTTGTGAGGATAAATGATTTTATTGATTTAATAAATGTCCTATTTATTCTCAACACTTTGTCTTTTTCTTTCTCCTTTTCTGACTTTCATTTTATGATTTTGAATTGTTTTTCTCCTCTTCTAAAGTTGATTTAGGTCTTGTCAATTTTATAGATAATTAATGACCTGATGTGATTTTTGATTTGAAAGTCTGTTGTGTTTCTTCTCATTTTCTCTTTAATTTGCATTGATTAATCAAAATTGTGTGATTTAGGTCTTTGGCAATTTTTGGGTGTCTACAAATGCCCCTCTTTGAGCTAATATGTGAAGCATATTAGTTCAAAGATTGTCTTGATTTTCTGATTTTAGGTCAACTTCTGTTGATTAGATGTTTGTTCGATGATATTTTGGCATTTCACCATTGTCATGGTGTCTATCTGTTGATGGTTTGATGTATAATCGTTGATGATTTGATGTTTTGATTTTCATTGATTTGATGATTTGATTGCGGTGTTGATTTAGTGTTGCAAAATTTTTGCTTGGATGCCCTAGTTTTGGTAGACTTCATGTTTGAAATTTTTGTCTAGGATAGGACATTTTTGATGTTTCAAAAAACTTTGATGCTCCAATTTGAATACCCCGATCGGTTTGATATGGATATGCTACCCCTTCAAAAATGAAATTGGAAAAAAGATGGAAGTGCAAAAATTAAGTATGTTCCAATTTTATTTTGGAAATGTTGGATAATTGACAAAAAAAACATGATTAGGTTGGTTTGATATAATACCCAATTAAAAGGATTCCAATGGTCAGTAAATAGGTTGAAAAATTGATATAAATGCCCCTTAGGTGGGTTAAATAGGTCAAAAAAACCTTTTACCCTTGTCATTTTCACACTCCCCTTTTGCATTTGGTGATTTGGAGCTCTGATTCAACGAGGATGGTGGTCCCTTTACAAGAGCACAGATTTAAGAGGGGTCATTGTTATGAGTGTCCAACAGACTATGGTGCCTTGGTAAGTCATCGAGATCTTTCATTTGATATTTTTTTCATTTGTACTTTTGGTTTTTGGAATTTTGCACAAATTTTTGTGAAAAATGTGATAGTAGGAGTCTTTTAGTGCATATACATTTTCTATTAGCACTTTTGAAATAGTTTAGCGCATTTGAATAATCATGTAGTGCATACGTAGGATGAAATAAAACATTTAAAAACATTTTTTTTAAGGTGAATTAGCGCATAAAATAAAAAAAATAGCACATATAAACATTTTCATGGCCATTTAAAAGTTTGAGCACATCTGCCCTATCTTATAGTGCATACATCTAATGTTTTAATGCTTATGGAGTAAATAGTGCTTATGTACTATTAAATAGTGCTTATGATCATTTACATAGCACTAAGGCATGTTGTAGCACTTTCAATGTGGGAAATAGTGCTTTTGAATGTTGTAATAGCAAATTTACCTATTTTAATGCATTTAATTGATTTAGTAGTGCATATGTCATAGAAAATAGCTCATATAATTATTGAAGTACGAAAATTGGGTGTAAGTCCTCCATTCAGTGCAAAATGAAAAAATCTAAGTTTTTCACATAGGGATCATCATAATGAGTAATTAATAGTAATCAAGTATTCATGAAGTGATGTCATAGGATTAATCTGATGACATATAGGTGATGGCCTAGCTTAGGATAGAAAGTAGTGAAAACAAGAAAGTCTGACTCAAGATAGAGAGTGACAAGTAATTAGGTCTAGGATAGAACCAGTAGCTACATAGCTAGATATAAATATGAGATTGATGTGTGATGATCATTGTGTGATGAAAATTGACATTTTTGTTTGTCTAATGAAAAATAGGTACGTGGGAAAAGCTCGTGGTACAAGGACTGTGTCCGTGGCTATTAGAGGTAGTGGGTTGATTGTTGGGCACAAAGCAATAGGTGATAGACAAGTGTGGTTTCACATATTTGTTATAGATGCCCCAGTTTCAAGTGAATTGGGGACTATTGATAGTTGTGGCCGAGCAATGGCACTCAAACCACAACACATTTCATTTGTTGATGTGGGAGATGACAGTGACTCTCGAGGATGTATACAAGATATTTTAGATCCTGATAGTAGGGGATTTGGTTTATTATGATTAGAATGTCAATGATACTACTTTTTGAGACTTGTTTGGGGAATTACAACATATCATGGTTTCAAATGTTGAAGTATGATGCATTCTCGATAGTTTTGGCTGATTTTATAGGAGGATTTTTGTTGCCTGACTGCCAAGGGTGAGGGTGTCTAGTTGGATGGGCCCAATTGATACAGGATATGTTTGATGAGCCATGGAGATTTGCATGGGGCAATTGTATTTTGGCCCACTTATATCATGATTGACATTAGGTTGTGTATTCTGATGTTTCATCATTATTAGCAGGGGTGATTTTGTTATAGATATGGACATGGGAGCATTTTCCCATTACTCATCCAGTGTCTATGTGACAATGGCCTTAGGATATGCCATTCATGTATACCTATTCCGGTGTGATCATTTAGCCCTATTTGGGCAAGAGCAAGCATTGGCAATGGATTTTGGATGATATTGATGAGGTTGTGTGGAGACCTTATAGGTTCACAGAGCCATGGGTAGAGGATGATGGTGAGATGATATACTTCTTTGGTCTGAGGTATTTTCTTGGTTGGGTTTCTATAGTGATAGAGCAGTTTTTTTTTTCAGGTGGATGGTGAAAGAGTTTGGTCGGCGACAAGGCATGCCATAGGGGAAAACACATTATGCTTGGGTAAAATTAGAGAGAGGAGTGTAGGGGCTGACTTTAGAGTATGAGGCTTGTATGGAGGCCTTTTTGGAGATGATTGACACATTACAGCCATGGGCCTTGTGAGATGGGGTGGTAGATGCAGTGATGGAGGGGGATTATGCATGGTGGTTTCAGGAGCATCTCTTCCCTAGATACACAGATCCGACAGAGCCTATTCTGGAAATTGATGATCTATTGAGTGGGACAGAGGATGATGATGATGATGAGGGTGGTCTAGGTAGAGGTAGAGGGAGATGGTAGGCTAGAGACAAAGTGAGAGGTGTGGTCAGAGCACGAGGGAGGCAAGGTTGAGTAGCCATGGTACTACTATAGAGTGGGGTAGTATGAGGCCCAGTGTAGGGAGGGTTGGAGAGATCCAAGCTTGAATTGGGGTGAGGGTGAGATGAGGGATGGTTGGTGGTGTGGTGGTTGGTCAGTGGGACAGAGGGGCAGAGTGGGTTAGAGAAAAGTAGGTGAGGGCTAGGTTACCAGAGGATGTGCAGTTTGTCCAATGATAGAGGCCATGGATGTAGGCTCTGATCAGAGATCTACTAGGTGTACAACTACATGGATAGCAGTAGGTGTTACTAGAGACACATCCATAGTACAGTAGTTGGGACCGCCAGATGCTCAGATGAGTGCCATAGAGGCTAGGATGGGTGAGGTGTTCAGTACCTATAGATATTCATAGCTATGATGACACCAAGGCCACCACTATCGCCAAGGATAGATGGGGCATTGACCAGTCAGACAGTCGATGTGGCACCAATGATCAATGTGATAGGGTAGGCACCTTGAGAGGATACAAGTGCCTCCAATGAGTAGGGACCATCAGATTAGGCACCTACACATGGATGAGTGTGCATTATGTGTTGTGCCCTCACTTCTCATTATGTATGATTATTCTTTTGATGTTGATTGGATATTTACACTGATGTACTTTTGGATGTTCATATAGACATTTGTGACTTATTGATGTTTATGTTATATGATCATTGGATGTTCTTGTGAGTGCAATATATCATATATTCATGTGGATTTTGGCCTTTGGATGCATTGTCTGATTGTTATTTTGCTTTATGAGATAGCTAAGCTTATTAATGTTCAAATGTGTGCACTTGTTATATCATGGACCTATGTATGCATGTGATGGTTTAATTTGATGGATATGGTTCTAGTAGATGTGGATGTGTATATATATGTGAATGATTAATGTAGCATGACATATGGATAATGATTAGAATAGATGGTATATCACTAAGGATATAATGAAAGGGTTGATGTGATAATATGAGTGTAATGATATGAAATGAAAATTGGATTTAATGAAATGAGATGTAATGGAATGTAATGAAATGTAAGATGATGTGATGTAATGAAATGATTTGTAATGTAATGTAATGGAATGAATTGTGGAAAATGAATCGTAATGGGATGAATGCTATGCTAATGTAATCAAATGTGATAAAAATGTGATGAAATGTGGAAAAGAAATGATATGTGATGAAATAATATGAGAAAAGAAATGGAATAGAATGAAATGGGAAATGAAATGTAATAGGTAATGACATGAAATGGAATGTCTAATGAAAGAAATGATAGGAAATGAAATGATCAGAGCTATTGTAAGGAAATGAAAAGAAATTGGTGAGTGAAAAAAACATGATGAAATGAAAAGGAAATGGAAATGATATGATGTAATGAAGTATGAAATGAGATATGATAAAAATAGGATTTTATGTAATGGAATAGAAATTAATGAAATGCAATGTAATGTAGTGTAATGATATGGAATGAAATGAGATTTGGTTTGATGTGATGTAATGCAGTGTAATGATATGAAATGAAATTTGAAAAGGAAAATAAAAATGTAAATGCACAAATGTGTGGCAAAATGTCATGGAATGGAACATGATAAAATGAGAATAGAAAAAAAGAAATGTAAAAGTGTGAAGATGGGATAAAAGGTATGAACAAATAAATGAAAATGTGATAAAATGTAATGTGACAAATAAAATGTGAATGAAGGTGAAAAATGGAAGGAAATGAATTTGTCTAAGATTTGAAAGCTATGAGATTGAATATCAACTTTTGAGATTCAAAAGCCACAAAATGAATAGATGATATGCATGAAAGAAATTAATGTGATGAGGAAAGATGGAATATGGATATGAATAGAGTGAAATAGGGAGAGTGGATAACATGAAGTGAAGTGGGATACATGAGGAAATGAAATGGCATGGACTAAAAAGTGAGGAAATGAATTTGTGATAAATGATAATGGAGAGGAGATGAAATTTTGTGAGATTCGAAAGCCACATTGCATAGTAGATGAAATGACAGAATGAAAGGAGATGGAGTGTGATAATAGGTGACGTAGTGAATTAGGATGAAATATGAGATGAAAAGTGGTGAAATGGGATTGTTTGAGATTCAAAAGCCATGCAAGGCAGTAGATGAGGTGGTGCAATTTGATAGTGACTAGAATTTTTTGAGATTTGCAAGCCATGTAATGTAATAAGCAAAATGAAAATCTAAAACCATGAAGTGTGATGCTAGTGGAGATGTTATGAAGAGACAAATTCCATGATATTTGAGTGTGAGAAGCTCATCTTGATGTTGATGTTGATGTTGTTGTCTATTATTGGATAACTAGTCATGAATGTGTTGACTAATGTTTGTGAAGGTCGTCTAGTGTAATCTTGATTTATGTGCCAACCATTTGTTTTCAAGGAACCCAAGATGAAAATGCAAACTAGATGAATGAAACTAACTATCACTTTTTAAAGAGATGCAAAATAATTGTCATCATAGAGCATGTGGTAAAAAGTGACTAAGTAAAACCACCAATAGCTCAACTATAGTGATATGAATACTATGTCACATTGGAAATACTAGGAAAAATGAACAATGCATTGGAAAACATGACAACTATTGGAAAACAAAAGCTATAGCTATAGAATAATACAAATAGGCACACAAATAGTCACATGTTAGATAAAAGACCTCACCTAAGATAGTGCACAAAATTGGTCAAGGTACACATGACATTCCATACGAGAGGAGGCACTTATAAGTGGATACCAATAATGTGTGAAACCAAAGGATCACTAGAGTTAAATAGTGAAAAACCAATGAAATATCATGACTTTATCCTAGTACACCTAGTCAAGCACATCGTCGAGGCACTAGATGTACATGATAGTGTACAAAACCATTATTTGTGGACTAGGTGTACTTCCAGTTGTGTGTAATAGTATCGAGTTTGTTTAGTTCTGCCAGGAAGCAACTGTTGTACTAGGAAAATAAGAAAGCATGGAATTTTTCAGTGATGATTTAGTAGCATATTTTGGTGGGTGCTATGCGTCGAGGAGAATTTGAATGGCTGAATGTCAGAGCCAAGGGTTAAGTGTACCAAGTACTAGTGCAATGAGATGCAGAGAGTAGGTACATGGAAGATTTGTAAAGAACAAGTCTGGAGTGAGTGATAGCTATAAGTAAGTGGATAACATGGGAATGGAACAAGGCGAGGTGAATATTAGAATGTGATTATTGGATATATTGAGAAGTTGTAGGAATTGTGCAAGTAAAAGTATGTCAGGCTCACCAAATTAGTCGTAGCAAGAGGGTGATGCTAGCTAGAGAAGGTGGATGAGACAAGGGCAAAGAACGAAGCATGTATGATGAACCTCCAAGGAGTTGGTGGATCAGATGGAACTATAACCATTAATTGTAGAGCTAGGTGAAGCAAGTTAGGCAGGACAAGGGTTGGCGCAAACCAAAGGGGTGGGGATAAGGACAGAAGAAATAACCTTATCTACATTAATAATGTTGTCAGGGACTATAGTGCAACAAGCATTGGAGGTGGTATTGGATGATGAGCCAATGACATAGGTGGAGAATAGTTTTCCTAAGAAGATGAAAAGTTAGGAGCAGAGGAGGAGGTGGGGGAAATAAAATCTCCTAAAAAATTTGTTGGAGAAACTCTAAAGGATGTAGGAGGTGTTAGTGTGGGTGAAGTAATGAGTGGGACACATCAATTGATTAGTCTCGAGACACTAGGACAAGGGTCAATAGAAGGGGGATGAGTAGTGTATATGTGGAGGAGCCATGACTAGAGATGGGAGGAAGAGATTAATCATCACAGGATGTGGAGGAATTATGGAGAATGTTAGCTATAGAGAGAGTTTGAGTAGAGAATGTAGAACAAGAGGTCACATTTTTGCTAGGATTGATGAAGAAGGCATAGGAAGATGGAGCACAAATAGAGGCAAGATGGCTGCAAGTGGTGGTGGATGCAGAGCAGGCACAAATGTAATCGCTAGAGATAGAGCTGCATATGAATCACTCACGAGTGGAGGGAAATGATGTAGGGATGCGGGCAGAATGGTCATAGACTCAATGGTTATAGGAATCGCTGAAGATGGAAAAAGTGGGTTTAGAGAGTGCTAAAAAATGAACTAATATTATTGCAATCATAGTCTAAGTCATTTAGGGAGGCGATTGCAAAAGAAAACTCCTTGTCATTAAAGTTGCAGGAGCGGTTGGGTAAGGCAAAAGTAGACATAGATTGTTGGCGAATGGTGATTGATCAAATGTAGCAAGAGCAAGATGTGGCCCAAAGAGCAATCACTACATCTGGGGTAAGCAAGTTGGTGGACAATGTGTTCCTAGACATGCATTGGATGACAAAGGTACACCGGGAAGTTGCTTATTAGATGAGATGTTATTATCAGACATTCCCAAATGAGGACCAGTGAGAGATACAATTCGTGGATAGGGAATTTACACAATTGTTGAATGTGCAATTACATGGCTGGAGGTTTCCAATTCCCATGGATATAGTGTGGGTATGTAGAGGATTGACACTAGGGGCTTCATCTTCTGGAGTAGGGTCAGAAGAAACACCATTGGTTGGACACCCCATTTTTCCACCTCCCCAAGGAGGCCATAATAAATAATTTTCCAGACACTGATTAAATGTAATGTTGTCATTTTTTTCATAGTAGAATAACAATTTGTGCTTGTTGTTGTGGCAATCAAAGGGACAACTGATGTTTCTTGTAATGCATTGTCATGTTTGATTTCGGTATTTTGTGGAATATATATATGGATGTTTTTGTGTTTTGTGGAATATTGAAATGTCTTTGGTATTTTTGATAGATAGTTGAATTTTTTTGTGTTTTGTGACAAATATTGGAACAATTTTAATCTCTATAAAAGTGGGAATAATATGATCCATAGAGTAAGGATAACCATTACTAGTAGGCAAGAATGTCTGCATGGGCTCATAATGGAGGAGGAATATAGATTTATTTAATATATGAGGGAATCACAATGTGTAAGGCATAAATCTATGTATATTAATAGCCATTACAAACAATTATAAGGCCAATGTTGGGACATTTCTCTAGGTGTGTGTCGAGATTGACATCCTTGAGGCCTATAAAAAGGCATTTGGGGCCCAAAAGGACACTTGGGTCTCGAAAAGGTTAAATAGGGCCTTGAAAAAGGTGCTTTGACCCAAAAAGGTGTGTTGGAGGTCCAAAAGGCATTTGGGCCTAAAAGGCATTGGAGGGGTTTGAAAAGGACACTTTAGCCTTGAAAAGGGCATTTGAGGGGCCTGCAAAAGGCGATGGAGGGTGATGAGACATATTAATGTCTCAAATTTGATATGGTTTTTTTATAGTCTGAAATTACTCTTTCAACCACGAGGAAAAAAAAAAACATTTCTGAAATACTTGTTTTAAATGTCTTGTGAACTTATGTTGAATGCAACTAAAACCAATTAAACCTATGGATAATGTATATGACATACCTTGCTTAATATTATATATAAAGTGTTGTATTTCATATAAATGTTTTAAGGTATGTTTTAATATTTGAATGAGAGTAGAAATGTTGTTGTATGTGTTCGAATGTTTCTAATCTTCAAGAAAAATAGAAGTGGCATGAATAAAGAAGGAGTAATGAAGACCAGTCATAGCATGAGAAGTGTAGGTTAGTTTCAGGTGATAAGCCACATCTCTAAAAGGAGTTATTTCAATAAGTCAAATTGTTACATTATTTGCAGACCATTATTCTGTTACTCAATCAATGTTCTAAAAGTCATGGTTGACATCCTACCCTTTTTTTACTGATGATGTTTGCTTACAAGTTTTTATGTTATGTTTTGTAATAAATTCCAATGCTCTATATACAGGAAAAGTTAGAGTTAGTGAAGGGATTCAGAGATTCTAAAGTTGTTCTCTATTCTCCACAAATTGTTTAGTCATATAACAAAAGAGGAATTCTAATGAGAGAGTCCTTTTGGATTATCTATTGTGTTCTTAAGTTAGTTGAAGCCAACCAAGGGGGCCCACTTGGGAGGTGGAATAGATTTAGGTAGAGTAGATTCATTTCTTGTAATTTTTTGTTTAAGATAGCTACTATGAAAGTTCCTACAACACTTGTGGAAAATTGTCATAGGGGATATTTGAACTATTTACTAGTTCAGAATACCATTTTCTATAGTTTCTACAGTTCTTTGTTCATAATCTAAGTGTGTTTACTGTTCTATATCAGTAGTATAGATTCCTTTCATGCATTTTACTTTCTTGCAGCATAGATGTTAAGAATCTTAAAGGAACTTAGTGCATATACTATGCTAACCCATTTTAACTCCCATGTCCCTAGGTTGACAATGCAAATGTATTTTCATAATGGAATAGATGGTTCTCAAAATGAATATAGTACTCGTGTTAGCAGAATAGTAGTATTATTATCTTGATCTATTATGGAGACTTGTATTTTTGGCATTGTTGTTGGGGATGGTGTTAAACTAGGAACCTTCATGAGTCCTTTGTTTCTAGGTTAGTGTGTTAGTTAGAAACCACAAGATTGAGTGCTTGATTCACAAGTCACCAATTAAATTGCATGCACCGAAGAGGAAGACCACGAGATGAATATGGGAGATTTCTTCCATGGGATCCTATTAATATGAATGAAGAAATCTAAGAAGAAGTTGAGTTGCCTTTTTCAGACATAAGCCCTATTTTTCCTATAGAATCATCCTCAAGGGTAGAACCTTTGGATACAAGAGGCCTTCAACATTTTACTAGAATTTTGGCCAGTTTTCTTGATAGTACTATTCCAAATCCACTAGTTGTTAATAACACAACGCCTAATGTTCCTTTTCAATAGCAACCCCATAATTAAATAACACCAATAATTCCACAACCTACTTTTCTATTTCCTCTCCCAAGCATTGTAACCAATGCTAATCTCAAAAATATACCTCCAAATACTCTTCGAAAGTTTTATGGCCTTGCAACTGAAGATCTTGATACTTTCTTGTTTGAGTTTAACATAATCTATTGTAGCTTTGACTACAATACTGATGCCCATAAGCTCAAATTATTTCTGACAACACTAAAAGATTCAACTTTATGATGGTTCATGGGTTTAAAAGCCAATGTGGTAGGTACTTGGGATGAAATGCAAACTCTATTTCTAGAAAAATATAAAGAATATTGCAAAGTAAATGATTCAAGAGGAGATGATATTTTCATAATATCACAAAAGGACGAAGAACTATTGGAAGACTATGTTTCATGTTTCTTGTATACACTGTAGAAGAACCCTCAACATGTGTTGTCTGAGGATTCACAAAATCTAGTCTTTTTTAGAGGTGTGAATGATAGTTGTCTAGAAGCATTAGACTTGGTGGCTAGAGGAGATGTGTATCAATCTTCTTGGGATGAACTTAAGTAAATTTTTCTTAAATAATCAAGATCAACCATGAAGAAAGGAAAAGGACACCAGACTACAACTATTAAAGGAATTAGTCAGGGTATTTCAAAACTAGAGATATCTAATCTACTCTCAAATTTTAAGCAGGATATTATAAATGATGTCACTACACATCTTGGCATAATGACTACAAAGAAGAAACAAACAAAAGTTGAAGTACAACTAGCTAAGTACTGCCCCCATTGCCAGAAATAGAAGAAAGATTGCCAATGCAAACTAGTCGCTAGTGTAAAAAACCAACATCTTCCAACTAAGTATATCAAGATAGATGGAGATGATGAGCAAGTATTCCTTGTTGCTCAACGCCATCCATGGGCCCAATGTCAAGGTGTGTCACAGGACCCTTTGTGAAATTCAAATCTATATGGTAATCAATGGAAAAATTGTAATAACCAAGGTCCTCCACAATATATTCAACCTAATTGGAATAATGCTTGGAAAAATAATTCACAACAACACTAATGGCCTCAGAATTCCCAACCTTCCTAGGCAAACCAATAGAATAATCAATGGGAGAACTAGCAAAACCAGTGGCAACCATTCCAGGGGAATTGGCAGTCTACCAACTAATGGAGAGGACCTCAACAATGGCCTAACCAAAATATTGGTACTCCACAATTACCACCCCTAGTCCAACAAACTACACTATGACACCACCTACAAGTCTTGGACCTCAAAAGGAGACCTAGTTACTTGCACAATCTCAGCCAAATCCAAATAATCAACAGTCACAACAACCCATGTACTCTACTAATGCTCAACAATATCCTGCTTACACTCTGAATATTGCAATTATACATTTAAGATCGGGTACAACAATACTAGCACCTAAATTGCCTCTTATAACTAAAATACCAGATACTCTTACAGCATCAAAACCCCCAATTTCTAAAGAGGTTGACCCAACTAATGTCACTTTTCAGCTCAAGCTTAGCCAACAATTGAACCTCCTTTTCCAGAGAAGCTTATGTAAAGTAAACCTATACAAATAGAAGAACAATCTTTTGATATTGGTGATTAGTTAAAGAACATGCATGTCAAAATACCCCCATTTCGAGCTATTAAAGATGTTTCTATCTATGGCAAAGCCATTAGAGAAGCCTGCCTGAAGAAGCCTAGGAGGAAGAAAAATGACCAACTACAGTCCATGTTGTGGGTCAATTGGCTAACATTATGTTAGGAAAATTGATCATTCCTACATATTTTGATCCAGGTAGTCCAATTGTGAATGTGATTATAAATGATCAATCTATTAAAAATGCTTTCATTGATTTTGGTGTTGCTATAAATGTCATGACCAAGGATACTATGAAGAAGTTTAAAATAGAAGGATTAAGGGCTACTCCAACAATTCTACAACTTGCATATAGTTCTACTATCACTCCTGATGGGATGGTAGAAAACATAGTTGTAACCCTAGACTCTCTAGAGTACCCTATAGATGTACCTGTGAAATGTGGCCTCTAAAACTCGCAGACACTTCAACATGGTCTTTATTCACGGATTCATCCTAGAATGAACATGAGATTGTTCACCCAAGAATAGTTCGGCAAGGTGACTTGTTGCCTTCTATCTAGAGAGATTTTGCTTATTAAATATCCTTATATTTGATGTGTAAGCAACTAGACCCTCTAAGAACGAAGGATTTGAGATATGCAACTAAGCTAGATGAATGTGCAAATTTACTTTAAATGTATAATGTAAACTAATTTAAGAACTTGTAAAAGAAGTTATACTAGATGCATACATTCTAAATGCTAAATGAAATTAAGCTAAATGATGAAAATATGTGAGAATTTATTGAGTTAAGTGAGTGCAAAATGCAACAGCAATTTGATAGCAAATCAAAAAATCCCACCCCAAAATGAAGAAATGAGGGTCTCTTAAATAGATTTTCTTGAAATACTCCAACGGTTGAGATCGATTTCAATCAATGGTTAGGATTGAAGATGAGGTTTAGTTAAGGTGGAAGATTCCTAAATTAGAGGGAGTTAACTGGCTCAAATCTAAGTGTAAGAGTCAGTTAGCTTAGATAAACTTTAGTGTGAGAGTAAGTGATCTGGGTCACTTCTAATTTGATCAATAGTGAACTAAGAATTTCCATTTTTGAACTGAAGAGAAAATTAGGAGAGATTTAATTTAATAGAATGTGATATGCTCTATTAAATAATTTGATTTAATTAATTAGAGACACTTTTCTGTTTAATGAAATAACTTTATTTAATTAATTAGGAATAACTTCCTATTTAATTAAATAACTTTTCTTATTTAATTAGAAGTAGCTTCTCCATTTAATTAAATAATTTTCTTTAATTAATTAGAAATACCTTCCCCATTGAATAAAATAATTCCTTTTAATTAACTAAGATAGGCATTTTTATTAAATTAAATAAATTTAATTCCTTAGAACATTAGCCTTAGGTGACGATTTAATTTAATTAAAGTATAAATACTTAATATTTAAATTAAATCTTAATCAATAGGTTTAATGCGACTAATATGAGTGCATACTATAGGGATTAAATAATGAGTATGATGAATGCAGATTAGGGTTTTCTGCATCTGATAATTAAGTGAAGTAGCAAGTAGCAGAATGAGAATTACCTATCAGAATAGGTCTTAGAATCGATCAAACTAGACCAGAATTGGTGATCATGGCAATGAGCCAATTTTGGGGTATTACATTTTGCCCCTCTTTGAATGAATGTGCAAGCAACACATTCAATTCAAAGAAAATCAGAAAGAGTGATGCAAGGATCAAGAAATGAGATTGGTTCCAAAATTGATGATACAAAGACCAATTGATAAGCTTTTAAGGACTATCTCTAGAAAACAGCTTAATCCCAAGGAATCCAAGTAGAATACCTAGATACCTAAAATTGATAAACATTTAAAAGGTTTCTTCAGAATGAAGTTTGACCTTTAAGGATCCAGATAGAACACCTAGATGCTCGAGATTGAAAGCATTTAAAAGATTATCTCCAGAACGAAGCTTAACCTTTAAGGATCTAGGTAGAACACCTAGATACCTGAAATTGATAGCATTTAAAAGATCATCTCTAGAATGGAGCTTAACATTTAAGCATCTAGATATAACACCTAGATACCTGAGCTTGAAAGCATTTAAAAGATTGTCTCTAGAATGAAGTTTAACCTTAAGGATCTAGATAGAGCACCTAGATACCTGAGATTGAAAGCATTTAAAAGATTGTCTCCAGAATAGAGTTTAACCTTTAAGGATCTAGATAGAACACCTAGATACCCGAGATTGATAAGAGATAGCAAGATCAAATTATGAGTCACAGAATCATCCCCAAAATGAGGCTTGATCCTTAGGAGTCAAGGTTTAGATTGTCTCTATACCTGTAATCAAATGTTGTCAAGATGAAAAAGATGCTAGAAAGAGGGAAACAAGATGCCCCTAGTGGTGAGATGCCCCGAATGATGAGGACATAAGATGGGAACGAGATGCCTCGAGAAATAAGTATTCAATGATGTAATCATCTTGCCCCGTCGGGAGTGAAATCGAAACATGACACACCAGAAATAAGGTATAGGAAAGAAATCCAAGATTGTGCAGAATGGAGAAGAGATCTGAAGGGTCAGAAGAAAAGATGAAGAGATCAGAATGATCTTAAGAAAATTGGAAGTCAAACCAAAGTAATTTCAAGGTCCAAAAAGACCAAGTTTGACCAAAAGTTGGCCAGATTTGACCATAGTTGACTTGAGTTGACTTTTTAAAACATAAATTTTGAAAAAAAGAAGAATTTTGAGTTGAAAAGATTCCAATAATTAGAAAGGATTAAAAAAAATTGGACTGCACAAGCATTCGATCACGTTGGTCCCAAAATTTTAAAATGCATTTTTGAGGCACTGAGGTGTGTCAGATTTCGCATTCAATCCCAAAAATGGATTCAGAATGGCCAAAATAGCTAGGGGTAATTTTTGCACAAATCAAAGCACCTTGAAAAATTAGGTCAATAGCTATATAAGGGCCTAAGGGGTCATTTTCAATTCATTTGTGCTTTTTTTTCCTTTAGTGAATTGAGCTCTAAGAGAGACATGGCAGTGAATGTCAGATATCATCATTTTGAGCACTCCAGACAACACAGCCGGCCAATAGACTACGGACAACCGATGAGTCATCAATTTCCCACCTTCATACATTTTCTTTTACATAGTTTGAGGTCATTTATTGCATGTTTTAGCATGTTTTAAGATTGTCCAATCGCTCTTCATGCAAGACTGTCATTTCTCACATGAAGAAACAAGATGCGTTGTTTCTTCGCACGTGTCGATGAGGTTTTTCACATGGGAGATACCCACCTCTTGCATGAAGAATGAGATTCTTTGCATGTGAAAACTTAGTTTCTCGTGTGATGAAGAGATTCTTCATGCGTGAAAACTTTGTTTCTCACACGACGAAGAGATTCTTCATGTGAAGGAGAGAAACTTCGCCCGAGATCTTGAGATCTTCATGCAAGAACCCATGATAGCGGAGTTTAAAATTTTTAAGTTTGTATGTAAAATTTTCATTTTTATTAGTTTTGTTTCACCATTTCATTTTGGTACTGATCGTTTGCTTGTCATTTTTGGCTATGTGTGCAGGAGGTCTTTAGTAATATGTCATTCAGATCACACTACTCGCCTTACGACCCTTTACTTCGGAGTCTCGATACCACTGACCTAGCACACATCAAGCGATTGGGCTTGTCCTCTCTATGTCGAATCCCAACCATGATGGTGAATCACAACCTACTCACATCTTTGGTGGAGCATTTCCATTCGGAGACAAACACCTTCCATCTATCAGTGGGAAAGATGACGATCACCCCAAAGGACATCTGGAGGATATTTTGGATCCCTTTTCATGGCACATGAGTTGTTTATGATATGGTGCCCCGAGTAGGTATAGAGGAACTTTTTATCATGTTTGGGAGGGAGTTGTAAAGAGGTCAAGCCATCAGTTAGGAGGAGCTGATGCACACCTTTGGACAGACACACAGACTGGCATCTGTGCTAGCGATCTTTCTGAGCTATTTTCTGATGCCTGATGAAGGACAACATGGGCTAGATTGTGGGTGAGGAGTTATGCTTCACCAGATGGTAGAGGCCCCAGAAATATTTGGGTGGGGTCAGTTCACGTTGACGTAGATGGTAGAGGCACTTGAGATTTTTGGGTGGGGTCAGTGTATGCATGTCATTGTCTATGTCTCCTTCACTTTGATGTACATGAGATGTCAACATGATGATTATGAGATGTATTTTTTACTTTGATATGAATGCATATGTATTTTGATGTGATGTGATGTGATTATGAGCATGTAGAGTAGATATTATGAGTATATGGATGTAATGCATATGAAAATGGACTGACATCTCATGTAGTGTTGCATGTTTTGCTTGACAGTGATAGGTATTCCATTGAGGAGTGCAATTTGACATATCAAATGCTTGTGCATCCATGGAGAAACCTAATAGGTGTGAAGATGCCCCCAATCTTTCCTTGCACATGGGGAAAATGAAATCACAACTGAATTGTTGCTTATGCATGTGAATTATGTAATACAAGACTATATTAAATGTAACCCTAGGTCTAGTTACCAAGCCTCAACATTTTATCATCACTGGTAATAAAACAAAACTCATATGTTATACAATTTGCAGTGACATTGCAATCATTGGAATATAAATAGACCATACATTATAGGGTTTTCAAGATTAAATGTAAGCATTCGAGGCATAAGAAGCCAGAATGACCAGAACATTTGTCCCTTTTAATATAGCAAGTGAACATAAGCATCAAAGCACAAATGCTAGGATGATTAGAATGTTACTTGCATGATAGACCCACCAAACACACGGGAGATTCATTTCATGCTTAGTATTGAGTAAGTATTCTATCTACAATGACCCTTGCATTCGTAACTTCAGATAGAAGTGTGCTAGGTATACTCACAGTGACCTGTGTGTTCACTTACTAGGATGAGTATTAGTATATACTGTAGCATGAAGATTTTCACTCCAACAAACAAGGAGAAGTACCAACGTTATTGATGTACTCATATAAAAGGAGTCAAGGTACACCTGGCCATCCAATGTGAGATGGAGGCTCTTATAGTGAACACTCTTCTTATAGGAATATGTCAACTAATTGGAACTAAACTGCAAATAGAAAGCAAAGAAAAGATCATGCCCCCCAGTCATTACCTCTCTAATAAAAAATGACATCATTGAGTTGCTCAAGGGGACATGATAAAGTGAAAACAAAGTAAACAAAGAAAGAGCTCAATATATCCAAACAAGTATGTCATTTTGAAATCATTATTTATCATGGGATTGATGTGAGGTGTCAGTGTTTAGAACATGTTTGAAAGAAATATCTTCAATAGGGTGACACCAGTAGGCACACACAGTTAGAACGATTGGTGACTGAGGTCAAAGGGGAATCTTCACAATGAAGAACCTAAGAAGGACTGAGCAATAGTAGATAGACATAGCCAAGATGACTGGTGACTGACACAAGAGAGATCTTCCATAAAGGAATTCGGAGATTTGACCCCAGCAACAATAAGTAGACACAATTGAAATAACTGGTGACTGTTGCGAAAGAGATTCTATGAGGAGAATCTTTGAAAATGAGTGACACTGGTGATAGTAGGCAGACATAGTGAGGACCACTGGTGACTATCACGAAGGAGATTCTATGAGGAGAATCTCAAAAATAGTGACACTGGAAATAGTAGGAAGACACAGTGAGGACCACTAGTGACTATCACAAAGGAGATTCTACGAGGAGAATCTCAAAAATAGTGACACTGGCAACATTAGGCAGACGTAGTGAGGACCACTAGTGACTGTCGCGAAGGAGATTATATGAGAAGAATCCCAAAAATAGAGACACTGAAGGGGAATGCATTTGAGCTGTAATAAGACTCAATTCATGGACACATGAGCAGAAAGCAGGAAAAAAAGAGAAAAGTGGAAGCATGAAAGTGACTGTACAGAATCGCCAGAAGATGCGCTGCAAGATGGAGCATTGGGAACAAGAGGCGCCTATTTACCAAGTTTTCACCTTCTTGGCAGGATTTTAATTTTTTTGCTACCATGATGCTTGTTTCCAAGTTTTCACCAATGACACGTTTCTTGTTTTCAAATTGTTTTGTGTTTTTCTTTTTTTTCTTGTATTTTTGAGATTTTTTCACTTTTCTTGGTGTTACCAAGGTGCCTATTGCTAGGTTTTCACCAGGGTAACAATTTTTTTAAGGAATTTTTCTAATTTTTATGATTTTTTTAAGGACATATAGATATGTACAAAGAGCTTACTAATATTAGATCAATTGTAAAACCGCTTTAGGTGAAGAGTGTTGACAAGTTCTTTTAGCACTTCTCCTTCAGTTGTGGAAAGTTGATAGGTGCCAGATCCATATATTGTAGTAATGATGTAAGGACCAAGCCAGTTTGGTTCAAACTTTCCCTTTTGTACTTGTTGTTGTTGATTCTTAGGGTTCTCTCAGAGGACAAGATCACCCAGCTAGATATCATGTGGCTTGACCCTCCAATTGTAGCTTCTTGCCATTCATTGTTGATATGCTGGTAGATGATCACATGCCACTTGTCAACATTCATCCAATAACACAACTCTTGAAGCCGAGCTATCCTATAGTCATCATCAGTGATAAGACCCTTCATAGAGATTCTCAAGGTAGGAATCTTGACCTCTATTGGAAGCATAGTATTTGTACCATACACCAAAGCAAAGGGAGTCATGCCCGTTGGGGTCCTGATGCTTTTCCTATATGCCCACAGGGCTGGATTGATCTGGAGATGCCAATCTCTCCCTAATTTGCCGACTGTGCAATGGAAGATTTTGAGAATCATCTGATTGGATGCTTCAGCCTGGCCATTACCCTGGGGGTAATAAATGGAAGACCAATGTTGTGTGATTTTGAATTTCTTGCAAAGTTCCTTCAGGTCTTTGTTCTTGAATTTTCCTCCATTATCAGTAATGATTGAGGATAGTACACAATATCTATAGATGATGTAGTTTGTGATAAATAATGCTATAGTTTTGCCATTGACAACAGTGAGAGGTACTACCTCCACCCACTTCGTGAAGTAATTTGTAGGCGTGATAATGAAATTATGTCCATTAGAGGAGGTTGGGTGGATCTGTCCCACCAAGTCAAAGGCCTATTATTGGAATGATATCTGTAAATGCCCTCATGAACGTCAATTAGTGTGCATTTGGACTCTTCAGGTTCTAAACACCTAAGGAGTGTTCCATCGAGACCTCTCCTATATAGATTGTCAACAATAATGACATAATGTGAAACATTACAAATTAGGTAACGTTTCTCATTCTAGGTCAGACCTTCTAGAATGGTTTGATTGTGAAGGTAGGAATAAATGTGATGGTAGTGGGATGATTCTTGTCCTATAATAAAACAGATCATCTTAGAATCAGGGGTGTCATAGGTTGGGTAGTGTAATGCTTCCACCAAGAATTCATGTTGGAGATCATTTTCAAGCATTTGTACCAGGGAGGCCAGAGTGACCATGGCATCAACCACTTTATTATCTGCTTGTGGAACTTGTTGGAAGGTGATGTGTGCAAAATACTTCCTTAAGTCATCAACCATGCACTTGTAAGGAATTAGTTTCTCATCCTTTATTTGGTACACATCATTAACCTAGTTGATGACAAGCTGAGAGTCACCAAAGATTTCTAACTAATCCACTCTTCATTTGGTCGTAATCTTCATGCCATTGATCAAAGCCTCATATTCAGCAATGTTGTTTGGACAAGGAAACATAATCTTGTATGCTTTGGGCAATGAGTATCTTTGTGGTGTATTAAAGAGTAATCCATCACCTGATCCTTGTTGTGTGAAGGACCCATCAAAGAACATAACCCATGTGTGGTACGTGAGTGTCAGAATCGACGCATCTGGGAAATCAATTTTTATTGGCAAAAGACTCTATATGGGTTCATCAACTAGCTGGTATGTGATTGCCTGTCCCTTTATAGCCTTGCATTCAACATATTGAATGTCAAACTCACTAAGTATCATAACCCATTTAGCCAATCTTCTAGTGAGAGCTTCCTTACTGAGAAAGTACCTTAGTGGGTCTATTTTAGCCATGAGCCATATAGTGTGGGAAAGCATGTAGTGTCTCAACTTTTGGGAAACAAAGACAATTGCCAAGAAAGCTTTCTCAATAATGTTGTAGTTCTTCAAACAAAAAGACCAGTGTTCGGCTCAAGTAGTAAACAACTCTTTCTTTGTTGTCATTACCTTCCTGAGCCAACAGGATTCCTAGAGATGTTTTAATGGCTGAAATGTATAAAAGAAAAGGCTTCCCATGAATAGGAGGCATCAAGATTGGTGGATTGACAAGATATTGTTTGATCTATGTTAAGCTTTCCTCACAATCCCGGCTCCAACTAAATTTTACACCCTTATGTAAGGTCTTTGTGAAGGGTTGTGATCTATCTGCTAATTGTGAGATAAAATTGTAATAGATTGGAGCCTTCCCTATAGTCCTCTCATCAGGCTGATGTTCCAAGGTGGTGGCATGTCCATTATTGCTTGTAATTTCTCTAGATCTACCTCAATTCCTTTTGCAAAAACAATGTATCCTAGCAACTTCCCTGATGTGACCCCAAATGCGCATTTCTTAGGATTGTGTCAAAGATTGAATTTTCCCATACGATCTAGGATGGGCCCCAAATCTTGCAGATGAGTATTATATTTAGCACTTTTGACCAAGGTATCATCAACGTAGTCCTCCATGGTTCTATGCATCATGTCATGGAAAATTGTAGTAACATCCCACTGATACGTAGCACCAACATTCTTCAAACCAAATGGCATCACATTTCAACAAAAGGTTCCCCATGTACATGTGAAAGCCATTTTCTCCTAGTCTTTCGACACAATTTTTATCTGATTGTATGCAGAAAAACCATCCATAAGTGAGTACATCTCATAGCTAGCTATCATGTCCATGATCATACCAATATTAGGGAGTGGAAAGTTGTCTTTAAGACTTGCCAAGTTAAGATCACGGAAGTCTGTACAAACCCTGATAGATTTATCATGCTTGGAAACTAGAACAATATATGATATCCATTCAACATAATCAAAGGAATAGATGAAACCATCTTTTAGAAGTTTCTCTAGCTCTACTTTGATGAACAATGCAATGTGAGGATACATTTTCTGAAGCTTTTGTTTAACTAGTTTGATGCGTGGTGCTATGGACAAGTGATGCATGATAAGATTAGAATGAAATCCTAGCATGTTAAAGTATGTCCAAGCAAAATTTCTTTTATTTTCTTTGAAAAAGGGAATGAATTCTTCCTTTTGTTCAGGTGACAGTGATTGTGAAAAATGAATCATATGAGGATGTTCTTTTGTGCCTAGATTAATTGGCTGTGTTGGCTCTATTAACACTGATGATCTCTCCTGAAAGTGACTAGGAAACACATCAAATATCTCATTCGAGGGCACCTCAGAGAGTTTTTCACCCTTGGATATGTCTTTTGTTTTTACTTTTTTTTGTTTTGACACTGCCACAATGTGGTTTTCACCATCAGACCTTTTACATTTTTTCTTTTTAATTGTATGACTGAGATATTTGATGTCAGCCTCAATCATGTTGACACTCTGGTCATTGGTGGAAGACGTTACCAGTCTGATAAGATTTAGGTAACAGGCAAGAGCATAGTCATTCTAGAACATGGGGACTTCACTAGATGCATTAGGGTTCTAGTTTATAAGCTCAAGATGTGTGAGTGAGAGAGTAGTGGCTGGTTCAATTGGTTTCACAATATAGTGATTAAGTGCTTGGACTAGAAATTTGAGATCTATGGCGACCTCATCCATAGGTGTGTTCAAACACCTCAGAGTACGAACATGAGTAATTGACAACTCTAGGACACTAGTTGGATCAGACCCATGTGACCTAACCCTAGATGTTTCACCCACTTCGATTTGGTTTTCATAGACATGCACTTGGTCAATGTCTTTATCAGTAGTCACTTATGAAAGAGATTCAAACTCATATTCCTTAAAATCAGTGCTACATGGCAAGAGACTATAGAACTCCCCAACAGTGATAGGGACATACTCACCTACATCCTCTAGGTTCTTACAAAAATACTCAATATGGAATGAATGACTAGATTCTCCCTTTTCTAAATGATATTTGAGTTGCTTAGTATTGTCCTCAGAAGCATCACTAGTATCATCCATAGTGCTAACATGTGGCACAAAGTCATCTGGCTTAGCAAAGAATTTAGCAAGATCATAAGGAATAGGATGAGGATAGGAATCCTCATCATCAGATTCTTCCTCTCGAGTATCAGACTCAGCTTGTGACTTAGTTTCAAATGAACTCTTAGGTATTGGTATGAATTTATTTGGTTCCAAATGAAAAGGAACCTTCTTAAATCCTAGGCCAATTGTATCACTGTTGCTTCAAGCTGTTTCTTTGATAGGATCACTTAGGCCATTGTTATTGCACCCAATAGGGCCAGTTCCCTTGTAACCAAAACACTTTATAAGCCTAAGACCAAACCCATATTTCTCAGGAGTGATTTCTCGAGCTTTCTCTATTAGGTCCACTAGAGCCTCTTATTTATAAAACCATGCTGCAATGGCTTTATTTTCACTTTCATCCTCTAAGAGGACTGCAGCCTTAACAAAAGTGTCATTATACTTGGTCTAAGGTGTCAGTACGAAAGGTTTCTTTTCCTTTGAGGGTCTCCCATAATGATGAGGAGACTCTACAATAGATGTTAATGAAAAAATTGGTTCAATGTGATACTCTCCCATGCCAGTTTCTTTTAATTTGAATGATTGCTCGATTTGTTTCAGCTTATTGTCATGATAATCAGTGGATTCATGGTTAGCAGGGACAAAACTTTCAGCAGCCTTGAGCATATTATTGGTATAGCTAGTAGTGGCAGGAATAGTAACTTTAGAGCCATGAAATGGGAACTTGATGCATTGGTGGTATGTGGATGGCACAACACGCATCTCATATATCCATGGTCATCCTAACAAAATGTTGTAAGCCAAGAGAATGTCAAGCACCTGATAGGTGACATCCCTTTCTATAGGACTGACATGAATGGGTAAAACCACAAGACCTAGAGACTTTTGTTCCACTTCATCATATTCTTTGATAATGATCTTTCATTGAGGATCAATACAGTCCTCAGAACAATTCAATTGTCTAAGAAGAGCAATAGAGAAAATATTTAGGCCAGCACCATTATCGATGAGTACTCGACGAACATGTGTCTGATGGATCATAAATTCGATGTGTAGTGGTTGATTGTGGGGGTGACTCAACGATTTATCATCCTCCTCAAAGAAGGTCATAAGATAAGGTGAGGTCAGGTGACCTACCATGGATTGAAATCGTTCAAGATCAAGATCTGGAGGAACATTTGCCTCATCGAGGGCTTTATCTAGAATCTACCTGTGAGAAGGCAAGATTTTAAGTAGCTCAAAGATGGAAATTTGAGCATTAGTTCATTTCAACTAATCGAGAACACTATAACTACTTGCTATCAAGTTTGTTGTTGGTTTTGCACCTTTGCGAGATGGACCAGCAAGGGCTTTGTCTTTGTGTTGTTCAAGATCGGAAGTAGAAGGCACATGGCCTTTGAGCACCAACTTGGCACGAGAATGAGTGATAGAATTAGCATAGTATTGTGAGGGTGTATTATCCATTGCATTGAGAGTAGGGCCCCTTAAGAAAAATGGTGTCTTGGGTTTGTCATTATCTTGTTTTCCCTTAATAGTAATAACGTTGCAGTATTCAAAATCCATAGGTTCAACCATGTGAATGACATTGTCATCATTGGAATATGTATAGTTGACCTTATTGTAGGGTTGTGGTTTTGAAGTCTTTCCTTTTTCATAAGCTGGGAAAGGTTCTTTGAACACCTTGCGATTCGAGTTTTTGTTATGTCCATCTCCCACAAGATCACTAGCATTAATCATGTCTTTGACTTTATGGCACAAGTTTATGGAGTTGCTAGTTTTGTGTCCCTTATTTTGGTGATACTCACAGAATGAGGTTTCATTCCACCATGGTGGACGTGGTTGTGGATCATAGGGATGAGGACTATCCATTGGTGAAATAAGCTTATGTTTTATGTTTTGTAAACCACGTCCAAAGGTTCTTCCAAGGGTGTATACTCTCACTTAGGAAGTGTTGCCTATGATTTTCTTGGTTTGTTCCCAGATGTCTTATTGTCAGGGGGAGGTTTCTCAACATTTTTGGCTGCTTTGAGGCCATCTATGAGATTAAATGTTGCTTTAGCAAGTTTGGATGTGATATTGTCAATGACTCCATCATGTAAAATTTCTCGATTCTTATTGACATGTTTGGTTTTATCCCTCTTGGAATTGGAACCTTGTTTTATGTCCCTCTAAAGAGTGAGTTCACCTTTCTTGACCATAAATTCCTCAATATTTATAGCTTGTGTGATCATGTCTTCAAAGGTACGTTGACCTTGAAGTTGGACTCTATATCCAAAATTAGGCAGGAGGTTATCAGTGAAAATGTCAAGATTCTCTATTTCTGGAACTTTGCGGGAATACTTAGTGTACAGTTATCTCCACCGTTGGAGGAATATGAGAAAAGGTTCTCCAACTTTTTGTTTAAAGTTGCACAAATCTTGAATGTTGAGAAGATGTTGAATGTTATGAGAATACTACTAAACAAATAAGTTGGCAATTTCATCAAATGTCTTAATACCAGGAGGTAAATGTGAGAACCACTCCAAAGCCTGACCACCTAGGCTTCTAGGGAATAAACACATGAGGTATGTTTGATCATGTATAAACTCCATAGACAAAGCACCAAATTCTTGCAAGTGATCTTGGGGATCAGTAGTACCAAAGTACTTGTCATACTTGGGTAGCTCTATGCCTCATGGGAAAAGCGACATGTTTATGCTTTTGTCAAATAGAAATGGACAAAGAGCATCCAACGTGTATGTCTTTGTGGGTTTCTCTTTCTCATGCATCATCTAAACCAATTGGTCTTGCATAATTTTTAATTTCTTTTGGAGTTTAGAAGTCTCGGTTTCTTCTTCAGGCATGATAATAGCTTCCACATTAAAATGAGAGGGCAACTTTGCTCCCTCTTGGGAAAGTTTGCGAAAATACTTTTCTTTCTCTTCGTTGAGTAGGATTCCCATGACCTTTTGAAAGTTTTAGTCTCTTCAAAAAATTTCTATGTGTTTAGGGAGTATTTCTACCTCTTCCTATTCCTCATCGGTGTCATGGTCTTTCTCTTTCTTTTTGTCATTCCTAGGTGGTTCTTGATGTCTACTATGACTACCATGTTTAGGTTCATGATTGGTCATTGTAGGAATGTGTTCAGTTTCAGTGTGTTGTGTTTCAAAAGGTCCTCTAAAAAAGGAATCAGACATCATGTTTGGTGATACAGAACCTCTACCTATCTCAGTGTCCTCTTGGTACAAAGGATTCCTAATTTGTTGCAGGTTTATGGAAAATGTTCACTGAATTCGAGGTGACCCGATAGGTGAGGTAGATCGTGAAGATGCCTCACTAGCCAAACTAGTTATAGATTGTGTAATGAAAGGTAAGAAACCTCTTCAATGATTACAACCCCTAACACAACCTCATCTAAGTCTAAGAGGATAAAACACGTTGCCACTCCTAGTTGCGATAGTCATAGACAAGGACAAGAAGCAATAACCTAGACAAGGACTGCACTAAGACTGAGTCTCAATAGGGTAAGACAAGAATGCTATATATTGAGGCACGAGTAGTCTGATTTGAAGGCTAGAATAGCCAAAGGTTATGACTATCATAAAACAGAGTATTACAAGCATTAAGAAACAAAAATCTAGAGAAGTAAAGGATAAGACTAGTCAAAATGTGGATCACAAATCTTTGGTTCAGCCAAATGCCACTATTCAAGATTGTGCACAAATAGAAAAGGACAACTCAGTGTAGGAGACTAACTGGACGGAGGTCACAAATTGGTCAAACAAATTGATTTGACAATTTTAGAGCAGAATTTTGCGCAAAGATTCTCTGTAAGTTGCACGAGGAAGTTCAACGGGTTGCACGAAGACTCATGATAGTAATTTAATTTCACGTGAGGATTTTTTTGTCTTGCATGAAGAAATGATAGGATAGCTAAGATAGAGGCAAGAGTTTGAGTGATTATATGAAAGATCTCGCATGAAGACCTAAATGGGCTCGTGTGAAAAGATGAATTCTCGCATGAAAAAGTACAAGTCTGCGAAAAAATCAAGACTAGATTAATGACAATGTTGGATTTCAAAGAAATTTTTAGACATTTTAGATATATTGGATAGATTTATCAAAGAAATTTGATTGGATAGACATCAAGGTTAACTCAATAAGATATTTGGACAATGTTTCAGGATTCAATCAAAGCAATGTGTTTGAACAAGACAGTGGGAAGCAAGTAGTAGTTGAAAATAGTCCCACCAAGGACAAAGCAACTCGGCAAGATAGGGGAGTCTTGACCTTTGTTTTTTGTAGATAGTTTTGGACTTGTTTATGACTCAAGAACAAACACACTTTATCCCTAAAAACAAAAATTGGTAGAGAAGGAAAATCCTTTGTCCCACATCTCATGTGTATGCGTGTACCTCACACAGCTATGTCACCCCATAGAGGGAACCTATTTTTTTTGTATATTCAAAGGACTTAGTAGTATATGCTAAACGAACACCCTTGTGGAAGGGGATGAGTGCATATACCACCTTCAAATGTCCAGTAGCATGCCTATGGTGAGTTCTACAAGAGAGATTCTTCCCCCTCCTTGCACAAAGATTATGCCTCCTTTCAGAGGTGAATCAGGTGGTTTCTAACTAAAGGTTTTTACTTAGCTTCCATTCATATTAATTACCAGTGGCTCCACAAGCAGAGATGAGACCAACAACCCACACCAGCATCTGAAAGTGCACACTACTTGCTTAGCAAGCCAGGGGCCAGTGCCAACCAATGCATAGACAGAGCTTCCCCTTGATATGTGATATCAAGAATCAAGGGGAAGAAATTAATCTAGCTTTGGAGTCTTTTTCTCTACAAAGCATCTTGATTATAGTGAGTTGGAACCTCCAATGAAAGGAGTGTTCTCACTTGGGTCGTTCTTAACCGTTGGATCACTCCAACAGGCCCTCTAAAGGATTGACTCGGATTGGTGGTTTGATCGCAAGGGTCAAAGTTTCTAATTTCTCCCAAGGGGAAAGAGCATACTCCTCTACCTTACTTTCTCGCCCAAACATGCAAGACAAGTTAATTACCGACTTAGCTTAATCAATCCAGACTTGCCCTTTCTCAAGATTCTAATTTCCTAAAAGGAAATCATCATATCTTCATAGAAAATAACCCTTGCTAGAGAACCACTAAGTTGCTTGCCTTCTTCAGAATGCCATCTTTCAGAAGTGTCTAGGTTTCTGGTTCACCCTTGGTCATGACCTCTAAGTGGTGAAGAGCATAATCCCTTATTCTTTTGTCTTGCACCCTAGGAAGTTCACAATCCCATAATTAATCTATGTTTTGAAAGCAATAAATAAGACACGCTGTTTTGTGGGTTTTAAAAATGGTCTTCGTCAAATGTATCTTTGGCAATCATCCTACAAGAAAAATGTTAGTCCATGTTTGAGTGGGTTGTATAAGAAATCTTTGACAAATCATCTTGTAGACAATGGTTAATCTGCAAAAAATTAGAGAAATAGAGCAACACAAATTCCAAGAAAAGTACATTAAGAAAATTGAGTAAATTGCAAAGTAAAAAATGCTTGAAATAGAGGCTGCTATTACAAGATCTTGCATGAGATCTCTAGTAGAGTCATGCAAAATATTTTTACGGCCCACACAAAGAAATAAAGTTCCATGTGAATGTTTGCGGGCTTAGCCACTTTCTTGCACGAAGATTCAAAATCCTCGCGCAAAAATGGATTATCTCATGTGAAGATTCCTGAATCTATACAGAACTGTATGGACAAAGAGCTTAAAAACTAATAAAAAAGTTTAGAGAAGGCCTAAGAAATTGATTTTCTCAGCTCCACGGTGGTGCCTGAAATGTACCTATGAAATGTGGCCTCTAAAACTCACAGACACTTCAACATAGTCTTTATTCGCAGATTCATCCTAGAACAAACATGAGATTGTTCACCCAAGAATAGTTTGGCAAGGCAACCTATTGCCTTATATCTAAAGAGATTTTGCTTATTAAATATCCTCAGGTCTAAGGTGTAAGCAACCAGACCCTCTAAGAATGAAGGATTTGAGAGATGCAACTAAGCTAGATGAATGTGCAAATTTACTCTAAATGTATAATGTAAACTAATTTAAGAACTTGTAAACGAAGTTATACTAGATGCATACATTCTAAATGCTAAATGAAATTAAGCTAAATGATGAAAATATCTGAGAATGTATTGAGCTAAGTGAGTGCAAAATGTGACAGCAATTCGATAGCAAATCAAAAACTCCCACCCCAAAATGAAGAAATGAGGGTCTCTTAAATTCTTTTTTTGAAATACTCCAATGGTTGAGATCGATTTCAATCAATGGTCAGGATTGAAGATGAGGTTCAGTTAAGGTGGAAGATTCCCAAATTAGAGGGAGTTAATTGGCTTAGATATGAGTGTAAGAGTCAGTCAGCTCAGATAAACTTTAGTGTGAGAGTAAATGATCTGGGTCACTTCTAATTTGATCAGTAGTGAACTAGGAATTTCCATTTTTGAACTGAAGAGAAAATTAGGCGAGATATTTAATTTAATAAAATGAGATATGCTCTCATAAATATATTTTCAATTTAATTAAATAATTTGATTTAATTAATTAGAGACACTTTTCTATTTAATCAAATAACTTTATTTAATTAATTAGGAATAACTTCCTATTTAATTAAATAACTTTGCTTAATTAATTAGAAGTAGCTTCTCCATTTAATTAAACAATTTCATTTAATTAATTAGAAATACCTTCCCCATTTAATTAAATAATTCCTTTTAATTAATTAGAAATACCTTCCCCATTTAATTAAATAATTCCTTTTAATTAATTGAGATAGGGGTATTTATTAGATTAAATAAATTTAATTCTTTAGTACATTAGCCTTAGGTGACGATTTAATTTAATTAAAGTATAAATACTTAATAATTAAATTAAATCTTAATCAATAGGTTTAATGTGACTAATATGAGTGCATACTATAGGGATTAAATAATGAGTAGGATGAATGCATATTAGGGTTTTTGCATCTAATAATTAAGTCAAGTAGCGAGTAGTAGAATGAGAATTACCTATTAGAATAGGTTTTAGAATTGATCAAAATAGACTACAATTGGTGATCATGGCAATGAGCCAATTTTGGGTTATTACAGCAGATATCATGATTCTATCTCCCAAATTCAATTTATCTAGTTACCATGTCATTCTAGGATGACCATATTTAGCTACAACTAATGCAAATATAAGTTGGAGGTCAAGGAATATGACCATATCTAATGGCCAAGCAACAAAGAAATTTAATTTATATCCTCTAGCACAACCACAACTAGAATTAAGCACATATGTCTTGCCAGATTTAGGGGATGGAGAAGAAGAGTTAAACTCTATAGCACAGCTTATGATGTTACATAAACAATATTTCCTAAAGCTACAAGAAGAGCATTCAGTTATTCAGAGTATTCCTACTAACACTTGTGTGGTAGAAAAAGATGTACCTAATAGTTTCATGTTTGAATTAACCACATATGAGGAATGTGATGAGAATTGTATTTTTGTCAAAAAACCAAACATTATTCATCAACTATTACCATGTGAATTAAATACAAGTATAATATTTGAAGCTACTATAATTGAGTCTACCGCTATTGTTGAGATGTGAAAAGTTCATAATCTTCATGTCAATCTTAGACTATCTTCCACATAGATGAAATAGTTAACAAAATTGCTTCAAAAACATGAAGAGGCTTTTGCATGGGATGATGGGGATATGAAAGGGTTGAGTCATACATTATGTACTCATAGAATATACATTAGTGAAGGGTTCCTACCATTCCATCAACCCCAAAGAAGGATTAATCCAGCCCTTAGAGAAATAGTTAAAACTGAATTGCAAAAAATTGCTTGATGTTGGTTTTATTTATCCTATATTTGATAGTAATTGGGTGTCAACCCTAGTCATATTGCCTAAAAAGGGAGGGAAATGGTGGATTTGTGTAGATTACAGATAATTGAATAAGGCAACAAAAAAGGATCTCTTTCCTTTACCATTTATAGATCAAGTTTTGGACACTCTGGCTGGAAAGAAATGTTTCTCTTTTCTAGATGTGTAAAGTAGTTATAATCAAATAAGTATTGCTCTTGAAGACCAAGACAAAACCACATTTACAAGCCCATGGGGTACTTTTGCATATTCTTTTTTTCCATTTGGCCTATGTAATGCTCCTGCAACATTCCAACGAGCTGTCATCAGTATTTTTATTGATATATCACATGATTTTATGGAAATATATATGGATGATTTCACAAAATTCAGAGTCACCTTTGAAGAAGCCATGATGAATCTTGAAAAGGTTCTTATCTAATGTAAAGAACATAATCTAGCACTTAATAGTGAAAAATGTTTCATTCTCATGTAGGAAGGAGTGGTACTTGGTCATTTCATATCAGCTACAGGAATACAAGTGGATCTAGCTAAGATGGAGGTAATTCTAACACTACCCATACCTACACAATTGAAAGATGTAAGATCTTTTTTAGGCCATGCTGGATATTATAGGCATTTAATAAAAGACTTCAGAAAAATAGCTAGTCCTTGGTACACATTGTTGACTAAGGAAGCTGAATTTATTTGGACACCCGAATGCAATGAAACCTTCCTACAGCTTAAGAAATTTCTCACCACAACACCAATTTTACAAGGACCAGATTGGTCAATTCCATTTCATATTCATACTGTTGCATTAGACTATGTTGTAGGAGATGTATTAGGACAAAAGCTTGCTAATCTTGAGAATGCCATCTACTATGTTAGTAAAATCCTTAATGGACTTGAGTTGAATTACATAGTAATAGAAAATTAACTTTTAGCTATAGTCTATGTATTGAACAAATTCATACATTATGTGACTAGATATCCTATTTTTGTTTATATTGATTAGTCAGCTATAAGATATTTAATGAACAAACTAGATGTCACTGGTAGATTGGCAAGATGGCTCTTTTTGTTATAAGAATTTGATATTACTATCATTGATAAGCTAGGAAAATCCAACATAGTTGCCTATTATTTGTCTAGATTGATCATTGCTAATGAAGATCCAACTCTAGTTGAAGACACCTTTTCAGATGAGCACTTGTTGCATATAGCAACCCATACACCATTGTATGCAGACATTGCAAATTATCTTGTTGAAAATAGATTGTCTTCACACTTCTCTTATAAAGAAAAGATAAATCTAGTAGAGAAAAGTTTTCAATATTTCTAGATAGATAACAATCTCTTCTATGTAGGACCAGATCAAGTCATGAGGAGGTGTGTTAGGGAAGATAAGATATATGATATACTATGTGCTTGTCATGATGAACCATGTGAAGGCCATTTTGTAGGGAAAATAAAATCACTAAAGATACTTACAATGGGATATTATTAGCGAACCCTACATAAGGATGCAATGACATATACAACTAATTGTGAGAAATTCCAAAGGATGGACAAACCAACCAAAACTAATGAGATGCTACTCACTCCATAGGTTGTGGTCACACCTTTTGATAAGTGGAGAATGGACTTCATAGGCCCAATTGATACACCATAAAGTGGTAAATCCTACATCTTAGTATGTACATATTATATAAAGTTAGATGGGTGGAAGTTAGAGCAATGAAAAATGCCAAAGATGAGAAAGTAGCTAAGTTCCTCTATGAAGAAATATTCACCCACTATGGAGTGCCCAAAGAACTTATCATAGATCAAGGAGCTTAGTTTACATTAAAATTTATCATTAAGGTTATGAAGGAGTATAGAATAAGGCATCATAAATCTAGTCCTTATCACCCTCAAGTAAATGGGAAAGAAAAGGTTACCAATAGAGAACTTGAAGCCATTCTGACAAAAATAGTACACATAGACAAGAAGAATTGGACAAGCAGATTAACTGAAGTTGTTTGGAGATACTAGACCACATGGAGGAAAACAAGTGGATTCACTCCATTTGAGCTTGTCTATGGTAAAGAAACAATGTTTCCCATTGAATTTCAACACAAGACACTGCACACTACTTTAGAGTTGAACATCAATCTTCTTGTAGTAAAATAAGAGCGACTCCTTCACTTGAATTCGCTGGATGAAATAAAAAAGAGAGCTCTAGAAAGAACATAAATTATTCAATAGCAGAAAAAGAAGTGGCATGATGCACATAAACTAAATGTCAAGAATAAAAGAAATGGGAAATTGGGAGATTCCAATCAGGAGATTGGGCCCTCCTCTATGATTCTCACTTCAAAGAGAATCCAAGGAAATTCCAAACTGGATGGTTAGGGCCTTATGAAATTCGACATGTATTTGACAATGGCATAGTGCAACTAACAACCATTGACCCTATTCAATTTAAGTTACTTTTAAATGGAGATAGGGTACATTTCTTTCATATGCCATAGACTAAAGCATAGTTCCTAGAACAACTTCAACCAACCAGTGCTCCAGCTCTTCTAAACACAGTTGCTACAATAGAAGACAAAAATATTCTTCCTGCAACCATACACTGATATAATTTTAGAAACCTTCATAATAAAACCTCATTTAAATATGAGGCCCCATTCTTCCATTCACTTTTCTATTTCTTCATATCAACCCATCTCATTTCTTTATCTACCATCCACCCACATTCTATGTCACTCACACTATTTTTTTTGTTTTCAATAAACAAAACTGTCAGTACTTTCTGTAATCATCATCCTTTGCCACCTCATCAACTTGCATGCAAATGTATAATCTCAAATTTGTAGGTATAACAATTTCTTTTACTCTTTACTCAGTTTTAAAATATAGGTTTCGATATTTATATCTAATACTGAATTATATACATCATATAAGACTTAAACCAGTTTCTCCTTCCCATGCCAAAATTTTTAAAGTGAGGACACTTGTCAAATTTTAGTGGGGGGTTGGGAAAGTGTAGTAATTTCCAAATGTCACCTCCACTATATCCTAGTCATTTCGACATTAAAGAATGTACTTTGGTGCAGTCTGATAGTTTTCACTTCATTAATTTTTAAAATCTTTCTATATCTGTCGTACCTTCTATTGTGACTTTTGGGAAAAGATATCTTGTACTTGGCATGATTCAAAGGACTAAGAGATATTATGGGAACATTTGTAGTTAAAGTCTTAATGTACTCCATCATTAATGTATCATTATTCTACATGTCGAAAACAAAGGGGTCTTGATTATGAGAAGTGGTAACAATATACGACATTTTTTATTTCATTTTAAAAATTAGTTTTGAAGCTTGGAGAAAAGAAAATTTTTAGAGGTAAGAGGGACAAAAATTTTTCATAGTAGCAAGAGTGGAAGATAGACATTTTAAAGATGGGAGGACAGTTAAAGAGGTATGAGTCAGTCATTCATCATGTTTTACTCATGGCCATTGAAGAAATTTAGTGATTCCATACTTGTGGATGGCTTAGTTATTTCTTACAATTAACAAAATTCAATGAAGAAGTGGAAATGGAGTTCATGAAAATATTTGATGAAGGAGATGCCTCAGTTTGTGGATTAAGAGTGGTTTCTACTGAGGAAAGGATAGCAAAGGTCACTAGGTTACTAGCAATTGGGGAATATTATCCAAATGAGCATGATGCTAGATCTTCAAGGGCGCAGTTCACTCAGCAAGGTGACCCTCAATTGGACATTACAAAACAAGGATGCAAGAGAATTTCTCTTCCACCTCCATATCTAGAGCTAGCAACCCTCATTATCAGATATTTAACCTGTGAAGGTAGGTTTTCGAACTTACATGCTCATCATTTTAAATTGCTTAGTTGCATAAGGCATAACATGCAAGTTATATATTCCCAAATTTCTTTACAATATGTTATGTATTAGTGATGAGGAAACCCAAAAGGAAAGACAAATTTTTTTTCCCATCATGCCCTAACAAAACTTCTAGTTGAAGATCTCTTAGGGATTCTTACCCTATTTCATGGGAAAAAATTGTTGAATTCAAAACCATACAACCATAAGTCAACCCTGTTCCTCAAAACTTGGAAAATGAGGAAGAAACCACAGAGCCAATTAAAAATCCAGCAAAGAAGGAAAAAGAACCCTCTCCTAATAATTTGGCTAAGCCTAATTTAGAGGATGATATGTTGAGCTCTTCTAGGGTAAAGGCAAGAGTAAGGTTAGCCATAACCTTGAAAAGGAAGTGCAAAATCCCTCTGTTAAGGTAACATAATGAAAGAGGTTTGTTCCTATAGTAATTGATCCTACAGCATCTACTCCAGTCATGCCTAAACCAAAAAAGACCCATAAAGTGGTCAAAGCTGAAGATGTTCCTGTATGTAGAAGCCTTTGCATGCAAAGTCGAGTATCTCCAATTTCTATTGAAAAACCAAATGCCCCAATTTCAAAATCTCAAACAGGATCAATAGTTGAAAATGTCCCAAATGATTCTCCTATACAAGTAGAGCCCCAAAACATAGAAACACATGAAGCTGAGTCTATCAAGGAGACACCGCAAGAGAATACAAAAATCTGCAAATCAAATCCTACTATTGTTCTAGAAAAAGTACCCAACAAAGAGCAACCTGTCATGCCATCAATCTATGAGTATTCCAATGTCTCCCTTATACCTTATAAATCTTCTTGGTAAACCTAGTATTTCCAACAAGTTGCTAGAAAACAAAAGATGAAATTTAAAACTTGAGAATGTTCGTCATCAACAATTCATTCAATATTGTTTGGTCTATACAATCATTTTATTTTTTAGAAAGCCTTGTGGAAACAAGAGAGAGACTAGATGCAAAAAGAAAAGAAATGAATAAGGCTTTGAAGCTAGCTAATAAGGCTATAGCCTATAGACTACCCACAAAGATGTATGCTATGTGTTTGAAAGAACAGTTTTTGTTGTTCCAGTTGATGATGATAGTGAGAAATATTGATTGTGAATTTAACAATGCTTGAGATTTTTATAATATGTATCAAAATTTTCCCTCATGGAAAAAGAACTTGTTGTGTGAGCTCTATTTACATAATTTCATAATTCTACAAGAAATAGAGTCGAATCCCTTGCTTTACATAGGGGATGTTCACTTAAGAGCTCTAATGTCATGGATACACAATGAAACCAATTATGATAGACAATTGGATACTTATAGATACTTTGAAAAATTTGAGCCACTACCACTTTGGGATGAATCCCATAAGCCTTATGACCTCCTACGAGATTGGTTCAAATTGACTTGTGGAAGGACGAAACTAGAAATTAGATAGAAAGTGTTTGAAGAAAGGGAAAAAGTTTACAGAGAGTATCAGACATTTCCTAATTTTACACAATAGAGAGCACTTATAGGACTTAGAAATAGATGGAGTTGACATCTAGAGTCTTTCAAGAAGTCTAAACCACACCGCCCTATTAATTTTGAGGCAATAGTGAATAGAGTGCCTAAATATATGCCATTGGGAAGGAAAATCATAAAAGAGTTATGGATGCCACTAACCTTCCAACCTCCTACCCTTATATAGCCCTTGTATGAAAGCAATGCTACTAGGTTAGATCCATCAATTGAAGAATGCTTCTATGAGCATTGGAGATGATCTAGAGGGTACTTCTACACCTTTAGAAGTGGGAAACAGGGGAAGACAATAGTGGGAGATTTTTGAGAAATGGGGAAGAAATTTGATATTGTTTCTATATAGTTTGAACTTACTCTTTGAGCCATGAGGGAAAAAAAAACATTTTAGAAACACTTGTTTTAAATATCTTGTGAACTTATGCTAAATGCAACTAGAACCTATTAAACCTATGGATAGTGGATATGACATACCTTTCTTAATATTATATATAAAGTGCAATATTTCATATAAATGTTTTAAGCTATGTTTTAATATTTGAATGAGAGAAGAAATGTTGTTGTATGTGTTTGAATGTTTCTAATCTTTAGGAAATATAAAAGTGGTGAAAAGAGTGACAAGCACCATGTTAAACAATGAGTAATGAAGATTGGTCATAGCATGAAAAGTGGAGGTCAGTTTCGGGTGATAAGCCGCATCCACAAAAGGAAAATTTCAGTAAACAGACTCGTTACATTATCTATGGACCATTATTCTATTACTCAATCAATGCTCTAAAAGTCATGGTTGACATCTTGACCTTTTTTTACTGATGATGTTTGCTTACAAGTTTTTATGTTATGTTTTGTAATAAGTTCCAATCCTCTATATATAGGGAAAGTTAGAGTTAGTGAGCAGATTCAGAGATTCTAAAGTTGTTCTCTATTCTCTAAAAATTGTTTAGTCATGTAACAAAAGAGGAATTCTAATCAGAAAGTGATTTTGGATTAGCTTTTGTGTTGTTAAGTTAGTTGAAGCCAACCAAGTGGCCCACTTGGAAGGTGGAATAGATTTAGGTAGAGTAGATTCATTTCTTGTAAATTTTTGTTTAAGATAGTTACTATGAGCATTCTTGTAGCACTTGTGGAAAACTGTCATAGTGGATATTTGAACTGTTAACTAGTTTAGAATTTCCTTTTCTGTAGTTTCTACAATTTTCTATTGATAATCTAAGTGTTTTTATTGTTCTGTATCAGTAGTATAGATTCATTTTCATGCATTTTACTCTCCTACAACATAGATGTTAAGACTCTTAAAGGAACTTAGTTCACATACTGTGTTGACGCATTTCAAGTCCTATGTCCCTAGGTTGACAATTCAAATGTATTTCATAATGGAATAGATGGTTCTCAAAATTGATATAGTACCATTGTTAGTGGAACTGTAGTATGATTATCTTGATTTATTATGGAAACCTACAAAGGGGTATGAAAAAGGATACTTGCACCTTGAAAAAGGCACTTGGGACCCAGAAAGGTGCTAGAGGGGTCCAAAAAGGACACTTGGGCCTTGGAAAAGGCACTTGAGGGATCTATAAAAGGTGCTTGGGTCTAAAAAGGCACAAGAGGGGTCTGAAAAAGACACTTGGGCCTTTAAAAAGGCACTCAAGTGGCCTAAGAAGTTGCTTAAAATGGGGAGCCAAACTCTCATGCTTACACTTACTTATTTTGTGCCCCCGGTTGGATGAAGATGAAAGAGTCCAACAAATATTTGGGCTTTTGGGATAGCATTGATTTATTTGTTGAAGGGGCCTAGACCAATTGTGGCCACTGCACATAAATAAGATTAATGATCCATTGGGAATTGTTGTTCTCTACAAAAGGCAGAAAGAGGGGACTCGATTGATGCCTCTTGCACTATTCATGTTGTGCCAAATTTTCCAAAGCCCAACAAGATGTTTTAGGACATTACTATACTACTTCTAATACCATTGAGGAACTTAAGATGATATATAGCCTATTTGAGTTGGAGTGAGCCAAGAACTGACAATAATATTTGGGTGTTGTTAATGTTTCAAGCTTTTGCAGCTATATTTGGCAATTATGACCCCATTTTTTTTTTTTTTTTTTTGGTAGTTTTAGATGAGTGTTGAATTTTTTCGGTAACTTTAGAAAATTTTTGGATTTTTTTGATAATTTCTAGCAATTTAATAATTTTTTAAAGATTTTTAGATGATTTTTTGATTTTTTTTAATATTTTAGATGATTTTTTATTTTTATTTTTAATTTTTGGCAATTTTAGGATTTTTTTGAGATTTTTAGAAGATTCTTGAATTTTTTTTATAATTTCTAGCAATTTTATAATTTTTTTGAGAATTTTTGGATTTTTTAGATATTTTAGATGATTTTTGGGATTTTTGGGAGTGGAATGAGGATGTGAGTGAGATTTGTTGGACTACGAGGGGTAACCAGGACTGTGTGAGGCTCCTAAAGAGGTAAGGAGATAGAAATGGGCCAAACTGTAGAAAAATGGGTATGGATAACTATGTGGGAGACAATGAAAAGAGTGTGGGACATTAAACACATTGAATGAGAGCTAAAATGAACATTGGTGATTGTTGGTCAAGGTGGCTAGCTGAGATGTGCATTGATTTTCCTAGAATTCATGTCTATGGTATCTCAATACATAATCTGACTCCCTGTTGCCCTCTATTTGTTGTTTCTCCCCTTTGTTGTTGTTATACTGGCTATCTCTACTACGATGAGCTACATCTGATGCCAAAGGACCATGAAACTATAACCCACAAGTGTTTCTCAATTGGGTATGTGTGAAATTAACTTGACTATACTAGATGAGCCTCAAACAAGCAAACTTTGTCTATAGACAATTGCTTGAGGGTTGTCTTGAGTATTTTTCAGCATTGAAGGACTTGTGTTGTTTAGGGAAGTCCAAAGGTGGCATTCTCACTTCTTTTGTGCCAATTTTTTATTTATTTATTTGTTTTGGTTTTGTGATTTTTTTTGATATATTCGACGTGTTTCCCAAAATTCTAGACATAAAATCATTTGAAATGGATATTGCTGATGAGTTCTACAAGGCCTACACCATCACAATCTGAAAGTCTATAGATATAGTCCCAAAGGACTCCATGATAATGTAAGGACCAATCCAATTGGCCTCCCACTTTCCTTTCTTTTCCCCAGCTACTTGGTTCTTAGGGTTTTCCTGGAGCACTAGGCCTCCAATCTAAAAAAATGGGGTTTGACCTTTTTTTTATAATGCCTTGGTAGCCTATTTTGATACACTTTGAGGTGGTCATGTGTTTCACACTAATGTTCTTCTAACAACTCTAGCTACTCTAGATAGGCCACTCTGTAATCCTCATCTGATAGGATGTCCCAAAGTGTAGCTCTTAATGATTCGATCTCAACCTCCAAAGGAAGAATAGCTTCACAACCATAAACCAATGAGAAGGGTGTCATGCTTTTAGGTGTCCTAACACTCATCTTATAGGCCCAGAGGGTGGGGTTCAGTTGTAAATGCCAATCTCTAGCAATATCATTGATAGTTCTTTTGAGGATGTTGATAATGGTTTTGTTGGTGGCCTCTGCTTGGCCATTCCCTTGGGGATAATGAATTGATGAGGAGTGGTGTATAATATGTAATTTTTCACATAATTCATCAATTATTTCATTTTTAAAGTACAGGGAATTATCCATGAGAATGGCATGGGGTATGCAAAAACCAACAAATGATATGGTTTAGGATGAAGGAAGAAATTTGTTTTCCTGTAGAGTCAACAAGTGGCGTCACTTCAACCCACTTAGAGAAGTATTTTGTGGTGGTGATAATCCATTTATGTCCACTGAAGGAGGGTGGATGGATGGCTCTAATTGAATCAAAGCCCCACTAATAAATAGGCCATAGTGTGGCCAAAGAGTTGAGCTCTTGGGCTGGTGCATGAGCAAGGTTACCATGGATTTGACATTTTTCGTAAGTTTGACATAGTTAATAGAATCCTTTTCCATAGTTGGCCAAAAATATCCCATTCTAAGAATCTTCTTTGCTAGTGTGAACCTAGTGGAGTGTGACCCACAAATCCCTGCATGGACTTCCTACAAAGCAACTCTAGAATCATCCTTTTCAAGACATCTAAGTAGAGTTCCATCAAGACCTTTCCTATATAGTGTATTAACCACCAAGTGTAATGTGAGGTTTTTCGAATGAAATTTCTCTTTTGGTTATTTGAAAGGTCAGACAAAAAAGTATTATCGTAGAGGTAGGTGATGATGGGGTTATACCAAAGGGAATTGGGAGTGTCTAACGTGACCATAGCATCTACTGCTTTGTTCTTCTCTCTAGGAATTTTTTCAAAAGTAATATGAACAAAACATGCCTTGAGTGTGTTGATCATATGTTTATAAGGAAATATTTTTTATATCTTTGGTCTGGTAAGTGTTGATGACCTGATTGATGATCACTTGAGAGTCTTTATAAACCTCTAGTGATGTTAGTTTCTACTCTAAATCTAGCTTGAGACCTAAGACCAAAGCTTCATATTCTTTAATGTTGTTGGTGCAGGGGAAAAGTAGTTTGTAAGATTTAGGGATGGTAACACCAAGGCATGATGAACAAAATACCAGCGCCTGATCCATGGTGTGTGTAGGAGCCATCAAAATAGAATTTCCATGTTACTGGCTCTGTCTAAAGAATGCACATATGTGGTAAGTCAGCTAGGATAGGATTGGAACTCTCTATATGTGCATCTTCCAATTGATCAGAAATGGCCCATCCTTTTATCGCCTTCCTATCAACATTCTCAATGTCAAATTCACTTAGGATCATCACCCATTTGGCCAGTCTACCTGGTAATGTTTTTTATCTAAGAAGATATTTGAGAGAATCAATTTTGGATATGAGTTTGACCTTGTGCATTGGAAGATAATGACATAGCTTTTGGGAATCAAAAACTTCAGCTAGAAAAGCTTTTTCAATAAAAGAGTAATTGAGCTCATAGTTGACCAAGGTACGACTGATGTAATAGATGACCCATTCTTTTCCTTGGTCATGTTCTCTTGTGCTAGGAGGGCTCCAATTGATTTATCCATTAAAGAAATGTATAATAACAAGGGTTTGTGTGATACAAGAGGTACGAACACCGATGGATTCATCAAGTAGGTTTTGAGTAGGTTAAAAGCCTTCTAACATTGATCATCCCACTTAAAATTTATATATTTGTGGAGCAAGTGTGTGAAAGGGATATTTTTTTTTCCAACTGAGAAATAAATTGACAAATTGATTGAAGCATGCCTCGAAGGGACCATAACTAACTCAAGTCCTTTGGAGGTTACATACTGATTATGGCTTGTACCTTTTCGGGGTAAACTTCTATTCCTTTGGCTAAGACAAGGTATCCTAGGACTTTGCTTAATTTCATGCCAAAACCACATTTATTGGGATTGAGCTTGACTTTGAAATCTTTTAGGCAAGTGAATATCTTAGCCAATATGGGTTGATGTTCTTCTCAGCTATGGGATTTGGCGAGAATTTCATCCACATAATTTTCCATAAAGGTATGCATCATATCATGAAAGATAGTGGTCATAGCCCATTGATAGGTAGCCCCAAAATTCTTTAGCCCAAAGGTCATCACATTCCAACAAAACATGCCCCATGCACAAGTAAAAGCTATTTTCTCTTCATCTTCTAGTGCTATCTTGATCTAATTGTACCCTAAAAACCCATCTATGAGTGAAAACATGGAATGACCTACTGTGAAATATACAATGGTGTCGATGATCAGAAGGGGAAAATCATCTTTGGGACATGCTTTTTTTAAATCCCTAAAATCAATATAGATACATATGCTACAATTCTTCTTTGATATGGGAACATCATTGGATATCCATGATGCATACACCAAGGGCTGGATGAAATTGGTGCTGATCAACTTTACTATCTCTGCTTTGACTAATAGAGCTATATGAGGATGCATCTTTCTAAGCTTTTATTTTACTAGCTGGACCCCTAAAGAAATGTTGAGATGATGAAGGATAAAAGTCAGGTCTAAGTCAGGCATGTACACATAAGATCACACAAATTTTATGTATCTTTCTTCAAAGAAGTGGATGAATGCATGTCTTTATTTTATGCTTAAGGACTAGGCCAAATAAATGACCCTTGGTTCTTGCTTTGTGCCAATGTTGGTTGGTTCTATTGGTTCAATCAAGATGGAAGGTCTTTCCTCGAAGTATTCTAGTAAAGTATCAATCACCCCATATGTGGGTGCCACTATTGGGTTCTCACCTTGGGATGTGTCACTTGTATTTGTTTCTATTTTTTTCTTGAGATTAGCCACAACTTGGTAATGATCATTGAGGTTGTGGAATGCTTGGCCTATTCTAATGTGAGTAAGGTAGTTGATACCAGACCTGCCTATATGCCTTTCTTCTATTCCTTATTGATGAGATGGTTCAATCGTGTTAAGGTAGATAAAGACTTCATGATCAATGTCAAAATGAGGGATGTGGTGAGGCTCGGTTGTATCCCAGTTAATGAGTTCAAGAAAAACTAGGTAGAGTGATTTTTAATATGGAAAGGGTTCAATGGGATTTAAAGACATAATTTCATTAGATGGCTCGTACACTGTATTTGTTAGATCTATGACAATAGATTCTTCTAGAGTATTATGAAAAGTAGAGCTTGCGAGAGGCTCATAGTAGTCATCTTCAAATTCTATTGGAAAGAAGTTAGGGAATAGGGTTTGAAATCAGAACCCTTCAACATGTTCATCATCTTCTAAGCTTCTCCATTGTGCTCTAATTCTTGGTGAAGTGGATCCTAGATGAGAGGTTCTTCCTTATTAGCCAAATTGTTAGATGTGATTATGTGAACAACATCACATTCATTGTCTTGAAGAAACTCCTTAGATAATGATTCAAATTCCCATTTAGCAGAATTGTCATCGTCTTCATTATTGGAGGTATTTGAGGGTGGTTCTTCTATGGAATGTGAACCTAAGGGGGCTAGATTTAAATTTATGATGTCCATTATTTTTTTTCTTTTACCATCTCTTTGTTAAGGTACCCATAACAAGGTTCAAGAGGAGGAGTCACTATGCTTGGGATGAGCTTCAGAAGAGTTTTGTTTCTTGTCTTTCTCACTATACCCTACCAATGTTCTGGACTTGTTGGACTTGAATTGTTCCAACATAGGTTCAATGATGCCTATCCCTTTCCCTAAAGGACCATCTCCCATGTATCCCATCTTTTTCATTAGGTCAAAACCTTTTTTGTGTAGGTGGGGGGAGATGTCAATGTTTTGTTGACTAATTTCTTCCACTAAATTTGGAGGTGCACCACTCACTTTGATAAAATGTGCATGATAAGGCTTGGTGGATGATATTTTTCCATGAGATCTTAGAGAAAGTGGGGGATCAAATAAGGAGACTGAGTACTCACCTACCCCTTTGCAGTGCAATTTACACTTTCTATCAAATTCTTTCATTAATTTATCCATTTCTTCATAATGTGACTGTTTAGGGTCTTTGGATGATGATGGTGAAGGAATGGAAGGGTCTAAAGAACCATTTTTCTCTTTACCCTTAGTTGACATTGATGAGTGGTTGTCACTTTGGTTTGTAGAGCATGAAGCATCTATAGCTGTGGATTGGCTGATGTCATTTGTCGGTGTGTCAGTTTCCTCCCTGTTATGAGGGATGAGGGAATTACACTATTGGGCAAAGTGTTGGTCTTCGGGTATGGTCACTTCTTGACCCATGTAAGGAAATTTAAGACACTGATGATAGGTGGAGAGAATGACCTACATGTCATGAATCCACAGTCTTCCCAACATGATGTTATAAGTTAATTGTAGGTCTAAGACTTGACAAACAATCTCTTTCACAATTGGTCCTACTTTGATTGGTAGAATAACCATTCCTTTGGAGGATCTTTCCTCGTCATCATAAGCTTTGATGGTAATTTTCTTTCTTGGGTCAACAACAACCTCTATATACCCTAGGGATTTTACTAAATTGAGTGTGAAAATATTGACACCTACTCCACAATTGACCATGCCCTCTTAACTTTGTTTCTATAGATAAAGACTTCAATATGCAAAGGAGAGCTTTGTGGATGGATGACTGACATGTTGTCTTGGGATGAAAAAGATATGCAGCGAGGAGCAACTAGATTACTGATCATGTTCTAAAATCTACTCACATCTAGGTCATTTTGCACTAAGGCTTTGGTGAGTATTTCTTTATGCTTTGGGGAGATTTGCAATAGTTCAAAAATGGAGATATGGGCTAGAGTCTTAAGTAATTGGTTGACCAAGTTTTACTTGGGCAAGGACGGACTTGTAGCTACACGATCAGGATTTGTCATAGGTCCTAGTAAGATGAGTTTAGAGGCTTGGCATCGAGTAATGACATTTGAGGATTGTTTTTTGTTTTTATCTTTAACTATGATGACATTTACAATATCATCAAAGCTGAAAATCACGTTGATGGTATTGTCATAATGATGTGCATAATTAACCTTAGTGTGAGGGGATGCATTCTGATTGGCTTTGGAGGATTCATCCTTTTCATGACTCATGTAGGGGTTCTTGAAGGTCGTATGGTCTCCATTATTTCTAAGGTTTTTTACCTCGATGACCCCATCATTGATTAATTGTTGGGTTACCCATTTAAGGGCAAAATAATTGTTTGTTAAATGCCCCCTATTTCAATGGTAGGCATAAATGTGCTTGTCATTCCACCACTTCAGCTTGACTTGGGGTTCATATGGTTTGGCCTCAGGAAGTATAATGAGTTCATAAGCTAGGAGGGTTTGCAAAGCAATTTTGTAAGACATCCCAATAGGAATATACTCCTTGGGTATGTCAGAAGATTGATATCTACGAGGAGGAGGAGCTTGGTTGTATGTGATTTGTTGGTTAGATGTTGAGGGAGTTTCTATATTACATCAATAGAATGGAGCGGCATTGTCTTGCTAGGGTGCATTTGGGTTGGTGTTGTTGACAACAAGATACGATTGGTTTTGATGGGATTGGGTTTGAGGTTTAATGTGGTTGGCTTTGACCATCCCATCATTACCAATGCCTTTGTTGTTGTTTCCCCACCATGAATTTTGTTTATCAATGGCCCAATCAAAGGAATTATGAGTCTATGTTGATTTGTTTGAAAAGCCCTTACCATCTTTTAATAGTTTAATAATGTGATTATTTAGTAAGGTCTCTTCTACCTTAGCAGCATTTTCTAAGGTAGTTTTGAAATCTTAGGCCCTTGGAGTTGGAGCAAGTAATTCATCAGTTTGGAGAGGCTATTAATGAAGATGTCAGTCTTCTCTATGTTGGGTATGTCTCTGTGATACTTAGCAAATGTGTGTCTTCACCATTGTAAGAAGGTCTTGAACGAATCACCGAGAAGTTTTTCGTGTTGCATAAGTTGATCATTGTAACTTCCCTTTCAATATTGTAGGAAAATTTGGAGATGAACATGAAAGCTATTTGGTCAAAGGTTTTTATATTGGGGGGTAGCTTAGAGAACCACTCCATGACTTTCCCTCCAAGGGTTCTAGGGAACAATCATATCAAGTACACTATGTCACAGACAAATTCCATACACAAGGTATAGAATTGTCTAAGTTGCTCTTGCATATTTGATGTGCCAAAATATTTATCATACTTTGGTATTTTTACATTTGTGGGAAATGCATGAAGGTAATGTTCTTATCAAAGGGGAGAGGACACACCTTTTTGAGGTTGAATTTTGGAAGTTAATTTTTTCCTCGCTTCATTCTTTCCATTTCCATTTGCATGTCTTGTAGTTTGTGTGTGACAACATCTAGTGGTGACTCTTCTTCATCTCATTTTAAGTTGGTCCCATCAAAATCAAATGACAATTTTGCACCTTGTTGTGCTAATGATTTTATGTAATGTTGCTTATGTTTCTCGAGTATCGTGTTCATGATGTCGACAAGCTTAGGATTTTTTTGGAAATTTTTGATCTTAGTTACAGTACTTTTGTCATCCCATGTGTTAGATGAACCCATTGTGGCCATGGATTCTAAGTTTCTATTGAACAAGAGTGACTTGTGAATAGATGTATTCTATGAGAAATCTATTGCTATAGTAGGTTTGAGGAGATTTAGAGGTTTTGTCCTCTTGATTGTTTGGTTAGCTATTCTAGCACTCACTCATATAGGCAATCATTTCAATTTTGTAGCTACACTAGTTTTATGTAGTGGCATGAAATGCGAGTTTAATTCCTTTAGTTCTTAGACATTTTTGAAATGCAAGGGTTTTTGTTGACCAAAATTTGTCTATAGTAACAAGCTAGGTTGAACAAGGCATTTGCCAATGTTGAAAGGATGAGTTTCACTTTTGTGAAGTTAGGTAAGGGATAGATGTGTGTCTTCAAACATTTATGGCTTGATGTGTGAAATGAATTGATGATAACTGTTGGGTTGATAATGATGTTTGCAGCTTTGCTTGTTTAAAAAAGATGTTCTTAGTTAGATATGGAATTTCTCAAACTTTGTAAAATACTAGCAAGGAAAAGGGTATCAAAATTTGTCATTTGTTTGCAATTATTATGCACACAAATGCCCTTTTCTTTATGTTTTTTCTCAAATGAATCATAGGATTTGTTAGATGCATTTTTTAATTGATTGTATGCATTTTTTAAATGCTCAAATGCACTATTTACATTGTCATATGCGTTGTTTCATGATTTAGATGTGTTGTTCCACTAGGAAAATGCATTGTTTAAAGGCTCAAATGCATTCTTTGATAGGAATATGCATTATAATAGAGATCATAAGGATTACAAGAATGTTCAAAACCATTTTTTTAATGTAGTATATGCACTACTTTTAGGATTATTCAGCAATGTTCTCATTTTGGACTTGGATCTCGATACCAGTTTGAAATTTGTCTTTCTGGAAGGATTGTGATACACACTAGTGTTCTTTATTAAGTTTTCAAGTATTTCAAAGCACAATAGAAGTAAGACCAAAAAAAAATGTAAAACCATACGCACTTAGAAAATGGAAGAAAATGGCTTCCTAACAAGGTTATCTAAAGCTGATGACTAGTGGGTTTTAGTGTTTAACCAAATATGTTTAGATTTACCTCTCTTGTAACATAGAGCTTCCCACCAACACTAAGGAGGTTTGGTGCAATCCCCTATGAGACTACTAGAGGAAGGCTATGTTCCAAACATAGGTGACTTGCATTTGATTGAGAATGCAAGATTCAAAGGAAATCCCTCTAACTGGCCCTGTTAAGGCAACTCGAGAAGTAGTCTTTCTATGGAAAGATAATCCTACCTAGTGGAAAGTAGGAAATAGAAATCACAATAGGTCTGGGAGTTTGATCACTCGAGGAGAGTGAGAGCATATCCCTACTATTTTGAATTCCTAAACACAACAAACACAAAGTTTTAATTACTAGCCCTTATACTACTGAAGAAAAAAGGGGCTCCTAGTTAGGCTATGTGTGAATTCTTTCCTCATTCAATTATGACCGATCTTTATATAAGATTAGGCATTCTAATCAACTCAAAGGAGTTGAGAGCATATGCTTACTTCTATTTCAGATTAGTGAGATCAAATGCTTCTATTAAGATATGTTTGGAACTTAGAAATGTTGCACTTTAAATCAACAAGAGCCGAGGTCCACTTACCTAATTCAAAGCTAGGAAAGGCTAGGTGCATTTATGAGGGTCTTCATTCCATGTCACACACTGTCTACAATCTAGGAAATTTTTGTTAACTTGGAAGGGACTTGTAAGAAAATTATATTTGGATTTGGAAGTTAGATTCAAGAAAATGTAATTTTTACCAGATTTGCTACAAGAATGCTCATAAGCATTACAGAAAGCACTATATGCGCTATTCAACCTTGCGAATGCACTATAATGAAATCAAATGTGTTGTAAACCACTTTACATGCACCTTATAAATGATCATATACATTATAGAATTCTTCAAAAGTGCTATAGAAAGGTGCAAATGCATCATAGAACTATGTAAATGCACTTTAGAAAGATGTAAATGCATTACAGAACAATTGAAATGTGCTTCAAAAATATTAAATGCATTAAAATAGAGTTCATAGGCATCATAATATGTCTTGGAAGCATTAAAACAGAGCTCAAAAGTGTCAGAAGATTCAGATCTAACCCTTGTGTGCTCAGAGAAGACTTTGGAATGTTGTTCTTGTTGATATGGTGCCTCCTAAATACTATAGAGCTTGTATTTGATCAGATCTACACAAAAGAATAGCAAGAAACACATATCTACACTAGAAATGAAAGATTAAACTGAAAATTTTGAAAATAGAGAGGCTTTCAGTTCAACCCCATGGTGGGTGCCAATTTGTACATGGTGTAATCGCATATTCATGAAACCTATATGTAGAATGTAGATAGACTGACGACAAACTAGATTAAACCTAAGATATCATCATCAAAATGTAACCTCTATGAATGTCTCATGTTTTCCTAACTACAACTGCTAATATTGCTCTCAGACTAGCATCTTAGAAATAATTCTAGAATGGGAGTATGCTTAAAATGCAGATCTACGAGAATGCATGCAAGATATATGACTAAAATGCAGACTATATGCTATCAAAATTGAGATGCAATAAGCTAACAAGTAATAAATGATGCTAAATAATCATAAAAATAATGCTAAAATGCTATGAACTTGCACAATGATAGTGCTAAAATGATGAGTCAAAATGTACCTATAGTGTAGATGCCTAAAACTTGGGTCCTTTGGCTTTTGGATTTCCCTCCTATTTATAGAATTTTAGAACAGGTTGGGGTAAGAATTAGAATTTTCATCTTTCACTGGTGGGTGAAAGTGAAACTAAAAATATGTCAGAAGAGACTAGGAGGAAGAGTCCAATAGACTTGGTTTTGAGGATAATTGAGGGTATTTTTAATCCTTTTAAAATTAAAAAGGGAGATTTTTTTCTTTTTGTGAGGATAAATGATTTTATTGATTTAATAAATGTCTTATTTATTCTCAACACTTGATCTTTTTCTTTTTCCTTTTTTGAATTTCATTTTATGAATTTGAATTTTTTTTTCCTCTTTTAAAATTGATTTAGGTCTTGTCAATTTGATAGATAATTAATGACCTAATGTGATTGCTATATGTCACTGAGGTTTTACTTGATAGAAAATTTTAGAAGGCTACAACCTAGAATCCCTAGAAAAAGTTGTTGATTATAGTAGTAAGAAGACTACAAGGTTTGCAAACATCATATGAAGAACGCAGTTGTAGTTATTAATTTTGAAGAGTTGCATATATAATTATGAAGGCATTATGGCCAAGAGAACAATTTGAATATTTAATTGATAAAATGAATATTCTAAAGTGTGATGTAACTTTTTATAGAAATTAGAGGGGAGTGTTGGTAGATCATAATTTCTACCACCAAACTATTGGCAGTCAAACTATATTAAAAGTAATAGAAGTTGTTTTCTATCGACCATTTCCAATCATGTAGATTCCCAACTATCATATTTAATATGGAAGTTTCTAGAATCATCTAATAAACTAATCACTACCATATATTTCACATGTTATTTGACTATAATAGTTTACTATCTAAATTGTTCTAATCCCTCTATATATAGAGGCATTATGTAATTTATCTGATTATTGCGGATCATGAGGGGATAAAATGTTTTAGCATTCTAAGGACTTGTACTAGATTTTAGTTATGCATGAAGTGTTGTACCACATTGTAATAAGTCTTTGTATTTTACATATTGAATTGAATGCTTATCTTTTAGTTGGTGTTTGTCTTTGATCCACTCTATCCATCACCTTCAAGTGGTATTAGAGCATGAAGAGCTAGGCTGAAGAAGAAAAAAAATATTTGTTGATATGTATAACCATTGTAGTAGTGAATGGAGCTTCTAATGTTTTCTTTATTGTAGATCATAAGCTTCAAAAGTTGGAGATTAGTGGCTGCGAAGACCTAGAGAAGAAAAGATGCCAGTTTAATGTTTTAGAGAAGGTATGAGCTAATTTCATGGAGTGAAGTCTAAAGAGAAAAAAAAATTTTTAAAGGGGAAATAAGTATTGTATTGTTATTTGTTTAAGATATATGTCATTGTCTTATACTTTTTGGTTGATTTTCTTTGTAAAGAAAAGCTTATAATTGTCAAGTGCAGTTATAACTATGAGTATTAATATGGCTTCAAGTAGTATAGCTCAACCAAAAATTCCAATATATTATGGTAAAAATTATGAATTTTTTGGCTATAAAAATTAAAATGTTATTATTTCTTTCTCAAGCCATATGGGATCTTATTGAAAAGGGTTTTAATGAACCACAAGATGAGTTTGCATTATCACAAGATGAAAAAGATAAATTACAAGATAACAGGAAAAAGGATGCTAAAGCATTGTTTCTAATTCAAAAATCTATAGATGAATCAATTTTCCCTAAGGTTTTTGCATCTAAAAAGTCTAAAATTGTATGGACTATTTTAGAAGCAGTATATCGGGGGACATCGAATGCTAAGATTGCTAAATTGCAATTTTTAAGGTGTGATTTTGAAAATTTGTGTATGAAGGATTCAAACTTAGTTGATCAATTTATAAATCAAGTAATGAATGTGGTTAATTATATTAGATCACATGGTGATGATTTGAGAGATCAAAAGTTGTTGAAAAGATACTTTTTAGTTTGTCTAGAAAATTTGATGCCATTGTTGTTGCCATTGAAGAATCTAAGGATTTTCTTTCTATTAATGAGTTAATGGGTTCACTTTAATCTCATGAATCAAGAATGAATAGAAATAACAATTTTTCTTTGGATAATTTTTTAAGATCACAGGTATCTTTTGGCAAAGGAAGAGAAAGATCAAACTATAGAGGAAGAGGAAGAGGTAAAAGCATCAATGGATGTGGAAGTCCAAATCAAGAAGAAGGAAGAAATCAATCCATTCAAAGTTCAAACAAAGGACATGGTAGAAGTTCATTCCAACACCAATCATCAAGGTTTGATAAATCTTGAATTTAGTTTCATTATTGTAAGAGATTTGGTCATTTTGCAAGTGAATGTAGAAAGAAACAAGAGGATATTGAAAAGAATGGTGCTAATTGTATCTGATAACAATTTAGGAAGTTTATTTATAACTTATAATGTTGCTCAAGAAAGTTCTAGTGATATATGGTTCCTAGATAGTTTATGTAGTAACCATATGACTGGAAATAAATATTTTTTTGGTAGCTTGGATGATTCTATAAAATATAAATTAAAGCTAGGAAATGGAAGTAAAGTCTGTGTAATGGGAAATGGTGTTATAAATGTCTTGATAAAAAATGGAGGAAAAAGATATATTCCTGATGTGTAGTTTGTTCTCGGATTAAAACACAATCTCATGAGTGTTGGTCAACTAGTACAAAAGGGTTACAAAATTTATTTTGATAATGATGTTTGCACAATCTTGGATAGAAATCCTGGTGGCAAGTTAAGTACAAGGGTCAACATGACACAAAATCGAATGTTCTACCTCCAAATTCATTGCATTCAAGGAGGAAAAGAAGTTAGTTTCAAGACATGATACTCAAACCAATCGTGGCTATGGAATTTGAGGTATGGTTATCTTTATTTGATTCTTTGAGCTTGTTACAAAAGAAAAATATGGTGAAAGGATTGCCTCAAATAGTGCAACCGCCAAGTTCATGTGAAAGTTGTATATTGAAAAAACAACATAGAGAAAGCTTCCTAGTAGGAGGTTAATATAGAGCAAGAGAACAATTGGAATTAGTTCACACTTATTTATGTGGACCTATGGAAACTCCATCTTTAGGAGGAAGTATATATTTCCTAACATGTATTGATGATTTTAGTAGGATGACTTGGATATACTTTCTCAAACAATTGAGTGAAGCTTTTGAAAAATTCAAGAAGTTTAAAACTTTGGTTGAAAAACTAAGTGGTCTCTACATCAAGGTATTACGATCTAATAGAGGTGGTGAATTCAACTCTAATGAGTTTCCAGAATTTTGCAGATTTTATGGAATTAAGAAGTAGTTTACCACAAGGTACACACTAAAAAAAAATGGTGTAGAAAAGAGGAAAAATAGAACCATAATGGAAATGACAAGGAGTATGTTGAAGGCCAAAAATATATCCAATGAGTTTTGGACAGGAGCAATAGCATGTGTTGTATACATCTTGAATAGGAGTCCTAAAAAGAATGCTAAGAACACAATTCCATAAGAAGCATGGAATTGTAAGAAACATAATTTATACCATTTTAGAGTTTTTGGATGTGTTTCTTATTCATTGGTGCCATTTGAATTAATAAGGAATTTGGATGATGAAAGTGAAAAATGTATATTTATTGGTTATAGTGAAGAATCAAAGGCTTATAAATTGTATAACCCTATTTCAAAGAAATTGATCATTAGCAGGGATGTTAAATTTGGAGAAGAAGATTCATGGCATGGAAATGCTAAGAAACAAGTCACAAGAGGAGCACCAATATTACAAAGTGATGATGAATTGAAGGAACAAGGGACTTAATCACCACCCAATACTCCACCAAGGAACTTTGTGCAAGGAGTGTTACCTCCAATTTCAAATGTAAGTGATAAATCAGATTCTACATTCTCAACACCAAATTACAAAGGTAAGAAGGAAAGAAGCTTAAAAGAGATATATGATCAAGAAGAAGAGAATGTAGAGATATATTGAAATTTTTCTTCATTTTCTTGTGATCCATTGTATTTTGATGAAGTAATTAAAGAAGATAAATGGATCAAGGCAATGAATGAAAAAATTGACTCTATTGAAAGAAATAAAACATGGGAATTAATGGATTTACCTAAAGCAAAATAATGTATAGGGGTCAAATGAGTTGAAAAAACTAAATTTGATGCAAAAGGTGAAATTGTTAAGCATAAGGAAAGAATAGTTGCTAAAAAAATTTCACAACAATATGGAGTTGATTATAATGAAACATTTGCTCCAATTGCTAGACTTGACATAGTTGGAACTATTTTAGGAATAACTACACAAAATGATTGGAAAGTGTATCAAATGAATGTAAAGTCAGCTTTTTGAATGGTTTACTTGATGAAGAGGTATGTGTTAAACAACCATCTAGTTATGAGGTTTATGGGCATGAAAACAAGGTATAGAAACTAAAAAATGCACTTTATCAGTTGAAACAAGCTTATAGGGCTTGGTATAAGAGGTTTTATTAATACTTGATAAGTAATCAATTAAATAGAAGTAACAATTAGCCCACATTAGGGGTAAGAGCACAAAGTTGGGTCACAATTCTGCGGAAGTCAATTTTGTAGAATTAGACCTTTTAGAAATAGGTACCCGATTGTCTTAGAATCAAGTACCTAATTCTGAAAACCCGCTTCAGGCACCTGATCCATGTTCAAAAAATTGGGTGCTTGATTTGTACAATATAGATCGGGTGTCTGAACCTTTTTAGAATCAAGTACCCAATTTTAAAGTTATTGAGTACCCAATTTGTTTAAAATCGAGTACTCGATTCTAGAATATTGGGTACCGAATTTTAAAAATTGGGTACCTGATTGCGACAAACTACAAATCCCAATTTTTTGGGGTTTTTTCACTCATTCTTACCATTCAAAAAATGTGAGCCCGATTTTCAGAGCAATATGGGAGCCTATTTTGGACGTCTACTAACCCCCCCACTGCTATTTTCTAGTGTACTAGGAATATTATTTTGCTTTGTACTATTTTATTTAAATTTTTTTAGTTTTATGCTTTATCATACCATCAAATTATTGATTTTTTTAGTTTTAATATGTAAAATTGTAAATTTCCATTGTCAACAGTATTATCTTTAGATTATTATATATGTCAATTTAAATAATACTTTTGTAGATGTTGATTTAAAAATTATTATTTTAGATGTTTCAATGTATTTAATATGTAAATTACAATGTTGAATGATTAGATAGATGTAAATTCATTGTTTAAACATGTAAAATTACATTCAATATTTTATATTTATTTCAAATAAATAGTGATTAATTATAGATTAGTTTGTAAACCATATAACAAAGAAAGAAAAACTAACTATACTCATAAGTCTAACCTCAACCTAACCATAACTATACAATAATTTAATCTAAACCCTAAACATAAAACTAAGTATTTAATTTGTAATACCCCGCCAAGGGATCCAAACACAAAACTTAGTATTTAATGATTTTACTTATTGTATTATACTTTGTTTCATGGATTAAAAGGGGTGATGTAAACTATTTTATTAATGTATATTCTTTCAACCTTTCATACCTTGTGACATGTACAGTTGATGATTGTGTATTTTGAATCAGTGCCAAGTGGCATTCGGAACACATGTATATTATTTAAATGGATTGAACTTGTAGTTATTCTTTCATGTGGATGTGTTATTTATTTTAATACTAATATAATTACTTAAAATGAAATGTGACTCAATGTCTTGATATCCTTAAGGAATGTAATCTCTTATGTTTTTTATGTATTAAATTGTACTTGTGATTTCTTACTTAGTAAAACTTTAGGTTAGTTCTTTGGATCCCTTGGTTGGGCATTACATAATGTGCTCCCTTACCTTAAAACCATATCTTTTTTAATAAAACTACACACTAAACACGAACATAGTATTAACCTTGATGTAAAATCTCACTCTCACCATAATTCTAAACCTAACCCTAACACTAATTAAAATTTTAACCAAATTATATAATTAAAATCGATAAACTTAATTCTAAGCCTAACCCTAATCACATGTTAATAAAATTAATCCTAAATGTTAAACCCTAATTCTAATTGTAACTTCAAATCTTAAACCTAACACTTGATCCCTAGGTAGGTAACCATAATAGTAGATCCATAGTGGAAAGTAATCTTAATCCTAAGTTTGAAAACTATATTTAATGATTTTAAATTGGGTTGAAGAAATGTTATGGATAATATGAATAATATTATTTTAAGAATATATATTATTAATAATTAGTTCTAAATAATGAAATGGATTGTGTATAAATACTCATTTATTAATGTAGTTATTTAATAGTGACTGTATATAATTGTCTTAAGTTAAATACTAGATCTTGGTACATTGATATTTTGAGATAGTAAAACTATACCAACTATAAACTACCTCTATCAAACTATTAAATTAAGTATATTTTATAATTGTCCATTACTCATTCAACTTGTGATGAAGTCTACATTTGTTACAACTTTAGCTATGAGTTTGTATGATTCTATTAGATTTTATAACCTTTAAACTAACCCATTCATTACTAAGATTTTGAGCCAACAAAAGTAACATTACTAAACTCTATTTAATCCCAAGATGAACATATAATCCATAATGAGAATACAATCCCCCAATGTCACAAAATAAGTATACATAAAAATTGATAGTGTTGATGTTTGTAAATTTTAGATTGTTGAGAGAGCCTTTGTACACTATTCCAAGAGGAATTTATTTATATCTTTGTCTCCTATTTTATCTACACTAAGCTCAAAGTTAGTAGAGGTAATCAATTGATTTTAATGTTTGAATGGTCTTAGTTTCCTTACAAGCCTACCATTGATCCTCTAAAGAACACATTGGACCATTAATTTCCATTGCTTTAAACTATAGTGATGATTATGTAATGCTTAATGAATACAAATTGAATATAAAGTACATTGATTCCAAATCTTATCAATTCTTGCCAAGTCTACAATAGTAATAATTTATCCAATATAGTCCTCCTTTGAATAGAATGAACTTTTACCACTCATCAATGATGAAAACCATAGTGCTAATAAGGATCAATTCGATTTCAAGCATATTAAAGATGGTTTCTTTCTCTACTATTTTCATTTTTATATTTTCAAGAATATAGAAATCATTTGGACCCTTTATCACTTTAGTGAATGCATAAATAATTTACTTTCAACATACTTATTGGTAAGCCTAGATAATATCTTTTTTTAGATATAAATATATCTTTTCTTTTATATATAATGAAAAATATATTATTCAAAAAGGATAGTTGTGGGCACAATGTCATCACATGAGAGTCAAATAAGGAGAACTAAAAAAAGCTAATTGTATCTCAAAATCATTGGCCTATTCCAAGATACAACTATGAGGTCCACTAAGCACCTAATACATCAATGGGGTTAGTTGTCTCTATCTATTTTTTTCTCATTCTTGGATGTAGATTGGTTAGGCCATCACTAACGACCCCTTTATTAGGATCAAGCAACACTATGGGGTGAACCAATATTTTAATACTTATGAGTAATTTAGTCTTTTTACCATAAAACAAAACAATAAATAAAATGATAAAGTATAGCAATAAAATATAAAGAATAAAGAAACTCATAACATGATTATTTGTTAAATGATAAATTATTGCTTAAATAATGAAGCTTAAATCCACCTTTGAGGACTCATTGTCCATTACATGAAATATCACATAACATTTTGTGCTATACCAAATGAATCGTAAATAGCATCACAATGTCTAACTAGTTCCAATGTAATATCACGTCTAATTTTGTATGATAACTAGCGTCAATGCTCACACAATTCATTAATATCATTCCATACCCATGTAAGACATAATATATTCCTTTATAACACCATAGCTATTTATTTATGTCAGGTTCACTAGGAATTAATCAAACATGTTTGTACCCATATCAAAACAAAAGATAAATCATGTTATCCAAGATTTAATACCTTTGATGTTATCCCTTCAATCCTAAGTAACATAATTGTCAATTAGATTCAATTTACCAAGACAATTTTCTCAAATACCAAAATTTCTTTGTCTCTGTTGCCTTCCTGGACCTATACCATACATTTTTTGCATCATGTATCAAAACCACCAACCATAATAGATACATCATATCCTTGTAATTACAAAGGCATTTGATCATTCATCTTTAGTTATTTACCAAAAATGTCCAACTGTACACTATGAGTCCTTCCTAGACATAGACATGTTATTCTTATTTGACTCATCATGACTACTAATCATACCCAAGAGATATGTTTCCATCAATGATAATATCTATATATGGTCGCATGGAATACACTTTCCTACAATCTTCTTCTATTTTCTTTTCTAACCTCTCATTTCCCTTCACAAAGGATCAGTAATTGTTCCATGAGTTGATCCTCACCATATGTCTCTAAGTCTTATTCCTTTTCAAATTTTACTAATTTCTTACCAAAATCACTTGCCAACAATAAACTTATGCCTAATTTCTCACCACTACAAGGAATGTTAGTCTAGATAATATTTTCCATTTTATCTGTCACCTTCTCTTATTGTAAAGATTGTTCACTCACAATCACAAGATTTTAAGGAAAATCATTGAAGGCTTACCCTTCATTAATTACCTTTCTATTCTCTTTCTTAGTCATAATATCTTCTGCAACATTTGTAATCCTTAGCTTTATTTGGCTCCTTCTCTTCTTCTTCACTCATTTCTGATGAAATTACCTAAAAGTGTGTCCTTGATTTCTCCTTGGATGCATCCAATAAAATTGGAACTCCTAACATAAGGAGTCATTCTTCTATACAATACTAAAGAATTGGTCAAAATCATCATCATTGTTCTTTTTTCTATCCTTAATCACACATGGTTTGTCTAAATCATCCTTAATTGTTACACCCATAGACTATGGTACTTATGTGCCCTTATAATCTATTTCCATCAACACATTAGAAGTTGCATTCTTAGTACCCCTGCTAATTTCTGCATACTTTCCTTCCATAATCTTAATTATCCTCATTTTTATCTCATCTTATCCTTATATTTCTTAATGATTTTGTGCATTTCCTCATAAGTTTAGTAGGCCAAATAAATGCATAAATAGTGTTGAATAACAAATCTTAGAGGAGTACCAAAATATATTTTCCCTTTCTATAAGGTTAGTTAGGGGTCTAGGATAGAAACATATAACTATAATATTATTTTCAACAAGATTTTAAAAACTAAAAAGAATAGGAATGTAACTACTCTAGCATGATATAAAATATTATTAATAATAAAATCACTACAATATTTCATAAAGTAATTCCATGTAGGATCTAGATCATAATCTAACAAAACAATGTGTGATATTATAATATGTTCAATCCTAACCCAAACCATAATCTTATTTATATGTTCAATGGACTAATTGTTTTAATATAGATCCTTAATCATATAAATTTGCTAAGGCATAATCATAAGTTACATATTTATATAAGATATTTTTAGAATTCACATTTTTAAGTTGGTTTATTAATGTAGTTTTTTGGAGTATTATTTTATGATTAGCCTTAAATTGTGTATAATGTTCAATTAGCATTAACATCAAAGTTTACTTAAGTGTGAAACTTTATTTATTTAATTGATATGATTTTAAAGATCTATGCATTTATATTATTGATATTTCAGATTTATTTTATTAAATAGTAATTTTGTAATTTTTTATGCTGTTTAAACATATATGTAGATTATATTTGATGAACCCACTGCCACCCCCTCCTCTTCCCCACCCTCACCTCCACCCCCTCCATCTCCACCTCCATCTCCACCCCCACCTTCATGACAATCCTCCCCCACCACCTACCATAGAGGATCTGCAAGAGAGCATGAGGCATAATCTTAGCAACCTCATGTGAGATATTGAAACTATTAGGCACGAGGCCCACCCCCTCCTCATCTACTACATCTTGTGGATAGCATGCAAGGCATCATTCACTCTATAAAGCATTTGGATTGCAATACTGATTCATTTAGATTATGGAGGTAAAACATGCATGCCTTCTATTCTGATGGCTTATCATATAGAGAGGTCCATAACCTAAAAATAGTTAAAGGACATTTTAAAAGATATTTTGTAAACCCTAAGATGGGTGAGGAGATTAATGAAAAGAAGCCTCATATTTCTATTAGATGGTGCACACATCCTTGTATATCATCACACCTTTGGGAGTAATGGTGGATGTTATTTGACCATCCACCACACACTAATCATGAGGTGCCAATGTTCTTCCTTAAGAAACCGTGGGTTGAGTTTGAATTGGGTTTGAAACCCAATTATTTTAATATTAGATCATTTTAGGGGGTTGGTGGAGGGATGCCTTAGGATAGGCATGGGGAAAAGCTAAGCGATAGAATGAGAAACTGCATGTGACCTCAGCTTCTTGTACCTCTTCCCACACCTATTGTACTAGTGCCACACCATCATCGAGTAGTTTCATCTACTCTTACCTCATTTAGTGCCCTTTCAGGTAATTTAGTAGAGTAGTGGATGTAGGTGAGACATATTTGTCCACTTCAACACATTTTTACTAGCTATGGAGGCATATGTAGAGGCCCCCAGAGCAATGTTGATGTAGCACATGATGACGATTCTACTAAGGGTACTGATTTAGATGATGATGAATACATTTCCCATGGTGATGGTAGTGATGACATTAATGTTTCATCATTTGTTGACCTCATGCAGGGAGAGCCCAGAGACAGTCAAGAGCATTAGGTAAAATTTTAATTAAAATTTAAATATAAAGTACATAAGTATTTACTTTCTACATACATTTGTAATTGTATTAACCATATTAATGTACATGTTGATTTTGAAATAATAGAGAATGGATGATATTGTTCCTCCTAGGAGGTAGTATAGTCTTTTTTTGAGACCTACAAACGTTGGCATCCCTCATATGGTATGCACTTTGAATTATCTGTAAAAATGTACATTCAAACTCAAATTTAATAACATGTGCTCATGTGTTCTTTTTATCTGATTTTGTAGGGATTGTCAGCTTCTACATAGTTTGATGTTAGTATAGGTCATAATCCATTGACCACTGAGGCACAGTCTCAAATACCTATGGTATGAACTTTTGACTGAAGACAAATAATTTGTACTATTTTTATGTATGTACATTGTTATTAACTTATAATATGAAAAATTTTGACTAATGTATAATTTTATGTGTTTTGATTTTAAGAACAGGAGATGGATCATACTTATCCATACAGGACTCGGTATAGTTTATTTTTGACTCCATTTTTTGATCATCATACTAGCATACCTTTAGACACATATGTGACATTGGCTACTACTCAGGTATGATACACGCACACACACACACACACACACACACACATGTTTTTATAGTGTTTAAAAAATGCTTTTTAGTTTATGTACTTTTTAATTCATGTATATATAGTTTTGACTCAATTTTTATGTATCCATAATTTTAGAACTATGTCACCATGAGTGTTGCTAAGAGTATGGGACTAAGCCAGATGGAGGTACCTACATCATCCTTTGAGGTCAGTATTGTGATTTATATACATATATAGTTCATTATGCTCTTTATAAAATTTTTAAAATATTTGTATTATAAATTACAGGACCTCACCACTACCACATTTTATAGCTTTCACAGTGCACCTCCTCTCATTACAAAGGGACACACATCTCATGTGGTATTAATTTTATTATGTAGTGAATATTTAATTTATTTGCAAGCTAGATTTTGAAACCCATTTCAGTTAAGCATGTACATGATGAGACACCTCCTGTTACACAGGATGATCCATCTACCTCATGGGGTGTCTCACATGATGAGACAACTCATATTACATAGGATGATCCATCTCAATCCTTCTCATGTGGAGTAAAGAAGACTATAGATCAGATAGATTAGGTCTTGTTGGCAACTTTAGATTATGTTTTTATGATACATATTGTTTATTTTGATACACTTTGTATTAGGATAGTTAACTATATTATATTTATTTATTGACTTCATAGATCATGTTATGACATGTTAGACCATGTACTATTTTTTTATGACTTCTGATCATGCTAGTGTACATAGTATATATTATTATGTTATCTTGTTGTAAGTATTCAAACCATTTTATTTTTTGTGACATATTTTATTCATGTTATGACACATTTTGTAAGTATATATGGTACATGAACAATAATTTTAACTATTTATATACAAACATTAATTTAAACATGTTTGAATAGGAGGTAAAAGTAATGGAAAAAAATAGGAGGTCATTACTTCAATTGACAATTAATTTATAATATCAAGTGCACACCTTTAACTTTCAAGTAGAAGTAAACTCATGTTTTAAAATTTGTTTACAACATATTTCACAATATATGTGAGACAATTTCAATGATATATTTATAGAAGTGAACTCAAAATATAAAATTGGTTCAACACATTTCTTCAAATGAGGTCCTATAAAATAAAATTGTAAAACAAAAACACATGTTATTAAATGCATAAATTAATATGAGCTATTTGAACTATGTAAATATGTGTAATTTGTATGTACTCGCTATGTGTAATTGCACAAGATGTTGATGTTCGATCCACCTTAACATTTAAATTTGGATAAATTGTAATTGAGACCTAAATAAGTGGTGTGTGTATATATATATATATATATATATATAAGTTCTCTAATTTGGTATTGACAATGCATACATACATGTAATTAGATTATATCCTCTCTCTTTTGCAATGCATCTATGATTGTCTCATGCTCATCCATTGACATTGTCTATAATACCTTATTGGTGGGTCTTCCTTTATATCTTTCTAATTTAATATTCATTGCCACAACCAAATGAGGATAGTGTAAAATCTTCTTTTTGGATTTCTTCTTGTCGGGTATCTATGTAGCCAGGTGCCAGCTACAATGATAGACCTAATTCGATACTAAAAACCATCATCGTCTACTTGATGACATATCAATTTTTTCTTAGGTTTCACTAATCTAGCTACCCAATACTCAATCTGTTCATTGTTATCATTAGGTGTAATAATAGCATAAACATGTCGTACAAGATAAGATAAAATACATAAATACTTTAATCACATGAGTAGATATATAAATAATATAAATTAAAGCATGATCACAAAAAAATCTAATTAAATTGTGCATACTAGGTTGTATGAGGTCTAAAATAAGACTATAGTCTTCTGATGCAAAAGTAACATTCTAGCCTTCATTTACTATATCATCTTGAAAATGTCTATTAGTAGGTACTATTGATTTTGGTTTCCAATAGTCAACCCATATTGTATTCTTGCATTCTTCCCATTCACCTGCAGGACAAAACTGACAAAAACAAACAAGCTCTCTAGTCCATATACTCCAAGTGTTAGAATCTAAACTCCTAAATAAATGTCATTTAGCTAACCCAGTAATTGTATCACAGTCATATCTTGAAAGAATATTCTTCTCTTCAACTAGGTAGAAGAAACATTTGATTGTAGAGTTCTTACTTGATCCTATGTATAAATATTTGTTACACCATTCAACAACCTCATGTGCATTTTTGAATTTGGCTTTTTCCTCAAATTTTAATTTCTCTCAACTAAGGGCTCTCTTCACACATGCACCAACACCATCATGTTCTCCTTTACCATGTCCAGCCTAAAAAAAAATCCATACATGTTGGATAATAGTTTTCCTATGTGTCATACTCAACCAATAGAACATTCTAGCACTCTTGAATTGTCCTGTACAATTATCTGACCATATTGAATGTTGTGTCATTTGAATTTTTATCTCTTTTAAATTATCATAAAAGACCTTGAAATAATATTGGACAAACTCAGATGATTGAAATTTATTATCACTCATATAGAAATAGTACTATCTCAATATTTTTCAATCCTCCTCTGTACTATCAGGTGCATGCCTATAAATTATATGAACATAAATTGTTACTTGCACTAAATTGTAATATTGCGGTTGTATCTCATCTTGTGATACAAGTGTGTAGTTCTCTGCAAAGTCAACAACTAAAAGTATAGTACTAGTTGGAAATGTATTCTTACATATGCCAAATTATCCATCACAACATCTAGAATATTGAGAGTGTTTAACATATTTTGGTATGATCACACTCTTAAACTCATCCATAAATGCATGACAACTAACTTTATCTATAACTAGATCACACCTTCTTCCAATCTTCTCATCCTCGAATGGATATTCAATAGTTTTGAATTTTTTACATCAACTAATTGTTGTCCAAAAGTAGTCAAAGTATTTTCATGCAAACATTTATCTAAAAAAGAATGATTTCCGCACATATCACATGTACCAAAAAGACACACATTGAAAAGAAAGTATTGATTATTAGATGGCTTACAAAAAAAATCTAATATGAAATCCTTTATAGTTTGAGGTGGTATTTTTATATCACATTCCTCTAACATTTCTTTACTATGCATGGTACCATGTATACATCGAAAAACATCATAATGGTAATGAAATTGAACATGAGTTTTACAACATGTGATTCTTTCCTTGTTAATACTTACATGCCATTGTTTACACTTTTCAAAATATCTTTGACTAATGGTAATAGTTAATACCTTACCATCTACAAATTTTCTAAACAATTCAGTTTGAGTCATATCCAAAAGGTGTTTAGGATGTGGATCACGTATTTTTGACCCAACTCTCAATTTAAGAACATCTCTTGAATTAGGTGATACTCTTGTATTATCATGCCAAAAAATTTCAACCAAACTTTTGACTTCACTAGTAAGTTTCATATCACATCTTGGGAGTCTACCACTAGAAGTCCATAAAATATTTTCTAGATCACATTACAAGTTAACCCTTCTCTTTACAACCCTTTCTAAAGTCTTACAATTCACATTAAGATATCCACTTATGTTGGTAATCAATCTTTTTTAAATCTCTTGTTATTGCTCATTGTATTGCATTCTTATCTTTAGAGTGACTTCCCTTTCTGATAACATCATAGGCACTAGCAACAATGGATATAACTTGTTTTAAAGACTTATTTTTATTCTTGGGTTTTGTATACATTCCTAACCTTTTCATTACTTTTCACATTTTAGACATTTTAATTAGTTGCAACATCAACTGACATTGAAACCCAAATATCTTATTATAAAAAAAATTTCTATATAATCTATTAGCATATATCCTAATTTGTCTCCATGAAACTAATCCCTCAAGATTATCTAGTACATCATTAGAAAAATGAAAATTATGTTCAAGCACTTTACTATCATTCTGACATGTTTGTTCAATACTTGGTGTTTCAATGTCTACATTCATACAATTTTTATTTTCAATTGGCATTTCATTTTCACTGTTATTTGAGATTTGAATCTCATTTTCAAATTTTCCTAGTATTTCTTTTGGGGCATGCATTTCCATTGGAGTTTGTTGTGCATGATTGTTTGACAATCTATTCTCATGAAGAAAATCTAAATCATTTAAATCATAACCTATTTCTAAAAAATCACTAATTTCATCATGAGAAAAAATTTGAGGGTTTGGAGACACACCTATATTGAATGTTTGATTAGAATGTGCACCTGAATCTCCTTGTATTGGGTTCTCTTCTTCAGCCTCTTCATCCATTGTGGTATCCTCAATGTCTTTCTCCTTTGAAATATTGTTCAAGTCTCTGATTTTTTTTCTTCTCTCTCATTGACGTTGTGCTTCATTCTCTTTATTTGTTGTAATATCCTCATTTTAAAAAAAATTTATTTTCTTCTTTCTTTGTTGTTTTAATCTCATGTTTGCACTAGGTTTGAATTCAAATCAATGGCTTCCAAATTGTAGAAGACAAGAAAATAGAATAACTATGACAAAATTCGTTGTTGTAGATTGAAACTATTATTCAATCATTTAAGTCATTGAAAATTGACCTCTGGGGTAGCTTTTGGAGCCCAATGAGTACATTAGTATCAGGTACCTAATTGCTTAAAAATTGAGTAGCTAATTGTTTAAAAATTAGGTACCCACTTATAATTGGGTACGTAATTTCTAAAGAATCAAATACCCAATTTTTAAACAATTGGGTACTCGATTCTATCAACAATTAAAATTCAATCGAGCACCCAATTTTTGAATTACAAATCGGGTGGTTGATTCTTGTGACATAGGTGGGAATTCAGAATGGCCACAAATTTTGCATGGGGTTTTGCCTTGGAGAAAGGCATGGCATAGGCTTGGTCCCACCAACCTATGCCTTTATGAGCCCTTTTTTTCTAAGGCATTTTATCGACAATTTCAGAGATTGTTGTAATTTTTATATGGTCGTCACCATTAATTTTTTTTATGAAACAAAAACCCATTATAGGTCTTACTATTCTAATTTCAAAAATGTAAATTTTATACTATTATTAGTTTTTTTTTTTTTTTCCCATTATTTATTAATCAAAAGTATCTCTTAAATATTAAAAAGTGACATTCACTAAAACTTTAACAACTTTTTTTATTTTTCATGTTTTGTAAATTAATTTACATATCATCAATCCTCACATAATTCTTTTAAAGTTTAAACAAATCAATTTTTTAAAATTAAATTATGGCATCCATACACAAGACATTTTAGAAATTAGCTTAATCGTCAATTAAAAATTAATTAAAAAAATATTCATTAAAAAATTCAAGAAAAATATTCTCATTAATCTTTGGCGTGTCAGGTAACTTTGTTTAAAAAGATTCACAACAATTTTTTTAGTTGTGTTAAATTATGGTGTTCGTACACGAGTGTGGTATGGTCCTGAAATAAGTATTTTGAAAAAGTGGTTTTTAAAGATTTATACCAGAAAAATAATCTCTCATATGGGTGTTGGAAATAATCAAGACTAGCTAGGTTACTGAGAGGGGAGGGGTGAATCAGTAACCTCAAAACTTTTATCGAGTTCAGCACTTAACAACATAATACATTCACCATTAATTTATCTAATCTACTACATGCATGAGAAACTGAAAGATAAACATTAGTGGCACATGAACACAATATTTGGAGACCGAGAAACCTTCCAAATAGAAAGTAAAACTGAGATGGGGATGATACTCACAAAACTTCAATATTGTAGTGTAAAGCTGGCCTGTTAAGGCTTACAATGATCACTTCTTATGATCTACCCTATTAGGAGCAATTTGGACTACTTGATCCACCCTATTAGAAGTTTTACAAACATACAATGAAGTATGCACTTGGTTAAGAGATTTAAAGAAAAGACTGTTAAGTCTACCTGTTAAAGGATTTGAATCTAATTCACCTGTTAGGATGAAATAGTAGATCTGACTTACAACTAAATTTTTCATTACATCCTTGAACTGATGATCACCTCTTTGTGATAAATAAAACTTGATTGCACCAAATTTGACCTTGCTAAATACTCTGCTTTGCTGTTGATTCACATTCTTATACTAATCATTACTTTCACTTTCACTCTTCTCAAAATATTATCATTTTAGCATGCTTGGGTACGATACAATACATTGCATATATACCATCCCAATTCTCATAATTACAAGGTTGGCCAAAACACAAGTTAACACAAATATTATTGAGTCAACCTGAATGTAGAAACTCGAGTTCTGAAAGCTAACTTAGTGACTTTCTAATACTCGACATCCACTACATTACTTGGCATTGTCATGCATTTGGTAGAAGTAGAGGCTCAGTCTATACTAATCACTTAATTTAGCTTCAAACTCGGTGAACATTAGAGACTCAGTGGATATAGTGTAACTCGGTAGAAAATGAATACTATGTTTATCTTGCTGCACTCGGTAAACATTGCTCATCCCATCACTCGGTTGACACTAGCTTCACATCATAACAACTAATGACTCGATAGAAACTATGAAGCTTGGTAACCATTGACTACTCAGTGATAACTACTAGACTTCACATTGCCTATTTTCACTTGGCAGCCTCTAGAATGCTCGGTGTGAACTACTAAATTGTTGAACTCACTTGGCAACCACTAAATGCTCAATAAACACTAGAGACTGAATGATGAACTTAGTAACCATACATAATTATAAATAAGTCTTGTCACTAATGGAAAACATAACTTATTGCCAGCAATGGGTACACAAATAAATTACATATTCAAAAAGAAGATCCCATGCACTACAATTTTTTAGTTTTGAAGTTTTTTTTATATTTAATCTCTAAATGGCTCAAATTTTGGCATCAATTGATAAAATGTTTCAAAAATAGGAAAAACACTTCCACTTTTTGGCCAAAAGTGAGACTCAACTTCTTGCACTGACTCTTGTATGTCAAGACTAATAAGGAAGGTCAGATTTTGATTGTATATTTGTATGTTGATGACGTGATATTCACTGAAAATCTATCAATAGACATGTTAAAGTTAGAAATGATAAAAGAATTTGAAATGAAAAATTTGGGCTTGATGAGATATTTCTTAGGTATTTAAGTTATTCAATGTGACAAAAGTATCTTCATTTATCAATCCAAATATATAAAGGATGTTTTGAAGAGATTCAAAATGATGAATTGTAATACAACATACTCTAGTTGCAACGGAAACAAAACTTAGCAAGGAAGAGAAGGGCTCAAATGTTGATCCAGCTATATTTAAAAGACTTATTGGAAGTTTAATGTATACATAATGTATGGTGTTAGTTTGATCTCAGGATTCATGGAGTCAGCACAAAATTCTCACTAGCAAGTTGGAAAAAGGATATTGAGTTATATTGCAAGAACAATAGTATATGAAATCCTATATTCCAAAGCTAACAATGTTGGCTTAATTGGTTATACTAATAGTGATTTTGTAGGTAGCATTGATGATAGGAAGAGCACTTTTAAATATATCTTTCACCTTGGATCAGGAGCTGTATCATGGGCATCAAAGAAGTAGCCTATAGTGACTATTTCATCAACTGAAGAAGAATATGTAGCTGCCACTTCCACACCATGTCAAGCAATATGGATGGGTCAAGTTTTTCTTGATCTTCACCACCATCAGGAGGAACCAACACCAATCCTTTGTGATAACAAATCAGCAATAGCATTATCTAAGAATCATGTATTTCATAAGAGGAGCAAACATATTGATACATGGTACCACTTCATTAGAGAATCGGTCAACAATGGAGAAATCTACCTAAAGTTCTACAAATCTAAAGATCAATTGGTAGATATTTTCACTAAGGCATTACCAGAGAGTAACTACGAATATCTGTGAGAGAGATTGAGTATTACTGATGCAAAATTTGTTAATGACAGAAATTAAGGGGGAGTGTTGGCAGTATTAATTTCTGGCAACCACCCACTATCCACCATAGTTGCTCACCTCCCACTATCATTGGTAGTAGACAATCCGCCGTCCCAGCCATTCCAGCCACTTTACATAGCCACCCATATTTAATTCTATGCAATGTTATAATATATTATAATATGTGTAATAAATTTGGCTTGTATTCCAAAGAGTTCTCAGACCTCTATAAATAAAGGCTTAATTTAATGTATTTAAGCAAGACAGTAACACAATGAAATAAGTTTTATTTCTGTGTGTTTGTTTATCTTTGCCTTCAGTTTTCTTCAGTCTCAAGAAAAGCATGCACTCTATAGCTATATATCGCCATCCCATTTCTCTCATATAGATGTGTAGCTAATCGATTCATCTCTCACCAGTGTGAACTATGGGGATCGGATTCGCGCCGATTTGAACTCACGAACTCTTTTTCCTATGGAATGGTTCAAATTAGATTGATATTAGAAGAATGGATGGAAAAGGTAAAAATGTATCTGGAGAACACTACGGAAGGCGTCCCAGTAAATAGAGGCAGCGTACGTCTGTCAAGAGCTCTGATGAATGCTAAGCCAGAGGCATACATTCCCCAAATGGTGTCCATCGGACCTTACCACCACTTCTTCCTCAAAGATGAGTCCGTGGGGCCATTCCACTAACGCCACACCCATCTTTCCTAGATGGAAGTCTACAAATTCAGATTCACAAGAGAGGTAGCTGGCAATGATCTTGAGCTAGTCAAAAGAATGAGCGAATCTAATATGATCTCCAAATTCGAGCAGTTTTACGACTGGAATATATAAATGTGCCAGATGTTCCATAATTTTCATGGATGATGATGATCGACGCCCTCTTTCTCTCCTATTTTCTGAGATCTGGTTTCAATGATGCTGGACAACTAGAGTCAAGTGTCACTATACGCAGAGGAGCCTCAAAAGACATTGACATACCTGCAAAGGCAAGCATCTTCCTTCCAGGTATGTGATATAGAAATTCCAAGTTTTAATGAAAAACATCTTCTGGTCTGTATCCACAAATATGTTTCAACTTTCCTCCAAGTTAGCAGAGTGGAACAATACTCCCCTCTCCCTTGTTGTCAGAAGATTTCTAATTTGATTGGAGACATGGTCATTGTGGTGTTCAGTTGCTGCTACACGCATCCAGGTAGATGTGGTCAACACAATTTTTTGGAGAAATACAGTGCGAAGGAGTTGATCAAGGCAAAGATCAAGTTTAAAGAGTTCAAAGGCTTAGGTAACATCAAATTTTCCAGGAACTACAACACACTCTATCTTCCTCAGATAACGATTTTGGACACATACACTAAAGTCCTGCTGAGGAACCTACTTGCATTGGAGTTCAATAACACGGGCCTGGAGAAACACGAGACAAACTACGTGGAGTTTTGGTAGAGAATATCTGGCCTTGAAAGGCTTTATAGAGGGGATGTACACATGATTAGATAGTATGGAGAGATGGTGGATACCGGGAAAAGTATTGTGGTGAAGTTTTAATCAATAAAACTATGTCTATTCTCTGCAATTTACTTTTTATTCACGGTACAAGTATGAGACAGTGAGTTGTATTAATTGTTTTCAATGTGATCTTAATTTAGGAATAATGTAGAACATGGCATTAGTGGTATCCCACACTCCCTTTCATTCTTCTTATCGTTTCATTGAGTTTTTGTTGAAGAATATTAGATTGGTGTATCAAAACCAGTGACTGATTAGACACAGTCAACCTTTTATTGTTTTGAAGTTCTTAGAATGTTGAATCTATCTCAGTTTTTGTAATTCCAATGATTGGTGGGAGAGGATGAAGATGTAATACATTCTTGGTTCATACTTATCTTATGCAGGGGATTTGAGAAGAAGTGGTTGAAGAACTACAAATGGTTGTAGTGAAGTTTGCTGACAGAGAACATGCTCTGATTTGGAACCAGTCACCATGGAGTGACTTCCCTTAATGTTGGGGATATGTAGTGATGGCTTGTTGTTTTATGGATCTATAATGATGCATTTGATCAGTTGGAGTGGTCTAGAGAAGGATTGAGTGTGGAAAAGGGGTCTATGATAGTCACAAAGAGAGAGATTTTGTCATAGAAAATTGGGTGTTGTTGCGGGGGTCATATCTCCCAAACCCATTGTTGGATTTCTCTCAGATTTGTATATGTTCTTTGGGACCAAATTATGCCAAATATCAATGGTTTGATTGAGAAAATCATGTTTGGTTCAAAAGTTATACATATATGTTTGTGGGTCTATCCAGGAGACAACAAGAAGGTATGAGAATTTGTTTCCAAGGTTGTGTTTAATGGATGAAAGGAGTATGGTATACTTGGATAGGATCTAGAGAGGTTGAATAGAGTATTAGGGAGAAGGTAAGGTTGTCTCAAAACATTAAGATTGATAAAGGAACCAATGTCTAGTTGTGATCTAAGGTTGGGTTCAAGGAAGTTGATCCATTTGAAAGGGCTACTAGCTTTAAAGGTTGAATGTGAGTCTTGGGTAGAATATTGGTTGTGCTAATCAAATGGGTTGTTGGGACATGGTAAGTAGGCCATGAGAAATTTTTTTATGAATTTATAATTAAGGTTGAATTCTTGTGTAAAGATATGATGTTTGGAAGGCACTAGGTGTACTTGGGTAGCCTAGAAAGGAAGCTTTGAGGAGAATTTTGTAAAGAAGAAGTTGTTACATTTTGAAGTAGATTGTTGTCTAATATGATCAAGGAGGTTACCATCCACCACCTCTGCATCAAGTGGTATCAGGGCATAGAAGATTCTTTGGGAGAAGAAGAGATGGAAAACTAAGGTTTTTGAAGACTTAGAATCCCTTGTTGAACCTTGAAGTTGAATTATCCTTTAAGAGTATTCCAAGGTGGTGATTCAAAGTTGGATGGATCTTAGTTTGTAGAGGAAGTCAGATTGATCGGTAAAATAAGTTGAAGCCATCTTGAATACAGATTTTGAGACTCATGGATACTCAAAATTCAGAACACAATGCAAATGTATGGGTAAGGTTTGCAAAATGGTAATTTCCAGCAGTTTATTTTTCAATTTTGTTTTAGTTGAGATGGTTGAGAAGTTGAACCTATAACAACTAGTGCATAGAAGACCTTGCATGGTACAAGGATTGCATGATAGACACCAAGTTGAGGTTAGAAGGAAAGTATATGTTCCTTTCAGCATGGGAACCTATGAGGATTCTATTTTATGTGATGTTATTCCATTGGTAGGATGCCATTTGATCCTTGGGAGGGCATGGCAATCAAAGAAGCATATAATTATATGATGGGACATTGAATAGTTACACCTTCAAGCATGGTGGTAGTCAAGTTATATTGAGATCTTTGAAAGATCATGGAAGATGCCAACACATTTTTTGTTTGAAAAAGTGAGGTTTCTAGGAGAAAGGGAACAAGAAGAAGAAAAGGTGGACAACAAGATAGCAATTGATTTGGTACATCAAGCCTATAATAAGGCACAAGGAATTGTGGATCTGATAAAGATCCTGGAGGAGAGAGTAGTGGATGAGCAAGTTCATATGAAGAGCCAAGAAAGCAAGCAGAGAAGCCTATGAAGGCGAATTGAGAGCAATCAGGGTATGATGATGATAGGATAGTGAAGATGGTGATAGGTGAGACACAAATGGAAGAGGCTCAAAAAGATGAAAAGATAGGGATAGAGGTGAAGATTTCAGAAGCTGCTGAGGTAATGAGTGAATGGTGAATGTATGGGTGGAGATATCCAAGTTGGGACAGTCATGTGTCCCTTATGTGCTGCTGTGAAAATAAGAGAAGACAAGGCTATTAAACAAGCCATAGACAACATGTTTGAGTGCCAAGAAGGATGTCATAGGGAAGATGAATTGAAGGATGTCTCAACGATGACAAGGACATTGGAGGTTGAAGAGTTCAAACACTTGAAGACTAATTTGGAGGAAGTATCCACAAGTTGGCATAAGACGATGAAGAAGAGATTGGTATGGCCTATCAAGAGGCTTGTTGAAGAGAGGAAACTGCTAAATAGAGGACCAACTAAGAGAGTACAAGGAATTGATGGTGAGGAGGCTAGTTTGAAGACAAGTGTTCATGGAGAAGAGATAGATTATTTGAGTGAGTTAGAAGCCATAGTTGAGGAATGGCAAGAGAAAGGTGGAATGATGAGTGAATGCCTAGAATAGGGGCATGAAGGAGCATGTGGTCATAGAGACACCTTGGAATTTGATTTGTCTACTAGGACAGAGAACTCACAAGAATTGTGGCAGTAGATAAGGGAAGTGTTGACAACAATAGATGGAGTGCAGCACAAAGAATTTCTTTTGGTTAAAGATTTGATTGGTTTTGTTTCTAACATTGTTATGACAGGTTTGCAAGAATGTTCTATTGTTCTCCATGCAAGTACTAAGGTTGTAGACATCTATGAGATGGAGAATGCAAGAGTGGGTACTTGGCACATGATACATGTTTGTAGGTACAGAGGGTACATTGACATAGACGATCCTCAACAAGAGGTGGACAAAGACTGGAGGAAGAGGAAGAAAACTACCCAATCCAAAGAGACTTGGATTGATTTGATCCTTGGGAGTATGGTGCAGGGCACCTTGGAAAAAGCATGCAAGGAGAGTGATGTAGACTCATGAAGGACAAATGGTCTTGATATATCTAGAGTTTAATGTAATTGAATCTATGATCCATTTTGTAGTTGACATATTTGGATGTTATAAGCCTAAATCTATAAAGGCTTGTCATAGTGGTTAAGGGTATTAAGTGATCAAAATGTACCTAAAGGGTTAAATTGTAATCAACTTATAACAGTCATTTAATTGACTATTATAGTTGGGTAGAGAATATTTGGCCTTGAAAGGATTTATAGAGGGGATGCACACGTGATTAGATAGTATGGAGAGATGGTGGATATTAGGAAAAGTATTATAGTGAAGTTTTAATCAATAAAACTAAGTATATTCTCTGCAATTTACTCTTTATTCATAGTACAAGTATGAGATAGTGAGTTTTAGTAACTGTTTGCAATGTGATCTTAACGTAGAAATGATGTTGAATTTGGCATTAGTGGTATCCCATACTCCCTTTCATTCTTCTTATCGTTTCATTGAGTTTTTGTTGAAGAATATTAGATTGGTGTATCAAAACTAGTGACTGATTAGACACAGTCAACCTTTTATTGTTTTGAGGTTCTTAGAATGTTGAATCTCTCTCACCCTCTATAATTCCTATGATTGGTGGGAGAGGATGAAGATGTAATATATTCTTGGTTCATACTTATCTTATGCAGGGGATTTGAGAAGAAGTGGTTGAAGAACTACAAACAGTTGTAGTGAAGTTTGCTGACAGAGAACATGCTCTAATTTGGAACCAGTCACCATGGAGTGACTTCCCTTAATGTTTGGGATATTTGGTGATGTCTTGTTGTTGTATGGATCTATAATGATGCATTTGATCAGTTGGAGTGGTCTAGAGAAGGATTGAGAGTGGAAAAGGGGTCTATGATAGTTGCAGAGAGAGAGATTTTGTCATAGAAAATTGGGTGCTATTGCGGGGGTCATATCTCCCAAACCCACTATTGGATTTCTCTCAGATTTTTATATGTTATTTGGGACCAAATTATTCCAAATATCAATGGTTGGATTGAGAAAATATTGTCTAGCTCAAAAGTTATACATATCTATTTGTGGGTCTATCCAGGAGACAACAAGAAGGTATGAGAATTTGTTTCCAAGGTTGTGTTTAATGGATGAAAGCGGTATGGTATACTTTGATAGGGTCTAGAGAGGTTGAATAGAATATTAGGGAGAAGGTAAGGTTGTCTCAAAACATTAAGAGTGATAGGGGAACCAATGTCTAGTTGTGATCTAAGGTCGGGTTCAAGGAAGTTGATCCATTTGAAAGGGCTACTCGCTTTAAAGGTTGAATGTGAGTCTTGGGTAGAAGATTGGTTGTGCTGATCAAATGGGTTGTTGGGACATGGTAAGTAGGCCATGAGAAGAAATTTTATGAATTTAAAATGAATGTTGAAGTCTTGTGTAAATATATGATGTTTAGAAGGCACTAGGTGTACTTGGGTAGCCTAGAAAGGAAGCTTTGAGGGGAATTTTGTAAAGAAGAAGTTGTTACATTTTGAAGTAGATTGTTGTCTAATATGATCAAGGAGGTTACCATCCACCATCTGTACATCAATTTTATGGACTACCTCATCAACACTCTTGAAGACATGTTGATGATGCCTGAAAGCCATGCCATTGATCAACAGAGTATGATGATCATGGACAAGTATGTGGCGAAGATGTGGGACACCATGTCTTAAGGCTTTCTTTGTTGCAGGTTTTCTAGAGCTTCTCGAGGGCTGAAAGTTCAAATTAGAGAGGTTCTAATTAAGAATTACTACAAGAGCAAGATTAAGACTTAGTTGTCTGAACTCTATTCCGAGTACCTACCGATCCTATGGAAGCTGGTGGCTTTGTTGGTGGGATTTGTAGTGTTGTTGTTTACTATACTATAAACATTATGCATAGTGCATAGTTGTCATGAGGCTGAGAAGAGTCCAACGAGAAATGTCCACAAGCATTTTAGGCCCTTCAGATAGTTGCACAAAGAGATTGCGTGTAATCTCACCATCCATAAAATTGCCACCAAATATATTTAAACATTTTTTTACTTTTAGGTTCATTAGCCACAAAAGAAAGAGATGATATAGCACATATGTATATTTTTGCTTAGTGAAAAGTATTGTGTGCACTATTTTGGCTCAATTTGGAGTTTTTCAGTTTGCTAGGGTTTCTTGCTTCATGCAAACTTTTAGTTGTCTTGTGTATGACTCTTTGTCTAAGCTTTCCTTCTATAGGCACCACTTGTCAAACTACATTTACTACGAGAGCTTTTAGGTTAGGATATAATGACTTTAGCCAATGCTAAACCAGTTGTTCTGGTATTCACACTGCTACTTCAAACTACCATGGCACCACCTCAGAACAAACGCCCACACAAGTTTGTCCTGAAGGTCTTTCACGAGGTAAACCTGACATTGTCCTTCCTTTGCAAGAATTTGATGCTGCTTGTGATTGGTTAGAGCAACATACCTAGATAGGTTATTTTGTTGGTAGGACTCCTCCTAAAGCTATGCTTTGAGACTGGGTTAAAAAATGTTGGACTCCTCATGGAGTCCACCTTGATGCTATGCAAAACTTTACCAAAGGTTTTTTTTTTTTTTTGCTTCACTAACCCATCGCAAGAAGATGTGGTCTTTATCAACAGACCTTGGTCCATGCATTCCTCTCTACTTGTTTTCCAAAAATGGTCCCGATACTTCATAGTCTCAGATGACAAAAAGCTTAGGGTTCTTGTGTGGGTCGAGTTTCCAGGTCTTCCCTTGCCATGCTAACCTTTCATTGAGTCCATTGCCAAAGCCATTGGCAAATTTATCACCAAGGAGCTTGACAAATTTTTTAATGCTCACCCACAATGACGCGTTTTTGTCGAACTTGATCTTTCCAAGGATCTCAAGGATTCTGTGGAAATCAAGATTGGAGCTCAAACCTTCTCCCAAAAGGTGCTTTACTTGAATCTACCTAACACCTGTTATAGGTTCTAGTCTGCAAAACACAAGATCAAGGATTTCCCTCTAGCTACACCTAGGGTCAAGCCCATGCCTAAAGAAGTGCTTGCCAAACAGGCCAAAGGAAAAAAGGAAGAATGGGTTATTGTTGGGCGCAAGGGCAAGGTTCCCTTGAATCCCTTGTCCCCTAAGCAATCTTATGCAATGCTCACCATGGTTCCTCCTATTCTTGTAGGAGTTTCCACACCAGCTAGCATGGGGACACAAGCGGCTTCCACAACACCTATTCTAGGGGTTTCATAGGTTCCAAACCCTGCTAGTATGTAGGGTATTAAGGCGGTCGCCAGGGTTTTTGCCTTGTCTAGGGTTCATGCTCCTCTTGTAGTTTCTTTTATCGTCCCATCAGTGACAAGGCATTCTCGCAGTCCTCCTGGACGTACGAAAATACCATAAGTGAAACGACAGGCTGAAAGGTTAGAGGATTTCCCATTTGACTTCCACCTAGTTTCTACCTTCTTGTAGAATAGCTACTCCTCTCTTAAGGACGAGGATGATATGGAAGAGTTCTTCTGAACTTCTTCTCCTGGAATGTTCGAGATCTTACAAACCTCCCCAAAAAATTCTATGTCCGAGACACTTGTCATAGACTTGGTAATTTAGATTTTCTCTACCTAAAAGAAGTTAAGATTTCTAGTTTCATGTTTTCTACTGCGTGCCGTGTCATTTGGTAGGATGGCATTCTGTTTTCCTCTTAGCATGAACCTAGCAAGGTGGTGTAGTTACTCTCCTATCACCTCACCTTCATTTTGCTATTATTTCACATGATTCTAACCCCATGCATAGAATTATTTGGCTTTTTCTTTCTATTCACAATCATTCTTTTGGAGTCATTAATGTTTATGCCTCCAATGATGCTATGGAAAGGTCCTAGATGTGGGTTTGGCTAGCTAACAACTTGCCTCCTGCTACTTGGGTCATGTGTGGGGACTTCAATATGGTTGAAGTGGGATCTGACAAAGATGGCATTTTACCCCTTCAGTGGATAGCTAGGGAAAGAGAAGCCTGGTACTACATGCGAAATAAATTGGGCCTTTTTGATCCCAATAAAAACTTCCACCAGGGTAGTCAGGTCTAGCACACTTGGTCCAACTTTTGAGCTAGCTCTAACTACATTTTAAAATTTCTCGATTGTGCTATGATCTCTGCATAATCTTTTTTCTCTTTTTTTGAAGATTGAGATCTGCCTGTCATTCCCCTAATAGATGTGACATCATCCGACCACTATCCCATCTATTTTGTCATTTCTTGGCAAACAGCTACCCCCAAAGTGGCCAAGTCTCAGTTCTTCCTCAACACATCTGTGTTGTTGCATGCTTCCACCATCTCGCACATCCAACATGTCTAGAATTTTGAGCCACGTCTGCCATCCCAGTGGGGATGGATTCAATGGTGGAATGATGCCATTACAAAAACTACTTAGTTTTTGTGCATCTATGGGCTCCATCTGGCAATTTTTAGGAAATGCTCTTATGAAGCCAACACCCTTGCCCTCAAAAAGCCTCTAAGTCTTTCACCTTCAACCCCTTTGATGTGGATTTGCAAATTCACCTTGCCAAGCTTTGCCATGACAAGAAAATTCCTGACAACTATGCTGCCCATGGAACTCAAATTAAGGCTTGTCTCCACTGGTTAGAGGTTGGCAATAAAGCCTTGAAGGAGTTCTTTAAGGCTCTCCAGGCCCATCATACCAATGTTGGGATAAAAAATATCAAACAGGGAAAGATTGTTCTATCTAGTCTCCCTGACATCCTACAAGCATTCATTCATCATTATGAGAACGTCTTTGCTTCACAGGGAAATTTAGTTGCTCGGGAGGAAGCTCTTAGAAAGTGTATCTTTGTTACTCCAAACTGCCTTGTGGTTGAGCAACGCGCTTTCTATGAGAAACTTCTTTCCCTTAGAGACCTTAAAGAGGCAATTTACTTGATGGTGAATGAGAAGTCTCCTAGGTGTGAAGGCTTTCCCTATGAATTTTACAAATACCTCTGGGAATAAATAGGTCCTGACCTACACAAAGTCTATCTCGAAGCATATCATACTAAAAGCTTAGGAGTGATAATAAATAAAGGGAATATCAAATTCATACCTAAAGCTAGTGATCCTGAGACATATTCAATTGGAGGCCCATTACCCTTCTAAATTTGTCTTATAAGATCATTGCCAAGGTGCTCTCTCTCAAAATTAGGCACATGTTGCCTCTAATTGTGCGGCCTGAGCAAACTAGCTTCATCAAGTCTAGATATATTCTTGACAACATCATTGATATCTGGGAAGGTATGGAATGGGCTCGCAAGTCCAAGTAGTAGGCTATCTTTTTAAAGATAGATTTTGCTAAAGCCTATGATTGCATTGAATGGTCCTTCATATTGGCTATGCTTTAGGCTCTAGCTTTTGGTCCCAATTTTGTTCAGTCTATAGAGATGCTCTTTGGTGATGCTAATGCTTCCATTACCATCAATAATTCACAATCTGAGGCTTTTGGACTTTTTTGTTCAATCAGACAAGGTTGCCCTCTAGCTCTAGCGCTTTATGTCCTTGCTGCTGAAGGTTTTGGCTATTTTCTAGCTCATTCTGTGTCTTCAGGGCTGGTTCGTGGCATTTCCTTGCCTGAATCTTCCTCCCATTTAGTCAATGGTCATTTTGTTGATGATTCCTTTCTTACTCTTCTTGAGGATGAAGAAAACATCAAAAATGCTTTAAATTGTCTGGACACCTTTTGTCAAGCCTCTGGCTCTGCCATCCAATGGCATAAAATGCTCTACTACCACCAATCTTTTCTGCCAGCTCCACCTTGGCTCAACTAGTTCTAGTGGAAATGGGTTACTTACAATGAAATCTTCCACTTTCTTGGCATTCCCTTTTCCTTCTAGGCCTCTCTCGTGGAGCTTTGGAATGTTGTGCTTGCCAAGATTAGCAAAAAACTCAACTATTGGATAACCAAGCCGCTTTCTCTTGTTGGAAAATTCTAGATTTTTTCTAAGATTTTGGCCACCACTCATGTGTACTATTCTTCATTTCGGTGCCCTCCAAAGCTTTCTATCTCAAGCTGGAACGTTTGCTCAAAGATTTTCTTTAGGATTCTAGTTCTAACCATCATGCTTTTCACAGAGTTGCTTGGGATTTTTGTTGTCTCCCAAGGGAGTTTGGTGGTCTTGGCCTACTTTTCACTAAAAAATAGGGCCTTGCTCTCTGTGCAAAATGGATTATCCAAGCTATTTTTGGGGATGAAGCCTGGAAGATTCTAGTAAGGCACTGTATTTCTTCGAGTTTACCTGTTAATAGGCTTGTGTGGAAGGGGATTGGTTTTCAAACCCTTCTCATCATGTGTGAACTAGTTTCCATTCAAGGCTCATTCATTATTAAGAGTATCTGGAAAGCCTAGGAAGCTCTTAAGCCGTGGCTTCATTGGGTTGGGGATGAGTTTTGCAATGGGCTCTCCTTGAATCAATAGAACATTTGGTGTTCTCCCCTATTTGCAATTCAGGGTACTCCTCTCACAAAGATTCAAGGTGCTAGTGCTCTGCATTTTTTCAAATGTGGCATTTGAACTCCTAAGGATCTCTTTTCAAGAGTCACCGTGAGTTTTAGGTCATGGAAAGATATGCAAGTTCAGTACTACCTTGTCAGTATGGATCAACACACTTTTGACCTTTTGTTGTCTCCCATCCCTATGCACCTAGTTCATAAGGTGGGGATTCAATCTGTTTGGACTTGGTGGCATGATTGTAAGTGGTATCCTGCCACTCCATTTGCCAATTATAAGCCCAATATGGGGTACAGATGGCTCTCACCCCATCTTCTGATGGTTGACATGCTTAACCAGCAGTGGCATTTGCAATCTTCGCTTTCTCAATGGACAAAATGTTTTGACACCAATTGGAGTGCTATTACAGAACCCAAGATTTCCCACTTTGCTTGGTGCCTTACCTTCCAAGGTCTTCCCCTAGGGCCTTAGCTCAAGCACATTGGGATTCTTGATCCCAGATGCCCCTTCTGTGGTCAACCTGAGTCCTTTTGCATATTTTCTGGTTTTGTAAGTGTGCTCAAAATTATTGGCACTGGATTCATGATTTTTTCAAAACTTTCAGGCCCGAACCATTTTCATGGCACATGATCCTATTGAGTGATTCCCCAAGAATTCCTTGAAAATTCACTTAGATTTGGCATACCTTCAAGATGGAAATTTTGTTTTCTCTGTGGAAAGATAGGAATGTTGTTCTGTTCACTCATAGTTTTTTGGATTTTAACATTGATATGTACAATAAGGCATGCATTTGTAACAATGTAAAGATCTAGGTGCAAGCTAATAAAGTTGCCCTAGAAGTTGCTCACTTATAGGAATTGTTAAATCAATGGGGCAATGCTCCTTGCACCATTGTCAGAGTTCCTCCAAATGCCTTGGCTGATGCCTCTACGCCTTGTGGCTACCGTTCTTGTTGCCAATCCTCAGGCTGCCACTCACACACACCGTGCTCCCAAGCTTCTTGCCACCACTCTCTCAGTGATGGTGATGGCAGATGTAGGCATTGCTCTGCTTCCCCACCCCACGGTGGTTTTTGCTAGTCCTCAGCTCCTCCTCCTGGGCCTCAACGGGTGCAATTTGGGAAATTTCCTTGCCTGGCTTTGGCAATTTCTCCTCCACGGCCAGAGGTTAAGGATGTGGAGGCTGCCCCTGATCCTTCTACTGGTGATGACAGTTGGACTATTCCCATTCCACCCCACAATCCCATTGATACATGGGGATTTCTTGATAAAGATGATCCTCCTCCCTTGGTTGGCACTGCCTTGGCAGCCTGAGATTTTTTATTCTATTTTTTTTATGAATAGTTGCCATTTTTGACTTCGGCCATGTTTTTAAGTATGGCTTTAGCCATGTGAACTCTTTCTCAGGGTGATCTTATATCCCCTGACCCCTTTTCTTTGAATTGTATTCTTAGTATATTTTATTAATAGAAAAGGACTATTCATCGAAAAAAAAAAAAACTATTGTGTGCATCCAAAACAAGTGCCTGTAGTGGCTTGTATTTGTCGTAGATTATAATAATTTTAATTGATTAGAATAATAAAGTAAAAATAAATAAATATTAAATATAATTTTTTTAATAATTGATTAATATTTGATATATATTTAACATGAAACTTTTAAATTAAAAATCTAAAATTTCAATTTACATAGATTAAAAAATTGTAAATTTTTTTTTTTAATATATTACATAAATGAAAGGATACTATTATAACTTATAATTTAATTGTATTTTTAGTATACACTAATATTTTACTTTATTGTAGATAACTAAACATTAATATAAGAAATAGTATTAAGATATAGAAATTTTGGCCTACTACATTTTAGCCTCATAACAAAATATTTGAAGAAAGATATAAATATTATATATTAACCTTTTCATTTATTATTATACCCTTTTTCACAAATACTATGTGATGAAATGTTATATTTTAATAAATACATTAGTTAATAGTGATCTTTCACAAAATAAAGTATTCAAAATTTAAAATAATCAAATACTAAGTGAGAGGTGATAAAATTAATATTTACAAACTCAAAACTATGTATTTCTATACAATTTTTTTTAAGTGAATGCTAAAATTTTGAGTAGTGCTTCCAGAAAATTCGCTCCTATAAGATCCCAACTATAAGAGCCAATCAAGTTTAAGTAAAATGTTTTTACAAAATTGAGATACTAAAAATTTCATATATAAACATTGTCAAAATGAAAACTTAAAATGAGAAGGAAAAATAGTTTGATCTAATTGGTTAAGATAAAAAAAATTAATCACTAGATATGTAGAACTTATTACAATAGTATCAGCCTATGAAAAATACAATAATAGAACCCACGGGCTCTGCAAAATGGCTAACAAGCTATTATAACATTAAATCTAGCATTGTCACTACTTTGTAAGCCTTGCATTTTTGTCAACTGATTAGTCTGATGTTTAAGAAAGGAAAGGGAAAGAGAAATATTGTTTTTCACTTTTGCTGTTATATATTTTACATGGTAATGTGTTTATTTAAACAATATTTGTATTAATTAAAAACGCCAGTTTTCTATAGTTAAGTGTTTTTTTTTAATCGATGTGTAAGATCACACTGTGATAGTCAATATTTGTACTCTTCAAGATTTAGATTCAAACTATAGTTTAAATATTAAAAAAATCAGAAAAACTTTATTTTTATGATTTAATGGGTAATGGCCAAAATCTCTCATGAATGGCTCACATATTGTTGTGGTATATGCTATTGTCTAAAAATATTTTAGTATTTTATATATCCAATAATTAATCTAAAATATAGATATATAGAATTTATAAAAAAATTATTAATAAATATTAAGAAATGATTGAAGAATTGGTAATTTAATAAAAGTAAATATGTTGATTTAATTAGGAATTATCAAATTAATACCATTCATTTCAAGCTCACAATAATATGCAAGAATGAATTGATGATAAGCTAAGTACCTACAATCTACATATAAACTTCCAAAAGAGTGGAAGTTCAACCTATAAAGTGCAATGATATAAATAATTCATAATTCTCTATAATAAGTTCACTACATTTAATGTATGCAAGAGTTAATGAAACATAAGCTAAAACTTCATAAGCTAGATTTTTAAAAAATATTTAATTGTTTGTGTGCAATATTATTTATTTCATAAAAAAATTTCCTCCAACTTTTTTACAACTCACATTTGAATTTTCTTTTAACCCTATAAATTACATAAGACTTTCTTATAATTAGAACTCAATATTTGAAAAAATTGTTGATAAATCATAAATATTTACATTCAACTTCACACTGACTCTTAAACAAAAAGAAGAAGACTTAAGAATAATAACTAAATAAAAATATTTGTGTACCCCAAATGTAGAAAAGACAAGCAAAGAGAAATCTGACTTTGAGTTCCTTCCAATTACCATGTGGAGCAGCTCAGTGATATCACAGATGTGATCATGGTTCTCCGCAAGGAAGGAAGAGGTCTGGCTTGAAATTGTTAGCTTCTGCGGGTCAAAATCAGTAACTTAGGGTTCCATGGTTATGCATATACAATGGTTTTGTTAGTATGCTTAAAGATACTTTGTTTTAGACTCTTGGCTTATTATACATGTATAATTTCTATTAAGTACTATTTTAATCTCCAAGACTTATCTATTTTGATAATGTGGACAATTTGGAACATATATATAATATATGGTATTTGACTATAATCTATTCAATTTTTGTATTATGCTTATCTCAACGGTTTGATTCTTCTCTCATGTTCCTAATGAGGGTTGCTTGCTGAGATAGTTCCTTTCTAGCTACAATCATGATTTTTTGTTTAAGCATTATTTTAGGGTTCAATTCATGTCATATTTTGGGATGCCTTTTGTTTTGGTCTACTAATGTAGTACTATAATAGCTTCTACATATGATAAATGTATGTGAATTTCATCATTATGTTGAAACACTTAGACCCTAAAAATATGTAAATTAAATTTCATAAATACTCTGTTTATTTACAACTTGGTTATATAACCCTTGTTTGAGAATCTGGAATTTTTTCTGGGGCTGGTTATGGATTGATATTACCTTAGAGGAGGATTTTATAGTATTCTAGTAGGCAATTTAGTTTTTTACTCTATCAAATTCGTATATGGTATTCCTTCTTTAGGAAATCTCCCTGGTTTTTTCAATAAGGATACAGAGGGTATCATTATGGATTGGAATTATTTAAGTTGCTTTGATATATTGGGATAAATGGAATGGTTCTGCTAAGCTGGATTGGTAATTTCTTAAGTCTGAAGGCTATTAGTTATGATTAACCTGCTAGTTTGTGATATTTTCCGATTTCAAATGCTTTGATAAAGTTTGTACAGTTTTCATTCCATAATGATTTCATTCAATTTAAATTTATGGTGTCTAGTATTATGTTAGGCCAATCTTGCTTTATAAATATACTAGATTTAGCTTAGTGTCTGTAAGATCTTGATGTTCGGTGTACCATACTAATCAAGATTGTTAATAATCGGCATGGCTTTATTTATTTACTTATGGTTTGTGGACTTGGCTTGGTCACATGGAGTGGGCCTCATATCTTGGCCCCATTTGTGAGCCTATCCTTTGAGTTTATTTTTTGTCAAATGTCTAGTAATGTTTTCCACCTTAATTATTTATCTGCATTTTAGTTCTAGTGGTATTATTCATTTAGATATAGTACTCTTTTAGTAGTCATTTCTCATTATTTTCTACGGGGATTTTAAATTTCCTTATTCTATTGCAAAATTACCGGCTTGGTTATACTAACCTGATGTTTTCAAGATTGGTATCCTAACCTCTTAGATCTATTGGGCTGAATGTTTTTTTCTTATGACTACTAACCTTTGAGTGATTAGCTTGCTAGTTGGTAATATTCTGCAAGGACAATTTGTCAACTAGTAGACACTCCAATGCTGGCAAAGAGTTCACTTGATATTAAATAGATGTAATTATCGGGGGTATGCCCCTCTTTGTTGTATATAAAATTATATAAAAGAGCTCACTAGGGTATGCCCCTTTTAACATGTAAAAATATAGGACCTTTGTCCTGGGCAAGACTAGAGATTTTCTTCTCTATTCTTTCCTACCAGTGCCTGTTTAAATGGAGATAAGCTTTGTACTTTATTTCATTTTAATTAATAAAATACATCAAGGCCTTGGCCATTTATCAATCAAATAATAAGAATACTAATAACTAAACAAAAAAAATGAATATATTTAAATAATATTTATTAAATATTAAATTAAAGAAATTGTTTTACATTACTTTAATTCCAAATAACCGAATATTAAACATACAATAATAATTTAAAGTTTTGAAGTCACTTATATTTTCCTCCTAGAACACTGTTTTATTTTTATGTTTAGAATAATAATTAATATCACAATTATTTAAAGTTAATATTAAGCCTCCTATCTATTTTACATTTTAGCATCATGATGGGACAATGTTTAATAAATTGGTAATCATGGTGATGTAGAAGCATCATAGGCTTTCATGCAATCCTGCATGTTAGAGCTCAGTGCTAGTGGTTTCTAATTCTTTCTTATTACTGAGTTGTTATATAGAGGCCAAGTTACTATAGCTCCTAGTGGGTGTTAAGTTACCATAGTTGATAGTGGGTGCTAAGTTATAGTAGCTCTTAGTGGATGTCAAGTTACTATACCTCTCAGTGGATGCTGAGTTGCTGTAGCTTTTAGTGGATGCCAAGTGTTCCTGTATGTGTGGAGTACTAGTACTGGTTTTGGTTCTATTCATGTTGAGTTGTCTGTGACCCAAATTTTGACATTTAATTTATGTATGGGTTCTTAATTTGTGTTCTAGTCGACTTGTGGTTCAATATATATTTAATGTGAGGGATCTAATTTAGCTTGTAATGAACTAGAGCAACTTGTGGCTTAGTTGGATATAAGTAACGGATTTTTGTGGAGTCCTTAGGATAGTTAGAGAATTATTTCATTTGAAGGAGTGATAGGGATTGTATAGATGCAAATTTTGAAGAGCTAGGTTTATAGCTTGAGAACCAAAAGATTTTCTTGGTGGACTTGAGGGTACAAGTGTGGATTTTTATGGTTTTTTTATTCAGTTGTGGATCTTGACTAGCTAGAATTGAATTTGTAAGTGGATCTTGTTGGATCTTCCAGAACTGATATTATAATTCCTATTTGTATTTGGCCCTAACTTGGAAAACCTTACAGCTAAGCATGTTTCATGTAATTAGTTATATCTTTAAATAAAGTATTTTGATTTTGTATCATATCTTGCATTATTAAACTATTTTGTTGTTGTATTTCCAATACATGGTTGTTTGCTAGGGGTTTGGACATCTCCTTTGGTGATTTTCCTACCTTGTACTATGTGACATGGTATCAGAGTGAAGGTCATTCTTGTGTGTGTTTATAGATCACTAAATCTGTGGTAGTTTACACTAGGATTTGTAGAGAAGGTTGACATTGTGGCTGATTGATCTTCTAGATTGGTGGATCTTTTGCTTAGGGTTTGCTAAAATTTTGGAAGATGCCTCAAAGAAGATTGGACCCTAGGGAAATTGATGATCTTAGTGATGTTGTGGAAGAAAGGGTCTCAGAGAAGATTAGAGCAGAGTTCAAATCTAAGATTGCATTGATGAAGAGTGACATGATTGCTGAAATTGTAAGTGTTTTAGGTGGCATACCTTGGCATGTGGGTACTGAGGAAAGTTATGAAGAAGTTGCTGAAGACTTTGAAGTTGCTGGATCTAGTAGTGAGGACACAATTAATCATGTGGAGAGACCTACTGGAACTAGGTCTGGTTATTTTGCTAGATGTGGATCTTAGTTGAAGCTAAAGCATAATATGGAGGTTTCTAATTTCTCGGGTGCTTTGACTCCTGAAGACCTGATTTATTGGATTGGGGAATTGGAAGACTACTTTGAGTTTGAGGATATTGAGGATCCACTCAGACTGAGGTTGGGATAAACTAAGTTGAAAGAACATGCTTCTCTTTGGTAGAAAGAATTGTAAAGAGATAGAGAAGAGGAAGGTGAAATGAAGATCACTAGATGGAGATTGATGGTGACTAAGCTGAAGGCTAAGTTCATTCCTATTGATTATGAACATGATTTTTTTAAAAGGTCGCAAAATCTAAAATAGAAGGATATTTCTATGAAAGATTATACCGAGGAGTTCTACAAGTTGACTATTCAGTCTGGTCATAGAGAACTGTGAAAGGAAAAGGTCACTCGATACATTAATTGTTTGAGATTCAATATTCAAGATAAGGTTGGTGTGCTTAATATTTTATCTATTGAGGATGCTTATTAGTATGCTTTGAAGGAAGAAGATAAGTTGAAGAGGAAAAGTAAAGGTAATGCTAGAGGGAAGTTGAAGTAGGATAGCTTGGCACAAGCTAAACCAAGTACAGAAAATGAACCAAAACCTATTGATTAAAAAAGGACGATAGGTGGAGGTGGGTTCAAAGGTAATTCTTTTAGATGTGGTAAAGAAGGGAATAGATCTTTTTAATGTCCATTTAGTAGGACAACTACTATTGTGAATGAGGTTATAGTTCAAGACAATCAGCCTAAGAAAGAAAGAAAATTTCTACCTTCAGGAGTACTGGTTGGTGAGAGGACATTGTATTCTTATCAAGGGACTAGTTTGTTCATGGCTTGTTGTAAGTCTGGTGGTGAAATCTACAAGGTGGTTGTAGATGGTGGTAGTATTGATAACCTTGTTGCTGAGGAGATGGTTTAGAAAATTGGTTTGAAGAGATTAAGACATCCTTATCCTTATAGGATTGGTTGGTTGCAAGATGAGCATGCTTTGGAAGTATGGGAGCAATGACTTGTTGATTTCCAGATTGGATAGTATAAGGATTAAGTGTCGTATGATATTATGGACATGAAAAATTGTCATGTGTTTCTTTGTAGACCTTGGCAGTATGATTGCAGGGTTGTGCATGATTGTGTCAGGAATGTGTTTACTATTGAGAAAGGTGGCAAGAAATTTCTTTGATTCCTTTGCAGAATGAAGAGCTCAGTAGGAGGAACTTGAGTATTGGTAGTTGAGTTGAGTTGGTAGATTCTAAGAAGGTTGGAGATCAATGTATAAAGAAAACCTATAGCACACCTAAGATGGTTGTGAATAAGCAGAAGAAAAACAAGGGAAAGACTGTACAAGTTGAAGATTTAGAGGATATATCTATGAAGAACTAGTTTCAGATTTATGTGTTGAGTCCTAGAAGATGTTCCTCCAGTTACTAGAACATCTTTTTGAACCTAGGGTGTTTGATGTGGGAGAATCTTAGACTTTGTTGCAATCCTACATGTTGGAGCCAAGTGCCAGTGGTTTCCAATTCTTTTTTGTTGCTGAGCTATTCTATGGAGGCCGAGTTACTGTAGCTCCTAGTGGATTCCAAGTTACTATATCTCCTAGTGGGTGTTAATTTCCTATAGCTCCTAATCGATGCCAAGTTACTGTAGCTCGTAGTGGGTGTTGAGTCACTATAGCTCTTAGTAGATGTCAAGTTACTATAGCTCTTAGTGGATACCAAGTTACTATAGCTCTTAGTGGATGTTGAGTTAGTGTATCTCTTAGTGGATGTTGAGTGTTCCTATATGTGTCGAGTAACAATATTACTTTTGGTTTTGTTCGTGTCGAGTTGTCTGTGAGCTAAATTTTGGCATTTCAATTATGTATGGGTACTTAATTTGTGTTGTGGTCAACTTGTGGCTCAACACATATTTAATGTGAGGGATTTAATTTAGTTTGTAATTAACTAGGGTGACTTGTGGCTTAGTTGGGTATAAATAAAGGGTTTTGTGGAGTCTTTAGGATAGCTAGAGAATTCTTTCATTTAAAGGAGTGAAGGGTATTATGTAGATACAAATTTTGAAGAGCTAGGGTTACAGGTTGAGAACCAAAGGATTTTCTTGGTGGACCTAAGGCTATAAGTGTGGATTATCTTGCTATTCTTATCCAGTTGTAGATCTGGACTACCTAGAATTTATGTTTGTAAGTGGATCTTGTTGGATCTTGTAGAACTAATATTTTAATTGCTATTTGTATTTGGCCCTAACCTTAAAGGCCTTACAACTAGGCATATTTGAAAAAAGAGTTTTGATTTGGTATTAGATCTTGCATTATTATTATTTTGTTGCTGCATTTATATTGTGTGGTTTTTTGTTAGGGGTTTGGACATCTCCTTTGGGGATTCTCCTACCTTGTACTATGTCACATGTACACTGCCATTGTTGTCTAGGATTTTCTCTACTTTTAAAAAAACATTTCACAATCTCCCTGAGAATAGGTTCAACGGTCCAAATTTTATTGGCAACACATGAGCTCCAAAATCTTCCCTTTAATGTCTTTCTTAAAATCATGTCTCTTAAAACCCCATACTCCTCTCTACCCCACATATTCCATATATTAAAAACTCAATGGTAAACATTAATTTACTCCTGCATTGTTTAGAAATATATTTATATGAGTTCATGTATATTAATAGGTTCAAATTGTAAAGTAATTCTCATATAAATCAACATTTATGATATTAAAAATTTTAATGTATAAAATTAAAAAGAATAAATTTATAAGTAGGAGATAATTTCCACAACAATTAAAATTGTGATATTGCTATCAAGATTTAATTGTGTGATTTTGAGTCAAACTCATTGACTCATGTTTTATGAGTAGTGATTCAACATGAATCCATCTCTCATGAGAATAAATAGAACACTTAGCACTCATTGGATCTAGGTGATGCTCATAGGGGTGAAGCACCAAGAATTCCTGGGAGGTCACCCATACCAGTAGTACTCTAGCCTGAGCGTGCTTAACTATAGAGTTTCATCCATGGATAAACCCAAAGCTTGAAACCCCATTTGTAAAACATTCATTATTAGAAATCCCCTTAAGCTCATCATTTGATAAGTAGGAGATAACTTCCACAAAAAGTCAAATTGTGATATTGCTATTAGGCTTTAACTGTGTGATTTTGAGTCAAACTCATTGACCCATGTTTCATGAGTAGTGATTCAACATGAATCCATATCTCATGAGAATAAATGGAACACTTAGAACTCATTAGATCTAGGTAATGCTCATGAGGGTGAAGCACTATAAGGACTTCTCAGGAGGTCACCTATCCCAGTACTACTCTAGCTTGAGCACACTTAACTACAAAGTTTCCTCGATGGTTAAACCAAAAGCTTGCAATCCCATTTAAAAAACCTTCACCAAATGTTGTGCTTTATGAACCATTCATTAGAAAGCCCCTTAAGCTCATCAATCGATAAGTAGGAGATAATTTCCTTATCAAGTCAAATTGTGATATTGTTATCAAGATTTAACAGTGTGATTTTGAGTCAAACTCATTGACCCATGTTTCATGAGTAGTGATTCAACATGAATCATCTCTCATGAGAATAAATGGAACACTTAGCACTCATTGGATCTAGGTGAAATATACATTTTTAATTTGAAAATTGAAGTAGACATTATAAAAAATACAATGAGAACAATTTAAATTCTTGAATAAATATGTTAATATATTTAAAATAATTCTTTTGAGAAATGTTAAAATGTATAATCAAATATTTTGAACATATTATCTATAAAAAATATTATTGAAGGATAAGATTTTTTTAATTAATTTTTTTCCACAAACTAAAAAAGTTGTTCACTTTAAAGCAGTAAGCCAAAATAGTAATATCATTGATAAAGTCTTAGATATGGTATGAAATTAGTGCTAATATATGCTTTTCCTACATGTCAAGGAATGGAGTGACATTATTTATAGGTAGCTTTGTCTTTGCGTAGGCCTTGAAACTTGTGGGAACCTATACCCACCAAAATAAAGTGAAGTAAATAGACCCCATCATTTGCTTTCTAAATTCTTGTGTGCTTTAGAAGTTGTAGAAGAGTAAAGGAATATTTGGAAACTGGCAATGAGGATAATTAGATAGCTTGCACTATCATTAATTTACATTGCTTTTACAAAAATCATTTATAGTGTTCCATGTTTTGATTGAGTTATTTGGAATTGTGGTTCTATCCTTTATTAAGATGATAGGCTTCACTCCTTGAGAAACTTTGATTGGTTTATTTGTACTTTATGACAGCCAGACACCAAGAAAGAAGGAATTATTTGGAATTGTGGTTCTATCCTTTATTAAGATGATAGGCTTCACTCCTTGAGAAACTTTGATTGATTTATTTGTACTTTATGACAGCCAGACACCAAGAAAGAAGGAATGGTGTCTAAAAACACTGTGGACATCAGCTCTTACATGGAACTAGCTCAACAATGATTATAGTGTAAACAATTCATTTGGTAGTGTTCTATCTCTCCTTGAAGAAATTTGATTGGATTGTTCAGATTTTTCGATAGTCTTACACTTGTTAAAAGGAAAGGACATTAGAAAATGGCTAAAAGTTAGACAACACCAGATAAGAATATGTAGGAAACATTCCTCTAGAGTGAATCATAGCAGAAAATAGGATCACTATGGTGTAAAAAGAAATAAAGAATGCACAACTTGGTAGTGCTAAAGTATAACTTCGATCACGCAACCAGTGCAAGACAAAATAATGGAATGGGACGATGGTGAAGTGAGGATGAAGTTAAGAGCTCACGGTTTCTTGTAAAGAAGTATATGAATAAATAAATTGATTGAAAAAAGTGTGCAGATGTATTAATAAATTGATTATGAATTGATCCTTCATAAAAAGCACTATTCCATGCAGATCGACCCACTTGAGAAATGGAGAGTAATCAGCCATATCAAACACTCCCATTAATAAAATAAATTTTTGAGTAGATTCTTCAAAGTCAATGCTTCTTCAAAATATTCATGACTGAAATTTGGTGAGAATCTTATCTTTCTTGAGCCACTAAAACTTGCATCATGATATTGCATGTGAGATCGAAGAGACTTGATTTCATGTTCACTAGGATCATCTTGTGCTCGCAACTCTCGAACAGTGGATGGATGAGACAAGAAATCTCATCTTCCGTGACGTGTTTGAAGGATTCTATTTTGTGCCTATTAAGTAGACAAACCAACCATTTTGAAAATCATATCCAATGTAATTTCTTGTAGACAGAAATGAACGTGAAGCAAAGGCTTTGCCATTTTTTGCATGATATTCTTTTGCTAGATCTATCGAGGAGATTACCAAAATTGGATAGATGCAAAGTTGGGGTCATAGGTTTGTGAGGGAGAGGAAAAAAGTATGTGAAAGGTTTTCTTTCTTCTACTTAGCAAAGCAATATGTCCAAGTATTGGCCACAACGGAGATTGCAACAACTTTTCCTTTGTCGTCTTGTTATTTCTACTCCTTAAAGAATTTGCAAAGAGCAAAGGGCAAGCACTACAACTGCTTGAATAGTAATAGAAATTAATTTTAATGCCTTGTTGATCTACTCTCACAAAAAATATTACTTCACATTAAATAAGGAGTTTCTTAGTGTGTTCCTACAATTCTTTGTGTAGGTTACTCTCCCTTCACAAATAATATATGTTGAGATAATTGTTTTATAAATAAATAAGTAATAGTATATTATTACATCAAAATTTTTAAATGATATATACTATATGCTAATATATAATTTTTTGATGTCATGGGGTTCAATTCTTATTGATAGGGCATTTCATTACTTGATAAAATTATATCATTTAAAATAACATAAAAATCTAATAATAAGAGTATGATATATATGACATTATTGAATTTATGTAGTTTTGATAACATTGATTTTTGAAATTGGAAGTCATTGTAATATTAAAATCTTTATTCTGAAATATTGTTGGTTCATCTTCATCTTCTCACCTTACTTGACCCTTGTAGAATTGTGGCTTTGTATTTGACTCCAAAGTCAATGTTCATGGACATAAGCATTTTGGTTTGTCTATCTAGAATGTGATTTCCTTCTTCACTACCTATCAAATCATGCCCATATCACACTAAGCTCCCTTAACTCTATGTTCTTATGCATGTGGATTCTCTTCTCATACCAAGGTGATCTCTTATAGATTTAGGGCTTTAACACACCATACATCAAAATCATTTATTATTTAGGTATGGAAGTGATGTCTTCTTGCCAACATGCCAGTGCACAAAAGGTTGTGTGTTATAGAGAAAATGTTTGACTTGTTGATGTTGACATAGTATTTGACTTTTCCTAGGCAATACTATCTATAAAAAATCCATCATCAAAATGACCTTTATTTCCTCTTTTGGCCTTGTATGAGGATCTACAAATAGGAATCTATAATGAGGACAATTTTTACATAGTAACACGAGAACTTAGTTTAGGTGTATCTTGAGTTCACCAAACAAATTTCCTAACATACAATGTACAATCAAACATCTATATGCAATGTTGTTTACATAGAAACATGAGATAAACACTCTCATCAAGGTTGGTTTAACAAAATAACATTCATATGTTATTTTATTGATCTTGTATTTTATTATATTTATCCCAATCATATGAATTTCCATTATGATTTACCTTGACTTGCTTGTTTGATGACCATTTGGGATTGTCTACATGTTCATAAACTTTAATTCATCTAATTTATATAATGTAGGGTTGCATTTATATGAGCTATACAATTAATCATTTTCATATTTTCTAGGATCACACACAAATGAGTTTAATAATATATTTTGAGCTTGAGACCATTATAGATAGTTGAACATAAAATCATGCTTTTATGCAATGTAATGCTTATGATTTATATGTAAGTTTGAATTATACATCTCATTATCGATCTAAATTATATGCTAAAGAATTATTTTGCTAGAATCATCTTTTCCTTAGGTAGAAATGTCCATCAAAGAAGAAGATAAGCAATCTCAATTAACCATCCTATAAGATAAGGTAGAAATTAAGGTTCAACAAAATGTATTTGAGATGAAAATATTTTTAAACACAACCAAGCGAAAATTTTTTTTTAGAGCCTTAGTAGATCAACTTGAAGGTGACAAAGAGAAACACTCAAAGTATTTTGATTATGTAAAAATAGGTTTTAAAGGACCCGAAACCTTACATCAACAGAGTATTAAGAAAGTATCATGAAAAGAGAACAAACAAACAACATGAAATAGACCTCAGAAAAAAAAAAGAGGTCATAGAAAACGTTGTTGGAAAAGATAGCAAAAGACCAGCAAAGGAATAGCAACCAACTAGCTAAGGAGTATTAATAAGGTGCATAGCCTGGTCCACCAGAGAATGCATAGTCTCAACAGTAGCATTCACCTCATCCTTCTTAGTGGTTTCCTCCATCTTCTTTGAATTGGTCAAAGTACGCTTGATAGGACCTTGAGAGTATGCCCCCAGGGGAGAAACTTGACTTTTATCTACCTCATTCTTTTTCAAGAAGCTGGTCATGTTATCACCCAATTGTCTGAAATGTTTATCCATGTTACCTAGCCTGGTTTCAAATTTGGACACCTTCCCCTGGATACTGCTAATGTCCTTGTCCATCACCTTCTGCTTGGCTTCCAATATAGGTATTTTATGCATCCAATTTTTCACTTCTTTCGCATTACCTATGACCTCTAAGAGCTTGTCAATATGTTGACCTAATGTTCTTTCCCTTTTGGCCATCTTGCTAAGATGCTCCATTTCTTTGTTCAACAACACCATTTTATGTTTAAGAATGTTGGTGTCCTTCATTATAGAGCTAGGGTTACCAAATAAGCCTTTAGAGGGCCCAATTCCACCACCAACACAATCACCTCCATCAGATTTGAACCCCTATTCACCATCATCAGAAAAGTTAGAAGCCTCAATCCTTGTTTTCACATTTTTGTTTTCCTATTGCTGTAAAGACTTTCTTTTTCTTTCCAAACGATTAGCAAGGGGCTCATCATCTGACAGAGGAGAAACCCTCTCATCAATATGACCTTTGCCCTTCCCTTTGCTACATCCCCTATTTTTTGCATGTTCTCTAACAATTTCATTAACAAAATCACTTTCCCTTTCCCGATCAGAGTCATCCTTCTCAACACTCTATTTTTTCTTTTTAGGGCTACCACCCAAACCTCTTTTAGGTCTAACTAGACCCCCTTCCACCTCATCCTATGTCTCAAAGTCATAGCACTTTTCTGGAATACTTCCTTCAGTATCTTGATCTTACCCTTTAAAATTTCTAGGTTTTAGGATTTTTTTAGATTTTAGCAAATTCATAATCAAAACCATTAATCCTTCATGACAAACATGTTCACCAGTTGGGTCATGCTGAATAGCTATGGTAGAATTGGAGAGAGATTGCAACAGGTATGAAGGAAAATTAACCCTAATGTCATGACAAAAATGATTTTCCAACACAAAATGGTAACCATATAGTTTTGTATATCTTCCATCCAAAGTCAGATATTCCATAATAACATAGAACACAAACTACCATGGATGAGACATTGAAGCCGGGTTAAAATAAGAAGTACCTATTTTAACCAGTCAATTTCTTTCCTGTTCGGTCTCAACAAAGTCGTCAATCGGCTTATCTGAGATCTTCCTTTCCTTGTAGAAATTCATCCCATCCAACTCCAAACCTGTTGCCTCGGCTATGATTTCTTTCGTAACCTCTAGCCTTTGGTTCCTAACCATGACAGAACCATCCTTCCAAGATTTCACAAACTGGTGCATAATAGTTGGGTTGTTACCTTTGAGTCTCTCCATGTAATCAGTAAAATTGCCCCACTTGAGGATATCCCACACCTCAGATTTCTTCTTCCAATCCATGTAGCTAGGCAGTTCGACCTATTTCCTCTTACCTCCCATGATCTCTTCAACAAAAGCACTAGTTTACACACACTAAAAGTCCCCAAAAACTCTATGAAAACCACTACCTAAGCATGAATAGAAAGAGGTAGCCCAAAAATTGTGTGTTCTGCTCACTTTTCTAAACATAATTGCCCATGTCACTCCAAAGGAGTTAAGATCATAATTCTTTGACAACATCATAATTAAAGGATTTTTGCTAGGATTTCCATTTATCCTACTTAACATGCTCGTGGCCATCAATAGGTAAAGTGTCATATGAATCCCATATGATTATTTGATCATTACAACATGCCATATTCGAAGCCCAATCAGCTAAACCATTAGCTTCCCTATAATTATGGGATATAATGCAATTTTCAAAGGAGTTAATAATTTGACCAACCTTAGACATAATATTACTAATGGTCCATGAAGGTGGATAAATTTTATTCAAGCAGTTTATAATATTGAGGGAGTCACCTTAATTCGAAATGTTCTTCAAGTTCAGATCTTTAGCATAAATAAGACCATAAAGTGCAGCAGAGGTTTCAGCAACATGATTGGTTTGATGACCCAAAGGTATTGCCATACCACCAACTAAGTTCCCATTAGAATTTCTAATCATCACTCAAAGTGTTGTAGTATGGTCAGGGAGTATATTATGGAGCATCATTCAAACTTTGAGCCTTTCTTTTCTCAAAAATATCATATGAATTTTGAAGAATACTATGAAAAAATGGCAAAAGATGAAATTTGGGTAAACCATTGTGAGATTTATGAATCCTCCATAGTAACTCAAAATAACACCCATGTGCACTATTTGAAGTTCCAAGTATCCCAAATATATATTTTTTTGATAGCTTAGATACCCCCACACTTAATGTATCATATCATGACAAAAACCAAAACAATAATTTGTACTTAATGAATAACAATGCCAATGTTCTTGTTATGCACACTCTTTTGGAGCTGGATAATCAAAGCACAAGACAATTTGACCAAGAGCCCATAAAGGTCATTACACTAGAAAAAAACTTGTGGAAAAACTAAACTATGGAAAGCAAAAGATGAATCTCGATGAAGCAAAGTCTAACATGGTGTATTCCATTGCTGACAAAGAAGAGAAAATAATAAAGATAAACATTACCTTACCAATGTTGTACACCTAAATATTATGAGAAATTTTCCATGTGAAAACTACATTGACAACATTTGATATAAATAAAACTATCTACATAAACCTTGCACCCTACACAGGTGATGTGCTAGTAATATGTTTTTTAAAGTTTTGTGTAAATAATTGCAGGGATTGTGCTTTAGATTATTTGTGAATTATAATTTTTTAATTTTTTAAAATTAAATTATAATTATATTATTTTAATCTTAAAAATTGTGTTTTGTTATCATACATTTGTGTGTGTGTGTGTGTGTGTGTGTGTGTGTGTGTGTGTGTGAGAGAGAGAGAGAGAGAGAGAGAGAGAGAGAGAGAGATTTGTGTTTAATTGAAAATATTGTATTTAGATAATTATGTTTTGGAATTATAATTTTTTTTAAAGCGTTTTAATAAAATATGTTTTCAATTATGAGGATTGTTGTTGTATTGCATTATTTAAAAATTACGTATCTAAAATAAAATTGATTATATTATTATTTGATTGTACTCACTCTATTTCTATTTAAAGAATTTTTAATTTTTTTATGAAATTTTATTTTAATATTGATTTATAAAATTTAGATTCATAAACTAAATAATTTTAAAATAATAAAATTTCTTTGGAACCTTATTTGTAAAAAGATTTAAAATGTGTCATTCTCAATATTGTAAATCTCAAGACTCAGATGTGGGAGAGAGATGTAGTTTCCACCTTTACGATAGGGGGAAGAGGGATCTGATTTTCCAGCTTCTCTGCATCACATATTATGGTCGCCTTTGCAGGTATGATATTGTTGTTGTTGATTTCCATGAGAAAGTCGTGAAGGAACAGAGCATCTACCATCATCATCCACACAAACTCTAGAACGTCCTCCTCAATCTTTAGGTGGTAAATTTGCTCAAACTCTGATACCATAGAAGCACTTGATGATCTCAGTTGCCTTCTTGAGCTTATGAAGTTCCATCTGCCAAAGATGGGTGGGGCATTGGTTTGTCTTCGGACCAAGAGACGCCAGTTGAGGATTGTATGCCTTGTGAAAAATCAAACTATTGCAGTCACTGATTATTAATCTCCTATCATAATGATTATTAAACTACTGAAAATAAATTCCTAGCTAATATCAAAAAATAACACAACTACAACTTCACTTATAAAATACGGAAAGAAATGCGCAACACAATGAACACAATATTTTTGGAAAAATTGTCCCTGGAAAAACCCCTAAGGGAAAACCAGTTCTACAGATGAGAAATTATATTAAACTTCAGCAAATCAAGAGATACAAAATTCCTTGCCTCTCACTGGCAGAACTCCGACAACCTCCTAATTTATCCCGCTGATATTCCCCACTGCTATTCCCACGCTAACACTGCGCCCTTGCTAACACTGCAAGACTGTTTGCTAACACTGCAAACATTTCTCCAAAACTTCTCTCGAAATGACCCAATGACCCCTTTTTATACTACTCCTATTGGTAAACCAACGATCGAGATTAAATCAAACCAATGGCTGAGATTAAGACAACTTGACAGCCAATAATAGAATTAGTTGCAAAGTGTCCAAAAGGGAATCACTAAAATTAGTAAATAATAACCATTTACTAATTTTTGGCAAGTGGACAAACAGCTGTCCAAACTACCCATAAATAGTGCTGCTATACATAGATAAGGACGAACAACTGTCCAAGCTACCCATAAATACTACTGCTATTTTTGGGTCATAAATAATAGCTATCCAACTAACAATAATTAACACTCCCTCTTAGCGAGGAAGCTGTTCTGCATGACACCCATCTTATCTCTGAAGAAGATAAATTTGGCCTTACCCAAAGCCTTCATCAGAATGTCTGCTACCTGCTCATCTATAGGTATGTATTGTAGTCAAACAACTCCCCTTTGTACACAATCTCTGATGAAGTGATATCTGATATCTATATGTTTAGACCTATCATGAAACACTGGATTCTCAGACAACTTGATGCAACTCTAATTGTCACAATGTATCACAGTAGTCTCAACCTTCTGACCAAACAAGGCTACTAACAACTTTCGAAGCCATATAGCTTCACATGTTGCCATGCTAGCTGCTATGTATTCTGCTTCTGCTGAACTTAGAGCCACAGACTTTTGCTTCCTGCTGAGCCAAGATACAACTCCTGATCCCAAGCTGAAACAACACCCTGAAGTGCTCCTTTTGTCTATTGTACTTCTTGCCCAATCTGCGTCAGTATAGCCTATCAACCTGATACCTTCACCTTGAACATATCTGATCCCATACTTGACTGTACCACACAATTAATGTAGCACATGCTTAGCCACTATCCAATGCATTCTCTTTGGTTCAACCATGAACTAACTAAGAGAGTTTACTACAAATGCTATATCTGGTCTAGTGTTGACCAAATACATAAGCGAACCAATCAACTGTCTATATAAAGTGGGATCTACATCCTTCTCCTTAGTTGTATCTACCTTCCTCCAATTCATGATCATGGGTGTACACATGGCTTTGCAATCCTCCATCCTAAATTTCTTCAAGATTTCAATGCAATATTTCCCTTGACCAAGGAAAATCTCCCCATCTTTCTGCCACACTTCCATGCCTAGAAAGTAGTGGATCAGTCCTAAATCCTTCATCTCGAACTCTTCTGCAAGGTTCCTCTTGCAATCCACTATGAGCCCTAGTGAACCTGTAAGAAATAGGTCATCCACATAAAGAAAAAGAATGAGAATCTCACCCCTAACCATCAAGTAGTAGAGGTTAGCATCTGCTTCACTCTTCACAAAGCCCATTTTCTGCAAGTATGTATCAATGCGCTCATACCATGCTCTAGGAGCCTGCTTGAGTCCGTACAATGCTTTCTTCAATTTGCACACGTGGGTCTCTTTCCTGTGTGCTACAAAGCCTTCTAGTTGTTCTATGTATACCTCCTCCTCCAACTCACCATTGAGGAATGCTGTCTTGAAATCCATTTGATGGATTTGCCATCCCATCTGTGCTACAAGTGAGATTACAGCTTGTATAGAAGTATAACTGGCAACTGGAGCAAATGTCTCCTCATAATCTATTCCCTCCTTCTGAGAGAACCCCTTTGCCACAAACCTAGCCTTGTATTTCTCGATGCTACCATCTACACCGTGCTTTATCTTATTGATCCAACGTGATCCAACTACAGCCCTATCTGTTGGTCTAGGTACTACCTCCCACACATCATTCTACATTATTGAAGAATATTCCTCAGCCATAGCATCTCACCATACCTGATGTTCTGCAGCTTCCTGAGAGCTAGAAGGCTCACTATCTACCAACTGACTAACTAATGCCACATAGTCATTGAACTTGGCTGGTTGTCTTCGCTATCTAGTACTCTTCCTAGGAGCTCCCACAAACTCCTTAGTAACCCTTTGTGTACTTGGAACCACATGGTTCCTGCTGCCAACTGTAGAGGATGAAATGTCAACCTCTAAGTCTTCTAGATGCATTTCCTATTGCACTGGTTGCTCCATACTCTGTGAATCATCACTAACTGATTCTACACTCGTACTGGTAACTGTACTTGAGCTTTGCCGCCCTTGACTTGTTCTTGGAGCTTCTGTTGGATGCTCACTCCAATCATCTACTGGAAAATCTCTGGATCTCCTAAATGCCTTGTCCTCCATGAACTTGACATCCCATCTGACAATAATTCTTTTAGTCTCTGGAATGAAAATCCTATATGCCTTTGAGGTCTCACTGGTACCCAACAAAGTACCCCCTCTCTGCAGTTTGATCTAACTTTGTACGTGTATCTCCAGGAATATGACAATATGCCAAACTCATGAATATCCTGAAGTGACTAACATCTGGCTTCTTCCCTGTGAAAGCCTCCTCTGGTGTCATCTTCCCTAGCACCTTGTGTGGAACTCTATTCTAAATGTAGACTATTGTATTACACGCCTCTACCCATAAGTAACGGGGCATGTCCTGGTCATGTAGCATAGCTCTTGTTGCCTCCGATATAGAATGGTTCTTCCTCTCAGCAACTCCATTCTACTGTGGATTGTAAGGACCTGGTGCAGAACTCCTGGAAGACATTTCTTTTGTACTCGCCTCCATTGTCTGACCGAAGAACCTTTATCTTCTTTCCTGTCAAGTTCTCCACAAGAGCCTTGAACTCTTGGAATCGACTGAAAACCTCATCCTTAGTCTTCAAGAAGTATATCTAGGTCTTTCTAGAGAAATCATCAATAAAAGTAACATAGTACTCATATCCTCTGAGAGATTTCGTCGACATTGGTCCACAAACATCTAAATGTACTAGATCAAGAACACCCTTAGATCTAGTGTCACTCCTTGGAAAAGATGCTTTCACAAATTTCCCCAACACACATCCCTTACATACATCGTCATGCTCTGTGCTCACCTCTGGAACACCTGTCACGGTCTCACGAAGCAATCTATGTGCTCCATGATGAATATGGCCCATGCTCCTATGCCATAGCTCTCCAAGATCTCTAGGATTACTGTTGCTCATAAGTGCCTTTGGAGTATCAAACTGCAATCTATAAAGGCGACCACTCCTAACTCCAATAGTTATGGGTGATTTCCAATCCTTGTGCTTAATCAACACATGTGTCCCTCTAAAGAGTACATTATACCCCCTATCCTGAAGAACAGATATAGAAATCAAATTCATACCTAAGCCTGGCACATATAACACATCATGAAGAGGAATTATCTTTCCATTCTCCCTCTGAAACTAAACAGTCCCTTTCCCAATAGGGTTGAGTTTGGACAAGTTTCCCATAGAAATCTAGATGTTGGTGTCCTCCTCCTTGTAACTGGAGAAGTACTCTCTAACTCCTGTCATATGAAATGACGCCCCACTATCTATATACCAAACACACTGTGAGGTTGAGCTAACCATACAAGCTATGAGTGCAAACTCATCTTCCATTCTACTGGAGAGTTCTTCTGCACTTGCTGAAGCTGCCACCTGCTTCTTACCCTTCTTCCTCTCTGGGCAATCACTGACATAGTGGCCAAACTCGTGACATCCAAAGCACTTGACCTTAGAAAGGTCCTTCTTCTTCTTTTCACTTTTTGAATTTGATCCTTTGCTAGATCCCTTCTTTGCTTTCCCTTTACCTGCTAGGGCAACGTTCTCTTGTTCCACCTCATTTTTTTGACTCTTGTTGGCCCCATTGACAAGACTTAGTCTAAACTCCTCCTGAGTGAAATTAGTCCATAGTCGATCCCAACTCGGTAAAGTATCTCATCCACTGACAACTTGAACAAAGACACTCCATTGTTTAGTAAACCCATTTAGGGCTATTCTCACTAGCTCATCATCACTAGGGCTATCTCCAACAGCTACTAACTCATCCTTGACAAGTCTGAGCCTGGTGAGGTAACTTGTGACGTCTTCTCCCTGATTCATCCGGGTATTCTTTAGCTTCTCTCTGAGAATCAACTTCCTGTTGGTGGTAGCATTCTGGTATAGATTTAGAATGGTGTCCCACATCTTCTTTGCTATATCTAGCTCTGAGATATGTGGAACAATATGATCCTTGACACCATCAAGGATAATCCTCCTTGCTTTGGCATTGTCCTTCCTATATGTTGCAAGCTGTGTTGCATCTATTGGTACAGGTACAGCACTGGTAGCATAATCCTTGATACCATACTCTTCCAACAATAAAATTTTTTTGGCCTTCCAGACACCAAAATTTGAGGCACCATCCAATCTATCTTGATCTCTCAAATTAGCTGAAGCCATCTCAAGGGTTTAAAGCAATAATAAATCTAAAGAGATCAAAATTTCTTTCCTAGGGAAAAACTCTTCTACCCTTAACAATGCTCTGATACCATGTGAAAAATCAAACTATTGCAGTCACTGATTATTAATCTCCTATCATAATGATTATTAAACTGCTGAAAATAAATTCCCAGCTAATATCGAAAAATAACACAACTGCAACTTCACTTATAAAATACGGAAAGAAATGCGCAACACAATGAACACAATATTTTTGGACAAATTGTCCCTGGAAAAACCCCTAAGGGAAAACCAGTTCTACAGATGAGAAATTATATTAAACTTCAGCAAATCAAGAGATACAAAATTCCTTGCCTCTCACTGGCAGAACTCCGACAACCTCCTCATTTATCCCGCTGATATTCCCCACTGCTACTCCCGCGCTAACACTGCACCCTTGCTAACACTAGAAGACTGTTTGCTAACACTACAAACGTTTCTCCAAAACTTCTCTCCAAATGATCCAATGACCCCTTTTTATACTACTCCTGTTGGTAAACCAATGACCGCGATTAAATCAAACCAATGGCTGAGATTAAGACAACTCGACAGCCAATAATAGAATTGGTTGCAAAGTGTCCAAAATGGAATCACTAAAATTAGTAAATAATAACCATTTACTAATTTTTGGCAAGTGGACAAACAGCTGTCCAAACTACCCATAAATAGTGCTGCTATACATAGATAAGGACAAACAATTGTCCAAGCTACCCATAAATACTACTGCTATTTTCGGGTCAGAAATAACAGCTATCCAACTAACAATAATTAACATGCCTCTGCCTTGCTATTCACCATGGCTTCAGCCACACGTATGATCACTCCCACATCTCCAACTGCGTGTTCGCCTTGTGTAGCATTTCTTCCACATCACAAGGCCATTCTTCACCTCTAGCTGCTGCCATCACCACAGATTAACCAAGAGCTCGAAAAGGTAAATATAAATTATGTAACACCAACTATACGCTTTCGCAGGGACAAGATAAACTCCTTGATATGTGGAATTATTGATGTTATTCAATATACATGTTATTTGTACCCATTGTGGCCTAATTTCTAAATTTGGATGACTTTGGTGTGTGATAGAAGATATCTTTGCTGTAGAATGTACTATTTTGCTAATTCTAAGGGTATTTTCTACTCTTTCAAATGTATCCTATCTTTGCTATTGTCACTTTATTCTATTTTAACATACATAAAATATTCCTCTATATTATCTTTTTTACAATTATTTTATATCTGATTTTGAAAAATGTATATGTTAAACAAAAAACTTTAAATGAGTTTTTAAAAAAAAAATCTTAAGAAAACCTGCTGAAATTAGATAATAGAGTACATAAGAAAACGATATAAAGATGGAACCAAATTCAAGCTTGAAAGAGTGAGTAGATCATGATTAAAGTGTGAGAATGTGCTTTCCCTCCTAGTCAAGAAATGTAACTACGTTATTTATGGATGAAATTTGTGATCGCCGCATGTTGAGGTAAAAGCGAAGGAATCATGACTGTATGCTTGTGGTTTGGGAAGTTGCACAAGAATAAACATCGTGTGCCAGGCAAGATAGGAAGACGAACGAGCATATCCACCCACTTTACGTCAGCTCCGAAAAACCTATCGTCCGTCGTCTTACATTGGCTTTGGTTTAGTTTTTACTTTTAAGCATTGTACTTCTCAAATGTTTCATTTTTCTTCGTACTTAAAAGTTTATTGAACATTTGTATTTAATTATAATAGTTTTGGGAAAAGTTTGTCTAATAAGGAACATCGTGTTCTCCTTAAATCATTTGAGAATTCCTTTTATGTATAAAGTTTTTTACTCTACATGTTCTATTATAAATTGTTTTTTAATTTTTTTAAGAAAATAGAAATATATAGTTGTTAAAAGTTCGTTAGTTATGAGATTATTGAGGAATCATAGTATTATTTAGTATAATGTTTTCATTTTTAAAAAAATTAATATTTATTATCAATTTTTTTAAAAAAAATTGGTGAAGCATTATATTTATATTAATAATCGGTTCAAAATAGCTCCCAGAGAAAAGAATCAAAAAAGAAAAATTTCGGTCATTACGTGATACAAAAAGATGTAGAAGAAGAAATATTGCATCAAGAGAGAGTATTTATCAACACTAATTAATTTTGTCCTAGATATTCCCAAATCGAGAATATAGTCATTACAAAGAGCCCAAAACTCATATGAATACAATTCATTGTTTGGTGTTAGAGATAGAATCAAGAGCTCGGTTGAAAACTATCATAAAGATTATCGTCACTGATCTACATCCAAAACTCAAATTGAGACTATGATATTAGAAAGCCATCTGATGCAAGTGTAATACAAGACCCTGAGCTGCACACAATATCTCAAAAGAACAAGTGAGATCCATAAAAGAAAAAACATGGGAAATCATAGAGAAGTCATGATTTACTATCAAATAAAACATGAGAAGGACTCAACCCTATTATAAACATATTATTTTGTCACAATATTAACCAAGTTGGGGAGATCAAGGAGATTAAATGGGGAAAGTAAAGAGTTAATATAAGCCCCTCACTATCCATATTAGCTAAACAATTAGCAAAAAGAGTGCCTTCTCTATAAGTATGCATGATGTAACATTTAGAGATTGAATCAAGAAGAGACCATACTTGATGTAATATATACTGTATGGACCAATTATATACATGATGTTTAATACACACATTAGCAATAATGGACGAATCCCCTTCAACATGTAACTTGGATATAGAAAGTGATTTTGCATGTTCCAAACCAAAAAAGAAAGGCCAAGGCCTCATCTTTGTTACACTAAGGGGTACAAGATGATTTTGCTGCAATCACATGACCTTTAAAATCTCTAATGACTATGCCATAGCAGAGTTGCTTGGATTTCCTCTAGAGGCTCCATCAAAATTGAGTTTGAAATAACCCTCACTTGGAGGAATCCACTTGGTTTATTCTTCAATAAGAGGAATCTTGGATGGACATAATGGAGAAGGAAGATAACGAAAAGGTAGAACCTTCCACTGATGAATAACATAGCCATCCCAAGGAGAAAAAACATGTTAACCCTTATATTTACTTACTAAAGCATTAACAAGCTCAACAATTGATCTCTCTAATCCTTCCAAAAATTAAGGGATTAGAGATGATGTCTGTTGAAAAATTATCTTGTTTCTTTCCCACCAAATTTCCCATAATACAAGTCCAGGGATGCACTTCCAAAGATATGAAAATATTGATTTAGAGTAGAATATTGGCTATGATTGAAATAAATCCCATAGAGAATTAGGTAATGGCATATGGAAATTTAGCTTATCAAAGACAAAATGCCAACAATCTTGGACAAAAAGGAAGTTTAAGAGGAGGTGATATGTTGTTTCTATAACTTGTAAACATAGAAAACAAATAAAGAATAAAAAATATTCAATCCATGAAGATGATAACTAGTTAAAATTTGGTTCTTTAGTGCAAGCCATGCAAAGCATCCTGCTTTTTCTAGAACTGAACTATTTAGCATAATTCAAAAGCATGATATGTGGTTTGATTAAACTAGTTGTGTTGGGGAGCCAAGTATCCTAGTCTAATAGAGTATTTACAATCTTTAGTTGGAATCCAAAAGAGGAAATTTGGTTGATTAGACATAAAAACATTCATTCTAGCTAGTACTTGTTTGAAAGAAGCAACCTGATTTTGGGATATAGGAAGAATTGAGGGGTCTGGCCAAATGACTGGTCCTGTGAATCTATGAATAATTGAGACATAAGTACAAAAAGATGTCCCTCGAGCTTGAATCACTATTTTTGAAAAATTCTTTAGATAATCAATAGTGGCAAAGGGGGGGAATCTATTCCATGAATCAAACCAAAAATTGACACTATCCTCATTGTTCACTTGCCATGATATGAATGAAGTAATAACTTCTCGAGAAGCCACCATGAAATCCCAAATGATAGACCCCTTTGGCGGGTTTAGAATAGTAAGAACTCAAGAGGGTTCCAAGTTATCTAAATATTTCTCTTGTGTATCATCAAATTATTTATAAATCCTAATCTTTAATTTTTATGTGTCTTTCTATGTGACTAAATATGAAAATTTTATTTAGATTTATCAGGGTGAAATATAAATCTTTATTTTTACATCAAAGTTTGGTTGAAGTTAGTTTTAAAAAATTAGTTACAAAGAATCTATTCTTTTATGATTTTAGTAGAAATATAAATCTTTAATTTTAAAAATAAAATATTGTGTTTGATTATCAATTCTTTACAAATCATAATGATTTATTTTAAATAAATTTTAATTTACATTTAAACAACACAAAAATGTATAAACATTTTTGTTTATTTATGAAGCATTAAACTTTTACTAAAGCCTAAATCATAAACCCTAAACCAATACAATGAGATTTTTGTTGAGATCTAAAACTCACATTGTAACATATCCGCTATTATTGTTAGCACCAGTTATTAGTGTTAGCTTTGCATGAGTCGAACCTACAAAGAAGTGGTAGATTTAAACAACAAGTCTAACTATAATATTTGCCCCAATTTCTAATCTCAAATCTTAAGAACATCTCCAAATCAAATTTTCTCATCCTTCATTATTCTACTAATCTCTAGTAATCGCACTATTCTCTCAACTCTATAAGGTTCTATTTATCCCATTTTAGCCATCCATATATAGATGAGTGTAGTCCCTGCATTGATACTATGAAAATTTCAAGTCATTACTTTTTAACTAATGAATGTGATATCAAATAATCATTAAATATCATTGGAGAATGAATTTTCATTATTTAATATACATAAACCTTTAAAAAAAAAAATTGAATGAATATAGATTTCAAAATGCTGTAATAATTTATATTGCCACTATCTTTAAACTACTTCACATTCAATTAAGACAATTTTTAAAAATAAATATGTTGTCAAAGGACCTTTGGTCTATTGGTGAAGCTAAAAGGCTCACAAAGGTCCCACTAGGGATCAAGTCTTGCTAAGTGCAAGGATCATACCCCCATTGAATTTCCCCCATAAAAAAATATTAAAATTACTTCATTCAAGTAAAATATACTTATCTTTCTAGTAATCGGCATGTTCTTTAATTTTATTTCTGCCCCTATTGCTTTTCAAGTTCATGTTTTCTTCTTATTCAAAATATTCTTTTTAAATCTAATTTGGTGCTAATTTCTCACTACCCACTCTTATAGTTTCTATGTTAAATTTATATGTTCTTAGAGTGACCTTCCACTTAGTAATTGATTATTACTATTTTGTTATTGAAATCAATGATGAATAATATATTTAAACTTGATTATAATAATTAATTGTATTAATTTAACTAACTATATTGATATAGTAAATATTAATTACATATATATACACATTGATTACATGATTGTATTAATAGTTTTATCAATATGGTTCATTACTAAAATTTATTAAGAATTATATTCATATTATTATATTGATAATATTATTGATTATTCTATTAATTAATTATATTGATTAATAATTTTATGGATGAATTTTTGTTATTTCTAATTTAGTATTATTAGTATAATTCAATTAATCAATATTGATTAAATCTTAGGGATGAGAAAGTAATCATAGATAGAGATTTAAAATTGATTATTGATCAACTCAATAAAATAATTAGTTGCCTGTGGTATATCTATAAGCTAATGGAAGTGCACAATCTTAAAATGGAACTAGCCACCATTTAAGACTTTAGCTCCCTCCCTTTAGTGAATTTATGGTCTATGGACTTATTTGTGCTTGAACCACTCCATTTCTAACTCCTTGTCTCACTCTAATTAGATTTATTTTTTAGTTCTTTTTGTACAACCCCTAATTGTAGATACACAAGTATTGATTGATGCTACTATTAGAAATGCAACATATACACATGCACAAGAAGGCAATGTGTAGGCGGGGGGGTGTGTATTGCAATTACCAGTATTGAGAAAGGACATAAATCAATTAGGGTTGCTACAAAGAAGTAGATGATAAATGCTTCCTACTTGAGGACATTCTTGATGGGTACTACTATCACAAAGAGGAAGGGACCTAAAGAAATAATGTCTTAAAAAGGAGGAGGGACCTTGGGAATTATGGATCCCACTTATGAGATGAGTGTAAGGAAGAAAAGGTGTGTGGAATCACTTCCTACACTAATCTTTGAGAGGGTGATTATACAAATTTGTTTAACTATTGCAAAGATCTCAAGAAGTGCATAACAACATAATCAAAATAATAATGAACACATAACATAATGATTATCGTGGGGAAACCCTTCTGGGAGAAAAAACCCACCCTCCAAAAATTGCACAATATATTCTCAAATCTGAAAGATTACAATACACTTGCAATGCAAGTTCTTACAGGAGCACATCACCACAACTTGAACTCAGACTCAGACTCAAAGAGACTCCTAGCACCAGTCTTGCAAATTGAAATCAATGACTCAAACACCTCCCCAAGCCCTCATTTTGTAGTGATTTTCCACTTGGAAACCATTTGTGGTTTTACAAAACCATGGGCCAAAACCATGGGCAAAACAACCATGTCACATGTTACCCACTTGTAATTTGTAACTCCAAGGATACCATTTCCGTCCATAATTTTGTCCTCTAGTTTAGACCCCCATAAAAGTCATATAATGAGTTGTTTACACTCCAAAAATAGCCCTTCTACATTGTTCTAGAGACTAGACACATTTTTAAAAACTCATACACATTTTTCCATCTCATAAACATGTGGAAAACTACCACAACCAAATTCTAGAATTTTTAAAAAAAATTCTAGAGTTTTTCGACTAAAATTTTCTAGAGTTTTATGAAAAAGCTTGCAAGGTTGAGACATGATTCTCAATATTCTCCCACTTTTTGAATACCTTGCAAGAGTCAGGGGATCCACAATGCCATGGACTTAATTGTTAGGGGCCAAGAGGCCCATAGACTCCAAACACCACCTAAACTTCTCTGTGCTCACGGGCTTAGTTAATACATCATAAATGTTCACCAAAGTCTATACCTCCTCTAGCTTCACCTTGCTATCCTCAACCATATCTATCACAAAATGATAGTGTACATCAATGTGCTTGGTCCTAGCATGAAATGTCAAGTTCTAAGTCGCTAGGTAGATTGCACTCTGACTATCACTTCAAATTGTCACTACACCCTATTTGAACTCTATATCTGAACATAGTCTCTTTAGCCAGATAGCTTCCTTGTAGGTATGAGTACCTTCCATATACTCTTCCTCTGTAGTGGAAAAAATTACTATAACTTGTCACTTGCTAATCCAACTGATTGCGCCATCAAATAATGTAAACACATATGCACTGGTGGGTCTTCTTCTATCAACATAACTAGCCCAATCTAAATCCACATAGCCTTGAATATCTAGGGAATGCTCATTTCTTTTTCCATGAAAATATATCAAGTACTCTGAGGTACCATGCAAGTATTTGAAGACTCTTTTTATTGCATCCCAATTAAGGTGTTTTTTAGTGGTGAATATTTGAAATTTTGTGAATTTTAGAAAAAAAATCCTAGTAATTTGGCTAATAATTTAAGATTTAATGCAACCTAAATCACTACATTTTTATTAGATTTAGTTATAAAATATTTAAAATCACTCGATAAGTTATTTTATTAAAAAAATTAAACTAAAAAATTTGCCACAATATTTGATACATGATTAAATTTGATTCACCTAAATATTATATATTGTCAAAGAAATTAAAATTAATTCACTAATAATTATCATAATTATTAGTTACTTTAGGGATATATTACCAATATTTAGTTTTCACCATTGATTTAAAATATAATATAATTATCCTCATAATTTTCATGAGATAAAACATGTTCAATTTTGATTTGTAATATTCCATGATGATTAGCAAACTTCCTATCATTATTGAGATTTGTCAATATTTGCTACTAAAAAGTTATGATTCCAAAATAATAGCTAATGTAAATAATATTTAAAATTTAAAAAAAAATTAAGAGATTCACTAATAAAAATAATTTGGTTTTTGAAAATAATGAAAGATTCGCCGATAATTTATATCTTTTTCTTAAGGGGGTTTCTTAAAGTTTACCCTCATACCAATACACTCTTCCTAGATTAGACATATAACGGGAAAGTACTCCCATTGCTTGGGCAATGTCTGGTCTTGTATAGACCATAGCATATATCAAACTTCCAACAACACTCTGATATGGTACTAGACTCATCTCTTCCATCTCCAATGGGGATGAAGGACACTGTGAGCTAGAAAGCTTTGTTCCCATAGTAACAAGAAAACTCAATGGGCTGGAATCCTACATATTGAATCTTCTTAGAATATTACCAACATAATTACTTTGGCCTAGCCAAAACTTTCTATTTTTTCTATCTCTCATAATATCCATTCCTAGAATGTACCTTGCTACACCAAGATCTTTCATTTCAAATTTTCCTGAGAGCTAAGATTTTAATTCTATAATCAAACCTTTTCCTTTGCCAATAAACAACATGTCATCAACATATAAGGCAATAAACAAGATATAATCACCATTAGACTTGTATTATATACAGTGATCAATTTTGGATCGCACAAATCCCAAACATAATACATATGTATCAAACTTCTGGTACCACATCCTAGGACTTTGTTTTATACCATACCAGGATTTCTTCCATTTATAGACCAAATGACTTTTACCTTTCACCAAAAAGTGCTCTGGCTATGTCATATAAATTTCTTCCTCCAAATCTCCATGAAGGAAAGCTCTCTTCACATCCATATCCTCAACTTCTAGATCATAAGCTACTACAATAGAAAGTAAAAATTGAATGGATGTAATTTTTGCTACAGGAGAAAAAATTTCACCATAATTAATCCTTGCAACTTGGGAGTAACCTTTTGCAACCATCCATGTTTTATACTTCTCAATGCTTCCATCTGAACCCATCTTCCTTTTGAACACCCATTTATAACCAATAGGCTTCCATCCTTCAGGCAATGATGCAAGGTCCAATATGTCATTCCTCTTAATAGTTTCCATCTCTTCTTCCATGGCTATCTTCTAGGACTTTGAATCATTCATACCAAGAGCCTCTTCTATAAATTTTGATTCATTAGTATTAGCATTCAAAGAAAATATACACCTCCAATTATCAAGAGAATATTCATACCTTTCTAGTTCTTTCCTCTATCTACTAGACCTTGAAACAAGATCTAGTTCGGGTTTAGGGTTATGATTAGGTTCTCCCTCTTCCTCTAATGATTTAGAACTCATAGAGATATCTTCAAAAACTTGTCTTTCTAAGGGCCTCGATTCAACTTTCTTAGGTGTAGTAGGAAGTTGAATCACATCTTTCTTTTCTTTTATCTTTTCTCACTGCACTATAATAGAAGACTCAATTTCTCTAAAAATAACACTTCTAGACTAAAATACCTTTTGTGCAATAGGATCCTAGAGCTTGTATCCTTTCACACCACAAATATATCTACTAAAGATACATTTGACAACTTTGTTTTTCAATTTTGTTTGCTTCTCCTTTAGCACATGAGCATATGCCTCACAACCAAAAACTTTGAAATGTCTAAGTGAAGGCTTGTAGCATGACCATGATCCTATTGGTGTCTTATCAAAAAGAGTTGATGTAGGAGACATGTTTATCAGGTAGCAGGAAATGGCTATAGCTTTGGCCCAAAATTTTTGTTCTAGTCTAGCTGCACTCAACATACTCCTAGCCTTCTCCATCGAGGTCCTATTCATTCTTTCTACAACTTCATTCTTCTATGGATAATATAGAGTTCTCTTCTCTCTTTTAATACCACAATCTTTATAGAATGTTTCAAAAACATTGGAGCAATATTCACTGCCATTATCAATTCTCAAAGACTTTATCTTCTTTCCAATCTCAACTCAACAATTATTTTAAATTCTTTGAAATGACTAAAAACTTCAACTTTACTCCTAAGGAAATAAACCCATGTTCTTCTACTAAAATCATCAATGAAAGAAGCATAATAAATTGATCTATCAATATATGGAATATTGACTAGACTAGATACATCCAAATGGATTACATTCAAAATACATAAGGACTTATGAAAACTTGAGTAAAACTGAACAGAATTTTGTTTGCCATAGATACAATGCTTTGAAAAATCAAAATCAATACTATAGTCATTCAATCCATCAACAAGATTTTTGTTCTTTAAGGTTCATAGACCTTTCTCACCTATATGACCAAGTCTCTAGTGCCATAAAATAGTCTTCTCTAGGGTAACTTTGAATCAATAGATAGGGTAGCCTTGGGTACTTAGAAATCATGACAATCTATTGAAAGAGAAATCCTCTCCTTCTCCAACAAAGTAGTACTCTTCATAATCTTATCACAAGTACTATTTCACTCAATTATGCATGCATCAATCCAGTATAGTGTACCCAATTTGCTTCCTCTTGCTATTATCGTAGCATCTCTCACCATTTTCACACCTACTTCAAAGAACTATACATGTACACCCGCATCTTTAGGTTTTATAATAGATAACAAATTCCTTGCTAGTCTCAAGATATGCAAGACACCATCATATCTTCTAATCCTACCATCAAAAAATTTCACATGAATACTTCCACAACCAGCAATTTAATAATAGAGTTATCACCCAAATAAACCTAAACACCATCAAATTTTTCATATTTACTAAACCAATTTCTATTAGGAGTCATGTGAAAAGATGCACCTAATTCTATTAACCATGCATTGTCACTTGCATGAGTGATCAAGGCTGTGATGAAAGAATGTCCATCTTCCTTTTCGAACTCAAAATTAGAATCTTGTTTCTTCTTCTTTTTCTTTCCCTCTTTGTAGTCCTTTAAGAAGTGTCCAAATTTTTCACAATTCTAACATATCACCTTGGACTTACCACAAGATTTTGATCTCCCCTTATTCTTGGATTTAAAATGGCCATGTTGCTTTTCATTCTTGCCTCTCTCCTTTGGTATTCCTTGAACACCCAAAGCCTCTTTGGCATACTGATAGAATTTCCTTCTCATCTCTTTAGAAAGTAGAGAACCAACACTGTCCTCCATCTTCAAGAGAACTAGAGTGCTCCCTATGGCCTTGACAAGGTTGTCCCATGAGTTTGGAAATGAATATAGTAGTATTTGGCACCTTTCTTCTTCATCCATCCACACCCCAACTGAGGTCAACTAAGTCACCAACATATTAAAACTTTGAAGATGCTCAAAAATCTATCCACCTTCTTCCATTCTTAAGGAATACAACTTCTTCCTCAAGAAAATCTTGTTCACTAGTGATTTCTCTTGATAGATCTCACTTAGCTTCTTCCAAAACTTCTTTTTGGTAGGTTCTTCATGGACATTAATTAGTATAGAGTCTCCAAGACACAATCTGATGAGAGTTTTAGCCTTTCTATCTCTCACATCACACTCTGTGGCTGAAATTGGATCTATGGACCTCATCTTCTTTTCATCGATTGCATCCCATAGATCCTGATCAATCAATAGATCTTCCATATTCAACTTCCACACTGGTCTACATCAATCCTCCCTAATGTGCTTTCCATCTTTACAATCCTGCAACACAAAAATAAAAACCTCTGCACAAGCTCTCACTCAAACCTTGATTAGCTCAAAAAACCTTGCACCCAACAAATAGAACCAAAAGTGACCAAGCTCTAATAAAACTTGTAAGGAAGAAAAGGTGTGCGAAATCACTTCTTACACTAATCTTTGTGAGGATTATTATGCAAATTCGACTACTATTGTAGAGATCTCAAGAAATGCATAATAAATTAATCAAAATAACAACAAAAACATAACATAATGATTACCATGGGGAAACCCTTCCAAGACAAAAGTCCCACCCTCCATAACCTGCACAATGTATTCTCAAATTTGAAAGATTACAATACACTTGCAATGCAAGTTCTTATAGGAGCACATCACCACAACTTGAACTCGGACTCGAACTCAAAGAGACTCCTTCTAGCACTAGTCTTGTAAACTAAACTTGATGATTCAAACACTTCCCCAAGCCCTCCTTTTATAGCAATTTGTCACTAGGAAACCATTTGTGGTTTTACAAAACTATGGGCCAAACCATGGGCAAAACAACTATAGCACATACATTATCCACTTGTAATTTGTAACTCCATGAATACCATTTTCATCCATAATTTTGTCCTCTAGTTTAGACCCCCATAGAAGTCATATAATGAGTTGTTTACACTCTAAAAATAGCCCTTCTACATTTTTCTAGAGAATAGAAATTTTTTTAACAAATCATACACCTTTTTCCAACTCATAAATGTGTGGAAAACTACCACAAACAAATTCTAGAATTTTCTACAAAAAATTTAGACTTTTCTGGCTAAAATTTTCTAGTGTTTTTCAGAAAAAGCTTGCAAGGTTGGTACACAATTCTCAATAATGCGATGGTGCACAATGGTGCAAGAACATGATGGATATCAACAATGGTGTACAAGTTAATCAATTTTAGTGAATTGTTTCCCAAATAACAAAAAGATGGCTTATCACTTTTATAGATGAAATTTCAAGATGATCATGTTGGTCCTAATTTAAATGATTAAAAAAATGAAAGGGTTTGACAGAAACATAGATATTATAGTTCTTCCTATGGTTGTATTTTTTTATGATAACCTTAAAACTATGACAATATTGGTTGACAACTGTGCATAAAATTTTGCAAATTAACAACATTTTTAACATCTTTTGCAATTTTTTGCATGTACAAAAACACCTAGTGAATTATGACTCCAATTTTTCCACATTCAGTCTAGTTAAGAAAAAAAACTTAATGTTTCATTAAAAGATATTGGCTCTATTGGCCATTATTACAGTTTACACTTATCGACCCTAAATATTCGTAAAGGATATTTTGGTCCCAAATTGGACCCTATGTAAGTAAATCCCATTAAAACCATTTTGCAAACTTATTCAAGATTCTTATACCAATTTAACCTCCCTCCTTTTTTGTAAAGTGCTTAAAGACCTTGAGTTAAAGGGACGGTGCTTTTGCACCATACTCCCTAGGCTAAAAGAACTCAAGGCCCTTAAGTTATGTATTGCTACATATTGAAATATCCTATTTCTTCAATTCTTATTACAATATCAAAATCTCTTCTAATTCAAGTTGTTCCTACCATTTCACTAAATATCCTACTAAGTCTTATTCCTTATTTTTTTGGCTACCTTGATGCTCAAAATACATTCAATAGTTGGTGTGTATTATTGCGGTAACTAATTTATCCACTCTTTCTATTCTTGGTGCACAATATCTTGAGTTTCTTCTATAGATAGTGATCCCATGTATTTTACAAGATCCATTACATTAAACATGGGTAATAGAATCAAATAAAAAATTACTAGCAAAAAATAATAATAAATTAATGGTGTGTTGGAGTCATTGATTGGAGGTTTGTTTAAATGGTGCATAGTACATACCACCCCTATGGCTTTTTTTGTATCTATGGAATTAAAATTATAATTTATAAGAAGATCTTCCCCTATACATATTAATTTTATTGCACATACAAATATGCAGTTTCCCTTACATGCCTCAAATATGCAATAGGGTTGCTTAATAGTTGATGCAAGTCACGTATTATTCATAAAACCTATAATATTCCATATTTCTTTTGGCCTTCTATTGATGTATATATCTTCTCTTTTAATTTGTTCATTGTTTTTCTATTGTATATAATTTTTTGAGAATGCATGCGTACACTTATTTTTTTAAATATCAAACAATTTGCATCCAATCATTGTAATCATAACAAGGTCCAACATACTCCGTCAATTCAACAACTTTTTTATAAGAGACCTTTATGCCAACCATGGAAAATTGGCCCAAGCCATTAATGAAAATGGTGATATGTGATATATCCTCTCTCTAACTCAAAAATTAGCATTTAGTAACATCAATGCAATTAGAAACAACATCATCATTTTCATCTTCTTCCTCAAGAAAATTTGCATCAGTAACATCATCAACTAACTATCAATCATTACCATCATCTACACCATCTTCTTCTTTGGTATCTTCATCTTCCATCAGATTATACTTTTTTGGCCTTCAAGTCTTGGATCATGTCTAACAACAAATGACTAACCTAGTTTATGTGGAACATTTGAGTAAAATACCTACTTAAATTAGCTTGGAAGAACACAGGGCTAGTCCCCTATTGGATCAAACAACCATGTATATAATCATTGGAAATTCATTGTCATGTTCAATAATAATTCTATTAGGATCATTTTGATTAAGTTGTAGCCAATACTATTTGAGTTTGATATTCTTTCCTACTTGATCCATGTGATTACAATTTTATTGCTCAATTATGTGCCTTTTGATTGTTATAGAATGAGATAACTCAACTATAGTACATAGTCTTTTGATTTTCTTTTTAATGATAAACTATTGCATATATTTAATATATATAGTTTATAAGGTATACTATATAAGATAGTATTATATTATATTTTATATACTATATAAGATATATTATTGTATATAGTATACATGTTATAGTAAATTATATAATATATATAGTAATTATATTCAATAAATTTAATATATTATACATTAATATAGTTTATATTAAGTTATAGTATAAACATAATATGTCCCTAGGGGTCTTAGGACCCTTAGGGACATATGTTGTCATAGAATGGGTCAAAAGGCCTCATAAGATATTCTATGACCCCTATTGACCCATTCAAACAAATGCAAAATGTTCATAGGAGTCCTAGGACCCCTAGGGACATATGTTGTCATGGAATAGGTTGAAAGGGGTCATAAGTTAACATGTGACACCTTTTGACCCATTAGATTAAATATAATGTGTTTCTAAGGGTCCCATACTCCCTAGGGACATATGTTGTAATATAATGGATCAAAAGGGGCCATAATATATCATATGATTCCTTTCGACCCATTAGAAAAAAATATAATATGTCCCTAGGGGTCCAATGATCCCTAGGAACATATGTTGTCATAGAATGCATGTAGAGGGATCATAAGATACCCTATTACCCCTTTTGATGCATTAGAACGAATGTAATATGTCCCTAGGGGTTTTAGCACCCCAAGGGACATATGTTGTCATGAAATTAGTCAAAAGGGGTCATGGGATTGTTGGAAATATAAGAGTAACTGAGAGGGGAGTGGTGAATCAGTTACCCATAAAATAAATCCCAAATCCCTGACATGTCAACATAGAACACAAATTTCACTAAAAATACAAATGCTTGGTAAACATACAGACACTAAGTTTACACTAGCAATTGTTGTATTGCGGTAAGCACTAAAATAGCAACTGTAACTTGGAAAATGATTAACATGTGTTTTTTTAAAGATATTATTGTATGCATGAAAATTCGGCCTATGCTAACACACACAATTCAACACGGTCCTTATTTGCGGATTCATCACGAAATGAACATTGAATTGTACATCCAAAATTTTCCCTGCAAAGTGACCTGTTGCCTTCTATCCAAAGGGATTTTGCCTGTTAATATCCTCAGAATCAAGGTGTAGGCAACCAGACCCTCTAAGAATGAAGGATTTGACAATGGAATTAAGCTAAGAATGAGTATACAGATTAATCTAAGAAAATGAAAGATGCAATGTAATCTAAGAACAAATGAAGCAAACTAGATTAAGCATATGCATGATTAAACTAAAATGAGATTAAACTAAAAATGAGAATGTATGCAAGAAATGTAAGTAAATATGAGCATGAATTTCAACAGCAATTCGATAGCAAATCAATTCATCCTCCCCCAAATGAAGAGATGAGGGTCTCTTAAATAGAGTTTCCTATAATCCATCAATGGTTGAGATCGATTCAGATCAACGGTCAGGATTGAAGATGAGTTTCAGTCATAAAAGGAGATCCCCAAGTTAAAGGGAGTTAACAGACTTAATTTTAGATAAATAAGGAGTTAACTGTTTTAAATTTGAGTAGAAAAAGGAGTTAACTGTGTTAACTCATTTTTGATCAATAGTGAACTGGAAATTCCCCTTTTTTGAACTGAAGAGAGATTTTTGTTGAGATATTTAATTTAATAAAATGAAATATGCTCTCATAATTACTTTTTCTATTTAATTAAATAATCTTTAATTAATTAGAGACACTTTTGTTTAATTAAATAACTTCATTTAATTAATTAGGAATGTCTTCCCATTTAATTAAATAACTTTGTTTAATTATTTAGAAGTAAGTACTCCATTTAATTAAATAATTTATTTTAATTAATTAGAAATACCTTTCTCATTTAATTAAATAATTACATTTATTTAATTAAGATAGGCGTATTTATTAAATTAAATAAATTTAATTCCATAATACATTAGCCTTAGGATATAATTTAATTTAATTAAAGTATAAATACTCAATAATTAAATTAAATATTAATCAAGTAGGTTTAATGCAACTAATATGAGTACGTACTATAGGAATTAAATAATAAATATGATGAATGCAGATTAGGGTTTTTCTACATCTGACAATTAAGTCAAGTAATGAATAGCAGAATGAGAATTGCCTATTAGAATAGGGCTTTGAAATTATCAGAAATAGACTAGAATTGGTATAATGGCAATGAGTCAATTTTGGGGTATTACATTTTGCCCCTCTTTGAATGAATGTGCGAGAAACGCGTTCAATTCAAAGATAATCAGAAAGCATGATGTGAACATGAGATTGGTTTCGAAGGTGATGACACGGAGACCAATTGATAAGCTTTTTAAGGACCTTCTCTAGAGCAGAGCTTAATCCTAAGGAATTCAAGCAGAGCACTTAGATACCTAAGATAGATAGCATTTAAAAGACTATCTTCAGAACGAAGCGTAATCTTTAAGGATCTAGACAGAATGTCTAGATACCTAAAATTGATAAGCATTTAAAAAGTTTCTTCATAACGAAGTTTAACCTTTAAGGATCCAGATAGAACACCTAGATACCTGAAATTGATAGTATTTAGAAGATTATCTCCAGAACGAAGCTTAATCTTCAAGGATCCAGATAAAACACCTAGATACCTAAAATTGATAGTATTTAGAAGATTATCTCCAGAACAAAGCTTAATCTTCAAGGATCCAAATAAAACACCTAGATACCTAAAATTGATAGTATTTAGAAGATTATCTCCAGAATGAAGCTTTAATCTTCAAGGATCCAGATAAAACACCTAGATACCTGAAATTAATAGCATTTAGAAAGTTATCTCCAGAACGAAGCTTAACCTTGAAGGATCCAGATAGAACACCTAGATACCTGAAATTGATGAAAGATAGCAACGTCTCATCATGAGTCATAGAATCATCCCCAGAACGAGGTTTGATCCTCAGGAGTCGAGGTTTAGACTATCCCAATACCTGTCCATCGAACTCTGAGAAGAGTTGTTATAAGGTTGATCAATTGATGAAAAGATAAGATAGATGGCAGAAATGTCAGATAGAAGGGAACAACAAGCCCCAAGTGATGAGATGCCCCAAGTGATTAGGACATATGATGGGAACTAGATGCCTCGAGCAATAAGTATTTAATGATGTAATCATCATGCCCCCTCGGGAGCAAAATCGAAAGATGACACACCAGAAATATGATTTGAAGCAGTATATCATGTAAAGTTGACTTAAGTTGACTATTTTCAAAATGAAATTTGAAAATATGGAGAATGTAAAGTTGAAAAGATTCCAAGAATTATAAAGTATCAGAAAGATTTGACTGCACAAGCATTCGATCACATCGGTCCCTAAAATTTTAAAACGCATTTTTAAGGCTTTTGGGTGTGTCAGATTTTGAATTTGATCCCGAAAATGGATCCAGAATGGTCCAATTAGCCAAGGGTGTGATTTTTGCGCAAATCCAAGCACTTTGAAAAATTTGGTCAACACCTATATAATGGCTTGAAGGGTCATTTTCAATTCATTTGTGCTTTTTTATTTTAGTGATTTTGAGCTCTGATATAGACATGGCAGTGAACTTGAGATATCATTGTTTTGAGCACTCTAGATGACACAGTCGGCCAGCAGACTACGGACCATTGGTGAGTCATCGATCTCCCATCTTCGTACTTTTGATTACACGCATTTCGAGATCATTTATGTACTTTTTAGCATGTTTTAGGATGTTCAATTCTTTCTTCGCGCGAGACCGATCTCTTCTCGCGTGAAGATATTCTTTCTTTGCGCGAAGAAACAGGATGTGCTATTTCTTCGCGCGTGGCCAAAATATCTTCGCACGAGGCGATTTTGGCTTCGCGCGAAGATGAAGGTTCTTCGCACGTGGCAAATCCTGTTTCGCGCGAGAACCTCTTTTCTCGCGCGAGATGATCTGTCTTCGCGCGAGGAGATCTATTTTCACGTGGAGGAGAGTTTCTTCGTGCGAAGAGAGAACTATTTTGCACGAAACCATATGTATTCGCACGAGATTCTGCAATCTCGCGCAAAATTATGTGCCAGTTTTGTGATTTTTTGTATTTAGAAATTGCATTGTATTTTGTTTTGATGCTTCAATTTGACTTGATACTGATCGTTTGTTTATCATTTTTTTTTTGTTGTGCGCGCAGGAGGTATTTGGAGACATATCATTTAGATCTCATTATCCGCCTTATGGAGAGTTATTGCGGAGTTTGGATGATGCAAATTGGGCACACATTGCTTGATTGGGTTTGTCTTCACTATGCCAGATTCCAACCGTGATGGTGAATCACGGTTTACTGACTACATTGGTAGAGCATTTACATTCGAAGACAAACACATTTCATTTACCGATGGGTGAGATGACCATCACACCAGAGGACATATGGAGGATCTTGAGGATCCCCTTTCACGGTACCCGGGTTGTATATGATACAGTGCCTCGATTAGGGATAGAGGCACTATCCATTGTTTATGAGAGAGAGCTACCGAGGGGCAGGGCCATCAGCTGGGATGAGCTGATGCATACTTATGGACCTACACACAGGTTAGCATCTGTGTTGGGTATTTTCTTGAGCTGCTTCCTATGTCCTGACAGGGGACAGCATGGGTTGGAGTGTGGATGGGGTGTCATGCTCCGTAGGATGGTTGAGGCACCTGAGATCTTTGGGTGGGGTCAGTGTATGTTGGCCCATCTTTTTCATGAGATGCATGAGGCCATCTTCCATGAGAAGAAGACCATGGCAGTAGGTGTTTATGTGCTATAGATCTGGGCCTGGGAGCATCTCCCTGTATGTAGACCAATTCTTGAGGATCCTCGAGAGCCCATGGAGCCCTACATTTGCAGATATCGAGGGCATATTACCCAGGCCCACCTGGGTAAGACTAAGCATTGGCGGGCACATCTCGATGACCTGGTGTCTGTTATATGGTGACCCTGGAGAGAGACAGAGGACTGGGATGATGCCTTGAGAGAGTTTCCCTAGATGTTTAGTTCTCGACCGCTGGCAGGCAGGACGACATCAGTCATAGAGAGATTTGTCATCTCACAAGTATGGCGACAGTATGGTAGACCACAGGACATTTCAGCTGAGTACTGTGCCAATGCTAGGGTACAGAAGGATATAGAGCGGGGATGGCCTCCACAGATGGATCCAGGATGATCCATGATAGATATTCGCAACCTGGTTACAGTTCAGTGGGACTACCTGCCAGAGGTAGTAGATGCCGGGATGACACCTGCATATCAGGAATTTTTGATGAGCCATCCATTCCCATGCTTCACAAATCCATTAGGGATGGTAGGGTAGGTACAGGGGCAGGGACATGTATCACAACAGCAGCAGGCACAGCCATAGGTACCACCACAGGTCTAGCACCGGGTACATCAGATGCCTATTCCCCCACGGCAGATGGGATTAGACCCAGGTGCTAGGGGTAGTGGAGCAGGACACAGTCGATGGAGGAGGCAGAGGACAGAGGAGCAGGTTCTTCAGCAGGAGGTCCCACAGCGGCAGGCACCTCCACCGCAGCAGGCACCTCCACCTCAGCATGCACCAGAGATGGTCGATGAGGATATGCCGAATCAGTCGGTAGGTGGAGTACAGGATGCGGTACGGCGGTACCAAGAGCGAGTTCGTGCAGCCTCCCGATAGTTGGGAGAGTTGTAGATTGCAATGGCAGTCAGGGATGCGTAGCTGGTAGAGAGACAGAGAGAGACAGATCGCCAGAGAGAGCGTGCGGAGGCTGTAGAGCGGAGGCTAGAGTTGGCACAGGATGAGATCCGCTTCCAGTCTACTCGAGCCGCATATTATTATGCTACATACACTAGTGCAGTACCTGATGAGACATTGCAGGTGCAGCGATTCTCTCAGTACGCACGAGAGTCCAGAGGTGCACGACCTCCTGTCAGGCCGGAAATGCCACCACCGCCTCCACCACCTGTTGCCCCTATTCCTCCTGCTCCTCCCGGAGGCGAGGGTTTAGGACAGAGTTAGATGATCTGTGCCTGACTTTTATTTTGATCTTTGGCTATGTATCGATTGGTGTGCTAGCACCAGATGTATCATTTTTGATCGATTGCGCTCGAGTAGCACCCATTTTATTTGTACTAACCCATTCTTTGATATATATATATATATATATATATACGAGATTTTGAGTCGAGTATTCCTGTGTACATGTCATTGTCTGTTTTGTTTTGCTCTGATGTTCATGAGATGTATGTTTAGATAGAACGCATATGTATGAACTGACATCTGACATAGTTTTGTGCATTTTTTATTTGACAGTCACAAGTATTCCATGGAGGAATGAGAACTGATGAACCAAACGCTTGTGCAGCCATGGAGGAATCTGATGCATGTGGAGTATGAATAGGATTACCGTCGAATTGCATGCTAATGCCAATGAAGTATGCAAGACTATGTTAAATGCAGCCTTAGGTCTGGTCACCAAGCCTCAATTATTTATCATCATTGGATATAAAACAAAGCTCGTATGTTACACAACTTCCACTGATATTGCAATCATGAAAATATGAATGTAACATACGTTATTGGAATGTCGAGATTAAATGTAAGCATTCGAGGCACAAGAAGCCAGAATGACCAGAACATTTGTCCCTTTTAATGTAACAAGTTAACATAAGCATCAAAGCATGAATGCTAGGATGACCTGAATGTTGCTTGTATGACAGGCACACAAAACACACGGGAGATTCCTCTTATGCAAAGTATTCAATATTCATGCTGTCCGCAACGACCCTTGTGTTCGTAACCTAAGACAGAAGTGTGCTAAATATACTCGTAGTGACCCGTACGTTCACTTAATAGGATGAGTATCAGTATGTACTATAGCATGAAGAGTTCACTCCAACAAATAAGGAGAAGAACCAATATCGTTGACATATTTGTATAAAAGGAGTCAAGGTACACACGGCCATCCAATACGGAATGGAGGCTATTATGGTGGACACCCCTCTTATAGGAATGTATCAATGTATTTGAACTAAATCGCAAACAGAAAACATATGAAAAGATCATGCCCCCAGTCATTACTTCTCTAGTCAGAGATGACATCATCGATGTTGCTCGAGGAGATATGATAAAGCAAAACAAAGCAATAAGAGAAAATGCTCAGAAGATCCAAACAAGTATATCATTGAGATTAATGTTTTCGGGATGATGTCAAGTATCAATGTCCAGAATATGTAAGAAAGAAATCTCTTCATTAGGGTGACAACAGTAGGTAGACGCAGTCAGAACAACTGGTGACTGTCACGAAGGAGATTCTATGAGGAAAATCTCGAAAAGAGTGACACTGGTGACAGTAGGCAGATGCAGTCAAAACAACTGGTGATTGTCACGAAGGAGATTCTATGAGGAAAATCTTGAAAAGAGTGACACTAGTGATAGTAGGCAGATGCAGTCAGAACAACTGGTGACTGTCACAAAGGAGATTCTATGAGGAAAATCTCAAAAAGAGTGACACTGGTGACAGTAGGCAGATGCAGTCAGAACAACTGGTGACTGTCACGAAGGAGATTCTATGAGGAAAATCTCGAAAAGAGTGACACTGGTGACAGTAGGTAGACGTAGTCAGAACAACTGGTGACTATCATGAAGGAGATTCTATGAGGAAAATCTCGAAAAGAGTGACACTGGTGACAGTAGGCAAACGCAGTCAGAACAACTAGTGATTGTCACGAAGGAGATTCTATGAGGAAAATCTCAAAAAGAGTGACACTGGTGATAGTAGGCAGACGCAGTCAGAACAACTGGTGACTGTCACGAAGGAGATTCTATGAGGAAAATCTCGAAAAGAGAGACACTGGTGACAGTAGGCAGATGCAGTCAGAACAACTGGTGACTGTCATGAAGGAGATTCTATGAGGAAAATATTGAAAAGAGTGACACTGGTGATAGTAGGCAAACGCAGTCAGAACAATTGGTGACTGTCATGAAGGAGATTCTATGAGGAAAATCTCGAAAAGAGTGACACTGGTGACAGTAGGCAGACACAGTCAGAACAACTGGTGACTGTCACAAAGGAGATTCTATGATGAAAATCTCAAAAAGATTGACACTAGAGGGGAATGCCCTCGACCTATGACAAAACTTAGTCCATGGATACATGAGCAGGACAAGCAGAAAAGCAAAAGCATGAAAGTGACTAACAAGAGGCGCCTGTTTACCAGGTTCTCACCTTCTTGGATTTTTTTTAATTTTATTTTTTATTTTTTTCAGGTCTTTTTCTGATTTTTAGGATTTTTTTCAGGACATTTAGATATGTACAGAGAGCTTGCTGAGATTGAATCAACTGAAAAACCGCTTCAGGTGGAGAGTGTTCATAGGCTCTTTAAGCACTTCTCCTTCAGTTGTAGAAAGTTGATAGGTGCCAGATCCATATACTGCAGTAATGATGTAAGGACCTAGCCAGTTTGGTTCAAACTTTCCCTTTTGCATTCGTTGTTGTTGATTCTTAGGATTCTCTCTTAGGACGAGATCACCTAGCTGGAAGTCACGTGGCCTAATCCTCCTATTGTAGCTTCACGCCATTCTTTTTTGATATGCTCATAGATGATCACAGGCCACTTGTCGTCGTTCATCCAGCAACACAAGTTCTTGAAGTCAGGCTATCGTACTGTCATCATCTATGATAAGGCCTTTCATAGAGATTCTCAAGGTAGGAATCTCAATCTCTATCGGGAGCACAGCATATGCCCCATATACTAACGCAAAAGGAGTCATGCCCGTTGGAGTTCTAATGCTTGTTCTATATGCCCACAGGGCTGGATTGATCTAGAGATGTGAATCTCGCCCTAACTTACTGACTGTGCGATGAAGAATTTTGAGGATTGCCTTATTTGATGCCTCAGCTTGCCCATTACCCTGGTGGTAATAAATGGAAGACCAATGTTGTGTAATTTTAAATTTCTTTCACAGTTCCTTAAGGTCTTTATTTTTGAATTGTCCTCCATTATCAGTAATGATTGAGGATGATATACCATATCTATAGATGATGTAGTTTGTGATAAAAAGCGCTATAGTTTTGCCATCAGCAATTGTGAGAGGGACTGCCTCTACCCATTTTGTGAAATAATCTGTAGCGGTGATAATGAACTTATGTCCATTAGAAGAGGTTGGGTGAATCTGTCTTACCAAGTCAAAGGCCCATTGTTGAAATGGCCATGTTGAAGTAGAGGAAATCAACTCTCTAGCTGGAGCATGAATGAGATTCCTGTGTAGTTGACACTATTTGCAGGACCTAGCATATTTAATAGCTTCTTGCTCCATTTTAGGCTAGTAGTAACTAGAACGAAGGAGTTTGCGAGCTAGTGTTAGGCCATTGGAATGAGATCTGCAAATTCCTTCGTAAATGTCAATTAGTGCACGTTTGGACTCGTCGGGTTCTAAACACCTAAGGAGTGTTCTGTCGAGACCTCTCCTATATAGATCGTCAGCAATAATGACATAATGTGAAGCGTTACGGATTAGGTAACGTTTCTCATTTCGGGTCAGACCTTCCAGAATGGTTTGATTACGAAGGTAGGAATAGATGTGATGGTAGCGGGATGATTCTTGTCCTATAATAGAACATATCATATTGGAATCAGGTGTGTCATAGGCTGGGTAGTGTAACGCTTCCACCAAGAACTCGTGTCGGAGATCATTTTCTGGCATTTGTAGAAGGGAATCCAGAGTGGCCATGGCATCAGCTGCTTTATTATCTGCACGTGGAACCTATTGGAAGGTGATGTGTTTAAAATATTTCATCAAGTCATCAACCATGTGCTTATAAGGAATTAGTTTTTCATCCTTTGTTTGATACACATCATTTACTTGGTTGATGACAAGCTGGGAGTTACCGAAGATATCCAATTGATCTACTCTCCATTCAGCTGCAATTTTCATACCATTGATCAAAGCTTCATATTCAGCAATGTTATTTGTACAAGGAAACAGAATCTTGTATGCTTTGGGCAATGAGTATTTCTGTGGTGTGATGAAAAGCAATCCAACACCTGATCCTTGTTGTGTGAAGGATCCATCGAAGAACATAACCCATGTATGGTGAGTGAGTGTTAGAATTGACTCATTTAGAAAATCAATGTTTATTGGTAGGAGACTCGGTATGGGTGCCTCAGGTAGCTGGTTTGCAATTGCCTGTCCCTTTATAGCTTTGCGTTCAACATATTGGATGTCGAACTCACTTAGTATCATGACCCATTTAGCCAATCTTCCTGTGAGAGCTGCCTTACTGAGAAAATACTTTAAGGGATCTATTTTAGCCACAAGCCGTGTAGTGTGGGCAAGCATGTAGTGTCTCAACTTTTGGGAAGCAAAGACAATTGCCAAGCAAGCTTTCTCAATAATACTGTAGTTTTTCTCATAAGAGACCAATGTTCGGCTCAAGTAATAAATAGCTCTTTCTTTGTTATCATTGTCTTCCTAAGCCAACAGGATTCCCAAAGATGTTTTAGTAGCTGAAATGTATAAAAGCAAAGGTTTCCCATGCATAGGAGGCATAAGGATTGGTGGATTGACAAGATACTGTTTAATCTGTGTTAAGATTTGCTCACAATCCTAGCTCCAATTGAATTTCACACCCTTATGTAAAGTCTTTGTGAAGGGTTGTGATTTATCTGCCAATTGTGAAATAAATCTGCGAATAGATTGAAGCCTTCCCTGTAGTCCTCTCATCTGACTGATGTTTCGAGGTGGTGGCATGTCCATTATTCCTTGTACTTTTTCTAGATCTACTTCAATTCCCTTTGCAGAAATAATATATCCTAATAGTTTTCCTGATGTTACACCAAATGCACACTTCTTAGGATTGAGCCGAAGACTAAACTTTTCCATATGATCTAGGATTGGTCCCAAATCATGCAAATGGGTATTGCGTTTAGCGCTTTTGACCAAAGTATCATCAACATAGTCCTCCATAGTTCTATGCATCATGTCATGGAAGATTGTAGTAACAGCCCGCTGATATGTAGCTCCAGCATCCTTTAAACCAAATGGCATTACATTCCAACAAAAGGTTCCCCATGCACATGTGAAGGCTGTTTTCTCTTGATCTTCTGGTGCAATTTTTATCTGATTGTATCTAGAAAAACCATCTATAAGTGAGTACATCTCATAGCCAGCTGTCATGTCCACAATCATATCAATATTAGGGAGTGGGAAGTCATCTTTAGGACATGCCAAGTTAAGATCACGGGAATCTGTACAAACTCTGATAGACTTATCATGCTTGGACACAGGGACAATATTGGATATCCATTCAGCATAATCAATTGCATGAATGAAACCAGCCTTCAGAAGTTTCTCCAATTTGGCTTTGACTAGTAATGCAACATGAGGATGCATTTTGCGGAGCTTCTGTTTAACTGGTTTTATGCCTAGCATTATGGACAAGTGGTGCATAATAAGATCAGGATCCAATCCTGGCATGTCAGAATATGTCCAGGCAAAATTTATTTTCTTTCCCTTGAAAAAGGAAATGAATTGTTCCTTTTCTTCAGTTGACAATGACTGAGCCAAATGTATCACATGAGGATGTTCTTCTGTGCCTAGGTTAATCGGCTGTGTTGGCTCTATTAACACTGATGATCTCTCCTGAAAGTGACTGGGAAGGACATCAAATATCTCATCTGTGAGCACCTCAGAGATATTTTCACCCTTGGATACATCTTTTGTTTTTACTATTTTTGGATCCGACATTGCCACAATGTGGTTTTCACCATCGGACCTCTTGCAATTTTTCTTTTTAATTATGTGACTAAGATATTTGATATCGACCTCAGTCATGTTGACGCTATGCTCATTGGTGGAAGATGTTACAGGTTCGATAGCATTTAGGTAACAGGCAAGAGTATAGTCATTCTAGAACGTGGGGACTTCGTTAGATGCATTGGGGTTCTAGTCTATAAGCTCGGGATGTGCGAGTGAGAGAGTAGTGGCTGGTTCAATTGCGTTCATAGTATAGTTATTAAATGCATGGACCAACAATTCGAGACCTATGACGACCTCACCAACAGGTGTATTCAAACGTCTCAGATTACGAACATTAGTAATTGATGAATCTAAGACACTAGTTGGACCAAACCCCTGTGACCTATCCCTAGATGTTTCACTCACTTCGATTTGATTTTCATAGACATGCACTTGGTCAATGTCTTTATTAGTAGTCGCTTCTGAAAGATTGTCAAATTCATATTCATGAGAATCGGTGCTACATGGTGAGAGACTATAGAACTCCCCAACAGTGATAGGGACATACTCTCCTTCAGCCTCTAGATTCTTACACAAATACTCAACATGACATGACTGACTAGATTCTCCCTTTTCTGAATGATATTCGAGTTGCTCAGTATTGTCCTCAGAAGAATCACTAGTATCATCTAGAGTGCTAACACATGGCACAAAGTCATCTGGCTTAGCAAAGAATTTACCAAGATCATAAGGAATAGGATGAGGGTAAGAATCCTCATCATCAGATTCTTCCTTTTGAGTACCTGATTCAGATTGTGACTCATTTTTAGATGAACTCTCAGGTACAGGTATGAATTTATTGGATCCCAAATGGAAAGGGACCTTCTTGAACCCTAGGCCAGTTGTGTCACTGTTGCTTCAAGCTGTCGCTTTGACAGGATCTATTAAACCATTGTTATTGCACCCAATAGGGCCAGTTCCCTTGTAGCCAAAACGCTTCATAAGCTTAAGACTAGGTCCATACTTCTTAGGAGTGATTTCTCGAACTTGTTCTGTTAGGTGTACTAGAGACTCTTCTTTGTAAAGCCATGCAGTAATGGCTCTATTTTTGCTTTCATCTTCTAAGGGAATTGTAGCTTTGACAAAAGAACCATTAAACTTGGTATGAGGTGTCAATACGAATGGCTTCTTTGCTAGTGAGGGTCTCCCAAAATGTCGAGTGGATTCTGGAATTGATGTTAATGATAACACTGGTTCCATGTGGTACTCTCCCATACCAGTTTCTTTCAATTTAAATGACTACTCAATTTGTTTCAGCTTATTGTTGTGACAATCAATAGACTCACGGTTAGCAGGGATGAAAGATTCAGTAGCTTTGAGCATATTGCAAGTGTAGCTAGTAGTTGCTGGAATAGTAACTCCAAAGCCATGAAATGGGAATTTAATGCATTGGTGGTATGTGAATGGCACAGCACGCATCTCATGTATCCATGGCCATCCTAACATAATGTTGTAGGCTAAGGGAATGTTGAGCACCTGACAGGTGACATCCCTTTCGACAGGACCGACACGAATTGGTAAAGTCACAAGACCTAGTGACTTTCGTTCTACTTCATCATATGCTTTAATAGTGATCTTTCGTCGTGGATCGATAGAGTCCTCAAAATAACCCAATTGTCTAAGTAGAGCTGCAGAAACAATATTTAGACCAGTGCCATTGTCAATGAGTACTCGACGAACATGTGTCTGGTGGATCATAACCTCAATGTGTAGAGGCTGATTGTGTGGGTGATTCAGTGATTTTTCATCCTCCTCAGAGAAGGTCATAAGATGTGGTGAGGTTAGGTGACCTACCATGGATTGAAATCATTCAAGATCAAGATCCTGAGGAACGTTTGTCTCAGTGAGGGCTCTGTCCAGAATTTGCTTATGAGCAGGCGAGATTTTAAGCAGCTCAAATATAGAAATGTGAGCATTGGTTCATCTCAATTGATCTAGAACACTATAACTGGTTACAGTCAAGTTCATCGTGTGTTTTGCACCTTTACCGGATGGACCAGCAAGGGCTTTGTCCTTGTGTTGTTCGAGATTTGAAGTACGAGATGTAGGACCTTTGAGCACCAATTTTGCATGAGAGCGAGTAACAACATTAGCACAGTGTTGCGAAGACGTATTATCCATGTTATTGAAAGTAGGGCCTCTCAAGACAAATGATGTCTTGGGTTTCTCGTTATCTTGTTTCCCCTTTATGGTAATAACGTCGCAGTATTCAAAATCTACAGGTTCAACCATGTGAATGATATTGTCATCATTGGAATACGTATAGTTGACCTTATTGTAGGGTTTTGGTTTCGAGGTCTCTCCTTTTTCATAAGGTGGGAAAGGCTCTTTGAACGCCTTGTGGTCTGAGTTTTTGTTATGTCCATCTACCACAAGTTCACCAGCATCAATCATGTCTTGGACTTTATGATGTAAGTTTATACAGTTGATGGTTTTATGACCCTTGTTTTGGTGATACTCACAAAATGAGGTCTCATTCCACCATGGTGGACATGGTTGTGGATCATAAGGACGAGGGTTATCCATTGGTGAGATAAGCTTGTGTTGTAGCAATGTTTTGTAAACCATATCCAAAGGTTCTCCTAAAGGCGTATACTCTTGCTTGGGTCATGCTACCCATGAGTTTCTCGATTTATTCCCAGACATTTTATTGTCAGGAGGAGGCTTCTCAGCACTTTTGGCCACTTTGAAGCAATCTGTGAGATTAAATGTTGCTTTAGCAAGTTTTGGTGTGACATTATCAACAACCCCATCATGTACAATTTCTCGATTCTTGTTGACATGTTTGATTTTATCCTTGTTGGAAGTGGAACCTTGTTTTGAGTCTCTCTGAAGAGTGAGCTCACCCTTCTTGACCATAAATTCTTCGATACGGATAGCCTGTGTAATCATGTCTTCAAAGGTACGCGGACCTTGTAGTTGGACTCTATACCCGAAATCAGGTAAGAGTTTATTGGTGAAAATGTCGAGCTTCTCCATTTCTAGGATTTTACGGGAGTACTTGGTATAAAGTTGTCTCCACCGTTGGAGGAAAGTGAGAAAAGGCTCACCCACCTTCTGTTTAAGGTTGCATAGATCTTGAATATTTACAGGGTGTTGAATGTTATGAGAATATTGCTGAACAAATGAATTAGCAATTTCATCAAACGTCTTGATGCCAGGAGGTAAATGTGAAAAACACTCCAAAGCTTGACCACCTATGCTTCTAGGGAATAAATGCATGAGGTACGTTTGATTGTGTATAAACTCCATAGATAAAGCACCAAATTCCCACAAGTGATCTTGGGGATCAGTAGTACCAAAGTACTTGTCATATTTGGGTAGTTCTACACCTCTTGGGAAAGGCGGCATGTTTATACTTTTGTCAAATGGAAATGAACAAAGAGTGTCCAATGTGTATGTCTTTTTAGGTTTCTCTTTCTCATGCATCATCTAAGCCAATTGTTCTTGCATAATTTTTAGTTGTTTTTGGAGTTTAGTGGTCTCAGTTTCTTCTTCACGTGTGATAATGGTCTCCACATCGAAATGTGTGGGCAGTTGAGCTCCCTCTTGGGCGAGTTTGAGAAAGTACTTTTCTTTCTCTTCGTTGATTAGGATTCCCATGACCTTCTGAAAGTTTTTGTCTCGTCGACATCTTGCTATGTGTTCAGGAAGGATTTCCACCTCTTCTTGTTCTTCATCAGTGTCATTTTCTTTCTCTTTCTCCTTGTCATCCCTAGGTTGTTCTTGATATCGACTATGGCTACCCCGTTCAGGTTCACGATTAGGCATTATAGGAACTTGTTCAGTTTCCATATGTTGTGTTTGAAAAGGGTCCGTGGAGAAAGGGTCATACATTTTGTTTGAGAATGCAGGACTCCTACCTATCTCAGTATCCTTTTGGTAAAAAGGATTCCTAATTTGTTGCAAATTGGGAAATGTTCGTTGATCTTGAGATGACCTTGCAGGTGAGGAAGACCGTGAAGACGCCTCACTAGCCAAACTAGATATGGATTGCGTAGCGAAAGGTAAGCTACCTCTGCTGTGATTACGACCCCTAGCATGACCACGTCTAATGTTATCAGGATAAAACACATTGCCACTTCTAGTTGTGACAGTCTTAGGCAAGGACACGAAGCTAGAACTTAGACAAGGACTATACTAAGACTTAGTCTCAAAAAGGACAAGATAGTAACAAGAATGTTGTTCACTAAGGCACAAATGGTCTAATTTAAAGGCTAAAACAGCCAGAGATTATGACCACTACAACACAAAGTATGGCAAGCATTAAGACGAGGATGTATGAGACGAGACTAGTCAAGGTATAAGACACAAGTTTTCAATTAAGCAAAGTGTTGCTGTTCCAGGATTGTTTGCAAATAGAGAGCGATAAATGGACGCAAAAAAAAGACAGCATGCAGGCTGCAGATAGCTAAAACAGACCTAGATTGTAAATGCTGATACAAAACTTTGTGCGAAAAACCTTTATGGGTTGCGCGAAGAAGTTTTACAGCTCGCGCGAAGATGTTTATGTCTCGTGCGAAGATCAGTAACAGTTTTTAATTTCGCGCGATAATGTTTCCGTATCGCGCAAAGATGTCTAATAGAACTTTAATTTTGCACGAGGGAAAAATGGCTTCGCACGAGATCCAAATGATTTCGCGCGAGAGAAAAATGATTTTGCACGAAACCAAAATGATTTCGCGTGAATGGACAGAACAGTTTCACAACAGTGACTAATTTTGACAAAAATTTTGATCGATCTAATAACCAGGCAGATAAACAGGCACGTAGAACAGAAAGCAAATGATTTCAAGCACGTCCAAAAACAATGAGCAAGGGCAAAAGCAACCTTGCGCATGAAAAATCAAGTGACTTAGTTTGTGTTTAATCCATAAGAGAGCTATTTGTGTACATTTTCAAAGATTTTTTCAATCATCGCACATGTTCCTTAGAAAAATAAAAGTTGGCTTCTCTAAGGCATTTAATAATGGTTTGACTCTGCAACTTTTATAGCTCATAGGGGTGACCCCCAATCCTGGTGCACCGAGGTTTTGACATTGTCTGAGAACTTAATCTTCAAGAGCTGCTAGGGAGATCTGACAACCCACAATGAACCACACCTGTGGAGATTTCTTCCACAAGGACATTTATATAGCGGTTGTCACTACCATGGCGAAAATGGCTATTACCGCTTGAGGTTCTGTCATCACAGTTTTCCTTGTAGAGGGATTTTCTGCTACGGTTAACCCTCTCTAAAGGTGACCAAATCACAATAGTATACCACAAGGGGACTTAGCTTCCAGATTCAAGGTTCTGACACCTTTTCACCTTTAGCTCAATCAAAGAAAATAGATTAATCCGACACGCTAGACTAAGATTATCCCTTAAAGATCTATGATATCATCTTCCTGTGATCTATCAACCTCTCCGGAGAAAGGATGCCTTAATCAAGAAGTCGAAGATTCATCTATCTACGAGATGCTCAAAGTATCCTCCCTCGCCATAAGGAATCTGTCTTAGAGAGGAGTTTCACTAGGAACCCACTCCCTCAAGATCCACGAATAGTGTTCATGGGGGCTTAATTACTATGTGTGTACAGATGTTATTTCCTGAAAGCAAATCTATCTAAAATTAATCAAAAAGCACAAGGTGGTACACTTAACGCTTTAACTAATGTGAGGTGAGTTTAAAGATGTGGAACATTTAACCCCTCACACAAGCCAAAACGAGTCCACAACTCAAAAATTAGTGAGTTCTAAAAAGCGCAAAAGGGTTTCCTTGTGGAGCCTTCAACGCTTATGTCCTGTAGACCCCTCCCCTATTTAATGTGGCGCTGAGCTTGCAACCACAGGGTGGAACGAGGGGCTGGCAGATTAGCGAGTCCAATAACCCAAGATAGTTAATCAGATCTATCACTAAAGACTAAGCCTGCTAATTGAATACTAACAGAGATTACATCCTAGTATGAGTTTATGCATGTGTTGTAAAATGAAAGTACAGAAGGAAACACACAAGCTCGACACGAAAGATGTTTGTTTTAGATCCAAATGAAATGTTATCAGCTGATGAAGATTACCTGGTGATCCTTGCAACGCGCTTAGTAGATTCTTACCTATTCCTGACAACTTTAGCACGCTTTTCCCATTATTCCAGAAACCACTACTATGCTGTTCAAAAAAATCAAGACAAAACACAAAAACACTAGAAACTGCTAACAGTCAACAGAAAAATTAGAAAACATGCAAATCAATGCAAAAAAAAATTTCCTCCGTTAGCAGAGTTTTGCATGAAATTCTTGATAGTCTGCGCGAAGAAGTTTTACGGCCCATGCAAAATCAAATCCGGCTCGCACGAGATTAAATTTAGCTCGCGCGAAAAAATAAAGTCTCGTGTGAAGAAGTTTTACGGACCGCGCGAAATCAAATCCGGCTCGCACGAGATTAAATTTAGCTCGCGCGAAAAAATAAAGTCTCGCGTGAAGAAGTTTTACGGACCGCGCGAAATCAAATCCGGCTCGCGCGAGATTAAATGTAGCTCGCGTGAAAAAATAAAGTCTCGCGCGAAGATTCGTGCGCCGAAGAACTTTCTCGCGCGATGCGGAAAGAATCTTCGCGCGAAGATTCTAGATCCTCGCGCGAAAATGAATAGTTTTGTGCGAAGATTCAAACCTGTACGGAACAGTACGGACAGAGAACAAAAAAATGATTTAAAAAATACAAAAAGAGGCTAGAAAAATTGATTTTCCCTGCCCCACGGTGGGCGCCAGAAATGTATGCGTGAAAATGCGGCCTATGCTAACACACACACTTCAACACGGTCCTTATTTGCAGATTCATCGCGGAATGAACATTGAATTGTACATCCAAAATTTTCCCTGCAAAGTGACCTGTTGCCTTCTATCTAAAGGGATTTTGCCTGTTAATATCCTCAGAATCAAGGTGTAGGCAACCAAACCCTCTAAGAACGAAGGATTTGACAATGGAATTAAGCTAAGAATGAGTATATAGATTAATCTAAGAAAATGAAAGATGCAATGTAATCTAAGAACAAATGAAGCAAACTAGATTAAGCATATGCATGATTAAACTAAAATGAGATTAAACTAAAAATGAGAATGTATGCAAGAAATGTAAGCAAATATGAGCATGAATTTCAATAGCAATTCGATAGCAAATCAATTCATCCTCCCCCAAATGAAGAGATGAGGGTCTCTTAAATAGAGTTTCCTATAATCCATCAACAGTTGAGATCGATTCAGATCAACGGTCAGGATTGAAGATGAGTTTCAGTCACAAAGGGAGATCCCCAAGTTAAAGGGAGTTAACAGACTTAATTTGAGATAAATAAGGAGTTAACTGTTTTAAATTTGAGTAGAAAAAGGAGTTAATTGTGTTAACTCATTTTTTATCAATAGTGAACTGGAAATTCCCCTTTTTTGAACTGAAGAGAGATTTTTGTTGAGATATTTAATTTAATAAAATGAAATATGCTCTCATAATTACTTTTTCTATTTAATTAAATAATCTTTAATTAATTAGAGACACTTTTGTTTAATTAAATAACTTCATTTAATTAATTAGGAATGTCTTCCCATTTAATTAAATAACTTTGTTTAATTATTTAGAAGTAAGTACTCCATTTAATTAAATAATTTCTTTTAATTAATTAGAAATACCTTTCTCATTTAATTAAATAATTACATTTAATTAATTAAGATAGTCATATTTATTAAATTAAATAAATTTAATTCCATAATACATTAGCCTTAGGATATAATTTAATTTAATTAAAGTATAAATACTCAATAATTAAATTAAATATTAATCAAGTAGGTTTAATGCAACTAATATGAGTATGTACTATAGGAATTAAATAAGAAATATGATGAATGCAGATTAGGGTTTTTCTACATCTGACAATTAAGTCAAGTAATGAGTAGCAGAATGAGAATTGCCTATTAGAATAGGGCTTTGAAATTATCAGAAATAGACTAGAATTGGTATAATGGCAATGAGTCAATTTTGGGGTATTACAATTATCACTATCTAAAATTACTTAACTTAGTTGCATACATATAAAAGAAATAAAATGAACACAAGTTACACCAAGATTTAATGTGGAAACCCAATTTGGGAAAACCACCAATTGCAACTCATTACTGATTTTCACTCTTATAAAATGAGCCATGTTAGGAGCCAACCCTATTAAAGTTTACAAAAAACACTCTTAGGTGTGACCTTGTTAGAAGATTTAATCACCCTATTAGGAGTGGCCTTGTTAGAGGTCTTTAGACACTTCAATCTAGAAATGCCACCTTGTTAGAGGATTTACAAATGGTTGTTATGCTAACTTTGTTAAGAGATTTAGATCACCGCTACAATGGTTAGAGAGTAACAATGCGATGACCTTATTTTTGATGCAACTGAATTACTGATTACAGATCTCAATTATGGCTTATATACTTGATCCTTTTTGATCGAGTGTATCTTTGCAGCTCCACAAGGATATTCTACTTATTCTTCTAATTCACTTCCTCTAAGAACCTTGAAATCTTCTATTCACTTAAACACATAAAATTCTCGAATTGACATTATGTTTTTATCATACAAATTGTCAAGTCAAGATGAATATACCTTAGAAAAGTGGAGTCCAGTTGGAGAAATAGTGGTCAACATTTGGTAAAGGCTGGGAAGTTTGATTGGCATCTTGTAGTGGGTTGGGTGATACTAGGCACTTAGGAAGCTTTTGGTGAATGAAAGTTGTAAGCTTTGCATCAGAAACAATGTGAAAATGACTATCTATAACACTTCATCTAAATAAATGAAAAATTCAAATTGGACCTAGGTGTGGTAGTATGGGTATTGGATGTCATTTATTGCAAACTTGCAAACACGAAGATTTTTATTGTTGCATTTCACCAGTCTCACCCTGTCCATGGTCATTGTTCTCTTTTCATTCATGTTTGGGGGTATGTTCCTGGTGTAGAGCACCAAGGCACTTGGTTTATATTTTGGTTTTCATGTTTTTTTTAACCTACTTAGGCTAGAATAAACAACCCTTGGATGAGAAGTCCATCTTTGTCAAAGAAAGACACCAATTTGTATGCTTAAGGCACTTTATACAATTTATAAGCAAAAGTTTCTCATTAGAAAAATTTGGGATTTTTAATGTTTTTGGTCAAGAAATCCTAGGGCTGAGTTGTTTTTAGTTGGTTTTAGGTATGTTGGAACCTTTTCCAAGTCTTAGAAGTGGAATCAAGTGAAAAATGTAAAAATTGCACTTTTTGTGCAAAGTTGCATTATTGAAAGTTGTAAAAGTTGCTCAAATATAATTGTAAAAGTTAATATTGATCTTCTCAGTTGGCTAGAACCAACAAAAAAATCTATTACATTCAATGTGCCAAAAAAAGAAAATCCTTTGTTAGCTGACCCTACGCAATAGACACTGACTGAGAAATGATTTGCCCACGCTAACCAATTGAACTTGGTTAACACTGCATCTTCATAAAGTTCCTTTGGTACCTAAATGAGCTCAGTTAATATTGGTTCCATCCAATATTTCCTTCATTAACCAAGTGAGACTAGTTAATAATCAATCTTCTACAAACTTCTCTTTGTCACCCAAGTGAATTCGATAGACACTTTCTTTTAAACTTGAAAAACTATGGAATGCTCAGTAGACATGAGAAACTATCATTTTCACGTAAGTGAGCTAATCATAGATTGACTGGAAAAGATATGACATTTTGTGTAACATCAAAGACAATACATATTTAATAAATTGTATTCAATAATCTCCCTCTTTGGCATTGATGGAAACACAGCATGTCATTATACAATGAAATTTTAGAGAAATAATAAAGTAAGGAACATATCCTTAGTTTTATTTTGATTCTCATCCATGAGAACTCCCTCTATCCGTGTGAACTCCCTCTTCCTTTAATTTATCCCCCTATTAGCAAACTTTGTCTTTAACATCTTCTTCTGATAGCAAACTCAACCTCTTTGATATTAGACCAAGTTTGTCTTCTTTCTCTGACATCTTTAAACAAAATTTTTGTAAAATGTACATACTCAAGTTCTCTTTAGAAAATTTCTATTATATGACAAAAAAATCTCCCTCTTTGATATCTTATACCAAGGACAATATTCAGTGAATATTAGTATACCTCAAGTATTGATTCATATGCAATATGCCATTTTCAATATTGCATCAACTAACTAATCTTCAACATGCTTTGGTTGATGCAACACTAAAATTCATTTTAGTGAGAGTCATATAGGGGAATGACCCCTAACTTACCTCTTAGATACAAAAATGTATCCTTAGATAATGGCTTAGTGAACATGATTGTAATTTGTTCTTTAGTATTCATATATTCCATCTTACCTCTTCATCTTGCACCAATTCTCTCAGAAAATGATATTTTATAGCAATGTGCTTTGTTTTGGTATGCATCATAGGAATATTTGATATATTAATTACACTAATGTTATCAAAGAAGATAACCATTAGATCCTTTCTTTCTATCTTCATACCTACCAATAGCTTCTTCAACCAAATAAAATTGGAACAATTTACTACTGAGGCCACATATTATGCCTCTGCTATAGACTGAGAAATACGATTTTGCTTCTTGCTTGTCCAAGACACTATTATTTTACCAAGAAAGAATGTTCCTCCATTGGTGCTCTTCTTTTCATTAACACTTCCTACCTAATCCACATCTATGAAGGCTTTCAAATCCAAATTGCCTCCTTTCTTGTACCATAATCCATAGTCTTCAGTACCTTTCAAATACCTCGTGATTCTCTGAGTTGCTATCATGTAATTTAAATTTATATTTTATGAGAATGTTTCCACCATACCAATTGCTAATGCAATATCAGGTGTTGTATGCACTACATATTGTAATTTTTTGATCATTGATCTATATGTGGTCTAATCTACCTCCTTAGAATCATCATTCTTGGAAAGCTTATCTCTAGTAGACATAGGTTTTCCAACTAGTCTTGAATCTTCCATTTCAAATTATTTTAGTATCTCTTTGATTTATCTGGATTGAGTAATGTAGATATCATCTTTCTTTACTGGATCTGGAATCCAACAAAGAATTTTATCTCTCCAAACATGGACATCTCAAATTCTTTACTCATCTCTTATGAAAATGATTTTCACAAGTCATAATTTATTGTAAATAATGTGTCATTCACAAAGATTTCAGCTAATACAATCTTTTTGTCTAGTCCTTTTTTGATGTACAAGCTATTGTTATCATTTTTCCTTTGAAAACCAATCTTTATCAAGTAGTTATGAAGCCTTTCATACCAAGCTATAGGAGCTGGCTTGAGTCCATATAATGCCTTATGCAGTTTACAAACCATATCTCTTTTTCTAGGATACACAAAACCTTTTGGTTTTTCTATAAAAACTTCCTCTTCAAGAATTCCATTCAAGAATGCAGATTTCACATCTATTTGATAAACTTTAAATTCTCTATCTGCAACATAAGCAAATAGAGTTCTAACACCTTCTAATCTTGCAACAGGAGAAAAATTTCCACCATAATCAATACCTTCTTCTTGAGAAAAACCTTTGCATACTAACTTTGCTTTGTTTCTTGAGACTTTCCCATCTTCATTCAACATAATTTTGAAAACTCACTTAGTGTTAGTTACATTTTTATCATTGGGTCTAGGAACAAGAGTCTAGGTCCTATTCCTTTTTATCTATTTTATATCTTCATTCATAGCTTCAATCCAACTTTCATTATCCAAAGCATCTTTAACTAATCTAGGTTCAAATTGAGCAAGAAAACATGTGCCTTCCAACTTGTTTATTGTCATTGTTCCATCTTACTTGTCTCCAATGATCTGATCAAGTGCATGGTGCCTTCTAACATATCTTGCTAACACAAGTATTTTAGATTTAGAACTTGTTCCACTATCTTAGCCATGATCTTTTGTATTTGTCTTGGGTCCCACTATCTATGACTTGGGTCCTTCTGACTATGACTTGGGTCCTTTAGATTGTGACTTGGGTTGCATTATTTTCAACTTGGTAGCCTTTTGATATTTTGGGGACTCAAGAGCTGAAGTCTATTGACTTCCAATTGATTTTGGCAATGTGTCAAGTTCATAATAGACAAAATTTATACAATCCTTAGGTTCCTTATTAATTTCTTCTTCACTCTTTTTTGCAAGCTCATTAATTCTCACATGTGCACTTTCTATAATCTTATGAGTTGATAAATTCAAACATTTATATGCTTTACTTCTATAGCAATATCCTAGGATAACACTTTTATTACCTTTGACATCAAATTTACCTTTCCTAGATTCCTTCAAGATATAAATTTTCTACCCAATACTTTTGGGTAACTTACATTAGGTTTGTAGCCATACTATAGTTCATAAGGAGTTTGATTTAAGTCTTTCTTCAACTGTAATCTATTCAAGGTATGCACTGCAATATCAATTTCTTCCTTCAAATATTTAATTGCAACATTATTTTTTCATCAAGGTTCTTGCACAATCCATGATGGATTTGTTCCTTCCATTCTACTATGGTGTACCAGGGGTTGATACTTGTCTTTTGATTCCTCTTTTGATGCTGAGTTCGTGGAATTCATTGGAAAAAAGATTGCCACCTCTACCTCACCTCAGAAACTTCAACTTCTTTCTAGTTTCTTTCTTTATTCTTGCCAAATACAACTTATACTTTTGAAATGACTTCGAGTTATCATTCAGATACATTACAGTCATCATTCTAGAATGATCATCAACTAAAAGAATAAAATATGTATCTCCACTATAACTCTTAATTCCAATAGGTCCACATAAGTTTATATGATTTAGCTACAAGATTTCTTCATAATGACAATTTTTTCTTTTGAAACTTATCTTTCCCATCTTACCAATTTGACTATTTTTGCATAGGCCCATATCAAGTTTCCTCAAACTAGGAATACCTCTCACTCTTTTTTTTTTTTCTTATTTTGATCAGATTATCAAAGTTCACATGACATAGCCTTTTATGCCATAACCATCTTTCTTCTACTTGAGCAATAAAACATGAACTTCCACTAAGATCTAGGTAGAATAGGTTATTTTTTGTTTGATTACCATACCCAAATAGATTTCCTTTCCCATCTAGCAACTTGGTCTTCCCATTCATGGATTCTACCTTGAATCCAATATTGTTCAATTGTGCCACACTCAGTAGACTATGCATTAATCCTTCAAGCCAATAAACATTATCACATCTAAGTTCATTGGTTAGTGAGATACAACCTTTTCCCTTTATGCAACATGGTTCATTGTTTCCAAATCTCACACTTCCACCATCATAATGTTCCATATTTCAAACTTTGCTTTGTCACCATTTATATGATGTGAGTAGACACTATCAATAATCTCTGTATCATTTTTTCTAACATGAGAGATAAGTTCCATTTTATCTCCTTCATTATCAAATTCATCATGTACAAATAACATTTCATCATCTTCGCTACTATTTGAATCTTTAGCCATAAAACAAGATTTCTTACCTTTGTCCTTGTAGTCTTTGAAGTTTCTAAAATATTTTTTGCCTTTGTAATTGAAGTGCTTTTTTTCATCTTTTTCTTCTATGTTTGGACATCTTGTAGCAATGTGTCCAACTTCTTCACAAAAGAAACAAATTAAAGGGATTTTACCTTTATACTTTCCTTCTCCTTTGGGATACCTTCTTGTAAGCAATGCCTCAATAATTTCAAGATCATTGTCAGAACTATCTTCTTCACTTTCATATTCTTTGGTTTTTAACATTTTGGGTTTCTTCTTGAGTGACAACTTGGATTCAAATAAAAACTCAAGATTGCTAGAACTAGGAACATAATTATCATAGTTATCTAGCTCAAATGCTATCAATCTTCCAACTATTGCATCCAGTGTTATATCATTCTTTGGATTACATCTCATTTCTTGAATTATTGATACTCTGGTTGCATATATAGGAAGAAGTGTCCTGAGAAACTTACTTACCACTATTTCATCTCCAATCTTTCCTCCTAAAGCTTTGATAGCACAAACACTAGGTTTGATTATGTCATTGTACTTTTAAATGTTCTCATCTTCTCCCATCTTTATTTGATCAAAATTTTCTCTAAGAATTTAAGATTTAGCTCTTATTACATTATCATCTCCTCCATAGATCGATTTCAGCTTGATGCACATTTCATAAGAAGCTCAACATTCTTTGATCTCATCAAATTTCAAATAGTTGAGAGATGAAGTAATATCAAACATCATAATTTTATGACTCTTCTTTTCTACAATATATTCAATATTCATAGTTCTAGTAGGTGTCATGTATTTGGCATCTAGATACTTTAACCTTGAATCTCCAATGTTTTCCTAGTACAGCCACATGAGTTACTACCATGCCTTGAAGTTGTCTCTATTTAGCTCAGTGACCTCTCTTCTATAAGACGTCTTTATCTTTAGCTTAGGTCCTTGAAACCTTTTATGCAAGCACCAAGAGTTCTAATACCAATTGTTGGAAATATAAGAGGAGTAGTTGAGAGGGGAGGGGTGAACCATTTACCACTAAAATAAATCCCATATCCCTTAGATGTCAGCACAGGACACAAACTTCACTAAAAATATTGACGATTAGAAAACACATAGGCACATAGTTTATACAAGCAATTATTGTAAGTAAGTATTGAAATAGAAACTATAACTCAGAAAATGCTTAACATGTAAATCTTAAGATATTATCAGTGATTAACCTTACTTAAGTTAGTTGTATACACATAAAAGAAATAGCATGAACACAGGTGACATGAAGATTTAACGTGGAAACCCAATTTGGAAAAAAAAAACCACCTATTGCAACTAGTTATTGATTTTTAATCTTCTAAAGTGATCCCTATTAGGAGCCAACCCTACTAAAGGTTAAAAAACACATTGTTAGGTGTGACCCTCTTAGAGGATTTAATCACCGTGTTAAGAGTGGCCTTGTTAGAGGTCTTTAGACACTTTAATCTAGAAATGATACCTTGTTAGAGTATTTACAAATGATTATTAAGACAACTCTGTTAAGAGATTTAGACCACTGCTACAATGGTTAGAGAGTTAAAATGAGATGACCGAATTTATGATGCAATTGGATTCTTGATTACAGATCTTAATTATGGCTTATATACTTCATCCTTTCTAATCTAGTGTATCTTTGCAGCTCCACAAGGATATTCTTCTTGTCCTTCTAATTCACTTCCTTTGAGCATCTTAAAATCTTCTATTCACTTACGCACATTCAATCCTCAACTTAACCTTATATTTATATCATACACATTGTCAAGTAGGCTTGAATACAACTTAGAATAATTAATATTAAATACCTTAGTAGGCTAGAACCAACAAAAAAATCTATTACATTCAATATGCTAAAACAAACAAATCCTTTATTAGCCAACCCTGCTTGGTAGACACTAACTCAGAAATGATTTTCCTATATTAACCAAGTGAACTCTATTAACACTGCACTTTCACAAAGTTCCTTTGGTAACCGAGTGAGCTCAATTAACACTAGTTCCATCCAACATTTTCTTCATTAACTGAGTGAGTTTGGTTAACACTCAATCTTCTATGAGCTTCTCTTTATCACCCAAGTGAGCTTGGTATACACTAACTGGAAAAGATATGATATTTTCTATAACATCAAAGGCAATACATAATTAACCAATTATATTTAACAAGGATACCCTATGACACCTTTCAACCCATTAGACCAAATATAATATTTCCATAGGGTTCATAGGGTACCCTAGGGACATACGATCTCATGGAATGAGTTTGAAGGGATCATAACATACCTTGTGACCCCTTTTGACACATGACAACAAATATAATATTGTTAGGCAATAGGACAAAAAGGAGTACAGGATAGTTTATGTACCCTTTCAACATATTAGGAAAAATATAATATTTCTCTAAGGGTCTTAGGACCCCTATGGAATTATGTTGTCATCAAATTGGTTGAAACGGGTCATATGATACCCTATGACCCCTTTCGACCCATTGGAACAAATATAATATGTCTGTAGGGGTGCTATGTGTAGACACCTAAAAACCTTTAGAAAATAAAGTATTTTTACTTTCTGAAAAGTTCCTGATGACATCATCATTTATTAATTAATTATTTATTTAATTAATTAATTTATTTTTATGTCATTAAATCCCTTTATCTTAATTAAAAATATTTAATTAAGGAATCCCTCCCAAAAATGTTTAAATCTTATTTAAACATTATTTCCTTTTTTATTAATTATTTATTTAATAAATTGACCAAAAAACCCAAAATAAATTAAAAAATTATTTTTTGCCCAAAACTTGGCTAATTTCTTTAAGACCACTAACCTCTTCCAAAATCTTCTAATCCTTCTTTAATTTTGATTAAAGGTTAATCCCATCATTTCCTACCCCTAATCCCAACTCAAAATATTTAATTAAGATTAAATATTAATCCTCATGTTTATTAAAATTTTTTTAATAAATATCTCCTCAACCCAAACCCTTGAAATAAATAAAACTTTATTTATTTCCTAAAAATCTAATTTATCGTCATCCTAAGAAGTTCTAGAATCTTCTAGAAAGTCTTCATCCTCATCCTAGGAAGTTCTAGACTATTCTAGAAAGTCTTTATCCTCATCCAAACTCTAGACTCTTCTAGAAGATGTCTTTAAACCTAATCCTAATCCCCTTCTAACCTTGTCACATTCCCTAAAAATGGGTTAAGACTTACTAACCCAAGCCAAAGTTAACAGATATCTCCTCCTACACCCACCCTCATTAAATGCCATCCACTTGCCTATCCCTAAGCTAATCCTAAACCATCCTAATCCATCCTCTAATCATTTGCACAATCTTAAGAAAGCTTAAAACCCTCCTAATCAAGCCCAAGTCAAAATTCCTCTCATCTCCCTCAAAATATCCCAACCATAAAACTTTATGAAGCCCACTAGGCCATAAATGACTCTTCCAAAGCCCTTTTATTGCTCTTACAAGCCATTATGAGGGTCTTTATGAAGATTTTATCCTTTGAGCCTCCTTTGTTGACTCATCCTTCCCCTTTCCTCCATCCTCTCACCCTGTGACATGTGTCACTCCTTGATTGGCTATAAGGAAGCACAATCCATGTACTCTCCTCTCATGCAATCTGAGCCTTCCATAAGCTTTTTCCCATCCTTGCATCTTAGCCCTCAATCCCTCAAGCCTCTTGCCTATAAATTGGATCCTTCCCCTTTGAAAAAAAACACAATCCATGAAGTAAAGTCATAATGCCATTTTAAGAAGCCATTTTACATCAAAACCATACACTCACACCCGAATTCCAACTCCATTTGAAGCATTTTTTGAAGCATAAGCTTGAGCATACATCCTATCTATTTAGACAAAGCCACTCAACAAGAGAGCTTCTCATTGAGAGAGTCCATTAATGGCTCATATTCTCAATTGAGAGTTCATCTTACTCTATCTTAAAGTTTATGAATTTTGTTTAGTTTGTAGAAGCTTTATTTAAATTTGGTTTCTATTAGCATACTAACATTGCTCATATACATTTTGGCAAGCTCGGTGGGACCCCGCATGGGTCATCTTCATTAGCTTTTTTAGTCAGGTTTTGTATGTCATTTGCTAATTTTGGCTAATTTTGCTTGTTTTTGTGATTGGTAGGATTGTATAAATTGGTTTTGTAGGTCCACATGAGGATGAAGAAGACAAAAGAACTCATAGTCTCTCATAGTGTTTGCAGATTTTTTAAGCTTATAGGTGGACAAAGCACTTGGAATTCTTCTTCGTCTTCTTGTCTATATTCTTCTTATTCCATCTACTTCTTCTTCTTCTTCTTGTGGGAGATGTTTACCATTTTATTTTAAGGAAGCAAAATCACACACACTTCTTTTTAGTGCTTAAAATGAACCCCTAACTCATACTTAAATCCATTAAAAAATTAAAAATTTGCAAAAAAGAAAAAATCTTTTAACAAGTGAAACTAAACCAATCCAATCATTTGCATCCTTGCAACATCACATCAAGGTTTTAGATGCATTCATGCAAAGTTAGGAACACTTCATTTTTGGGAATTTAAAAAGAACTTCAAGTTTCCATTTCAAAAGGTTCAAAATCAACACTAAGTGCACACTAAAATCTAAATCAAACTCAAAGCATCAATCAAGGATAAAATGAACCTCATTTGCAAATATTTTAAAGTTCTTTTAAAAATCTGATGAAAACTAAGAGTCCTAAATGGTTGCCAAAAATTGTTTTAAAAGCTTTGTTATTTGTTCCAAACAAATGTCTTGTTGCAAAATCTTGAATGTTTCTTAGGTTTTTCATGCATCAAAATAATCTAGGAATATCATTTTTGGACTTAAAATATGCAAACTAGAACACAAAATCTTGAATGAAAACCAAAGTCCAAAGAGTCATTTTCACTTTTGAGTCCAAAACAATCTTGAATGATCTAAGGTTAAAACAAAGCACTTCAAAGTTCTTAAAACAACACACAAAATCTCAATCTTGAATGCTCAAAGGAAAAAACTTGAATGTTTAATCACTTGTCTTTGAATGCATGTTGCTAAAATCACTCTTGAGTGCCATGGATTAAAATCAAGTTTATTTTTTTATGAATGCATGATTAAAAAAAAAAATCCAATCTTGAATGCCATAGATCAAATAATCATCTTTTGGGGCATAAAAAGAATCCACATTTTTGAAATCTCCTAAGTTATAAAAACTAATAAAGACGCTTTGAGTAAGTTTGTAGTTGGACTCACCCTCTTTAATCACCCATCAATTTAACCATTGGTTGCAATCTCAGTGCCATCTATGGGGATGGGTCTACCTAAGAGGGTGTTAAGTGCTCCACAAAGATCAAACTCCACTCACTTGGGTCTTTAGTGGTTTTTCTAAGTTAGAAAATTCTTTGAATGCTCATTAATCTAGCTCACACTTCATTTGGGCATAAAAATTAGACAAATCTTGATGTGGAGGGCCTTTGGGCGTGTGCTTGGCAATTGAGTTTCACACATCTTTGTTTTGTGCTTAAAACAAACTCACACTCAATCTTGAATGCCTAACAATCAATGAACATTGCATGGTTTGGACGCAGTTTCAATGACGCTCACATTTCTTATGTTGACGATCTCTTGACTTTCATTATGCTGACGATGCTGTCAAATTAGAATTAACATTGTATGCCATAATCACAAGTGTCTTCAACCATAGCTTACAAAATCTAAATCATCAATTGGAATAAACGTGTGTCTTTTAAAGCCCAAGATCATGTATGTGGTCTTGTTTTACACTTTTTAGGAGGCCTGCTTGGGGATTTCATCACCCCTTGGGACGACCTCAACTCCAGCATTTCAACGGAGTATAAAAATTTGGAGGTGAATCCAAAGACACCTCTCTTGGAATCAAGATTTTGCCACTTGGGCTAAGCTTGAAGGAACTTTATACCCTTGAGAAGTGAAAGAGGAGAAGTGGGTTACTGGTCCTCTCGCCTGTGTGACATCTTTTTGGTTTCATCTACAGATTTGGGCCTCATGTACCTTGTGTATATCGAGGACTCCCTAGCTATAACAAATTTCATCCTTGTAGAAAGCTTCCTAGGATGTTGGTGTGTTTGATATGCTTGCTCCAAAATTTTGTCTGCTTGTTTGTTCATAGCTTTTAAATGAATGTTTGCCAGCTTTGGTCAAAATCCCAAAAAAGCAAAAATCTCCCAGCTCAAGGCATACTTAGCATAGTCACTGCCTTATCAGAAAATCATCCAATATCCCCCGCTACAACCAAATCTATCTAGTTCCTTGCTTTAGAACAATCCCAAATCCAAAGTCTCTCCAAATCATCCCCCCCAAGCCAACTAGAAACCCAATCCAAAATCACACCCAAGCCTTTAGAGAGTTGTTTTCATTCTGCTAGAATTTGCTATCTAATCAATCCTACCAATCCACTAGCCTCACCAAGGTTATCCCTTTGACAGAGCTTTGTCTAGGGTAATCTAGCTTTGTCACTTGTTATCCCTCATCACCTTGAGCTAAAGGTTGGGATCCACAAGTGGTCAATCTCGTGTCATGCCCATAGGATCATTAGTCTATCCTCAAGTTGACACAACCACTAGAAAATCCAGCACACAGGAAAGCAAAACTCTCACTTTTTGACAGCATGCCCTTGAAGTCTTCCATCCACAAGAAAGCCAAAAATCTCTAGCCAATCCTCCTTAGGTCTATCATACAGCTTTGACTCTCCCTAGGAAATCCTTCATTAGCCAATCCAAAATTTGCGCTTAATCTAAATCCAACCATGAGCTTCTTTGTTCATCCATATGCAAGACCCCATCCCCATCCAACTCATCATCAAAACATGAAATCTCAAACCTATCATGATGTGTTCGGTCGTATTGTCCTTGCTCTTGCAACCTCCTATGCCAATGATGATGAAAATCTTGTTGACTATGATGAGTATATTGAAATCCTTAGAAACATTCCCCCAAGCATCCCCCAAAATCCACATATTCTTCCAAACTATCTAGTCATGCCATTTGATATCCCAGCTTCTCCTCCATCACCCAATCAAGCAAGCTTCCAATCTTCCACCCCCATAACACTAGCTATTCCTATCAATCCACCTCCACCTCCAACACATGAATCTCCTAGAGGAAATACAAGAAAAGCTGCCTCCAATAGTCGATAAGCCATGTCATCTAATCCAACCATGTGAAGTAGTCAGTGATGAAGCTTCCCCATCTATAATATCACCTCCATCTCCCATAGCTACCATCCCCATACCATCCATCAAATTGCTTAAAATCCTTCCACTTCCCAAAAGCATCAAAATCCCACCACCCATTGAATCGCTCCAAATCCCATCCACATCTCCTCCTCCAAGCATTATCCAAATCCTATATAATGAACCTCATGCATCCACTCCCATCCACTCCTGTCAAGATCTTGTCCAAAAGCATGTTGAAATATCCTCCGACAGAACAGTAGATCCCACCATCCCACTTATTCCCCTACATGATCCACTTTTACCATCCCCTCCATATCTAAATCCTACCATCTTACTTACTCCATCTGACGATCCCTTTCCCTCAGCCCACCCAACTCAAGATCCTATCCTCCTATCTCCTTTGCTTCATGATCGTACATCTCCCATTATCCATGATCATAGATCCATCAAAAAAGAACTAATTATCATATCCGAAGCTCCAACTCCTTCAGCTAGTAATGGACTCACATCTTGTGTTCCAAATAATGAACATCATATTGAAAAAAGAAATGAAAATGTATTTCTAGATGTTGGTATCCCCGCTATTCCTGCATGGTCCCAAGTCCTTCCATCTCCACCCCAAAGTTCCCATCCATCTTATTCCGCATCTATTTTGGGCCCTCATCCTACTCCTTATCTCCAACCCTCCATATTTGGTCCATATATCCCTTATCTAAATCCCACACCCTTTCCATCCATTTTGGGTCCTTACATACCTAATATGGATCCTTTATCCCCTCCATCTATTTTGGGACCTACACCTTCCCCGTTTCCATCTATTTTGGGCCCATATCCTTCCTTCCCTCCATCCATTTTGGGCAATTATATCCATCCATATCCTATGTTCCAATCTATCCTTCCATCCCCTCAAATCCACTAGCTAGATCATCAAAGGCACTCACCCTTGAATCCCTTCCAACATTTAAACCCTATCACTCCATCAATTATCCCTCCATCTCCTCCATGCTCTTGTTCCCATCCCATGGCTAATAGAAGCATATTGGATGCCAAAATACAAAAGCATAAATCCAAAATCCACAAAAATCCAAGTCTCAACATGTCCCTTCTAAAATACATGTTCAAAACCGGAAACATTTAATCCCAATCAAAGAAAAAGTCAAGAGGCCACAAAAGTGCAAGCTAAAAAAGTCAAAAATCATGTGGATACCCACGATGCTCATAAAAGAAATGCATCTCAAAGAAAAATCTCAATTAGCATCCATTCATGCTACTCAAAAAGCCTCATCCATCCATCCTTCATCCAAATCCCCATATAAGCATCCTTCATCACCCCAATCCACTTTTAGTCCATATGCTTCTTATCCTAAATTTCCCATCCTCCATCTTCCAACTCTACTTTTAGTCCTTATCTTTCTCTTCCCCCATTTTCTCCTCAACCTCGCTCAAAACCATTTTTCCCACTACTTTATCACCTCTCAAGGTGTGTGCCAATGATGATCTTTCCATTTTCCTCATCCATTTACCCACAAGCCTTATGTCTTTGCATCCATTATCTGTCAAACTCCCACCCACCATTCCACTTGTTCAATCCAATCCTTTTTCATCCATCCTACCAACATCTATGAGCCAAAAATAGCTGAAGAAAGCCAAAATCATTCCAGCTAAGTCCAAAGTCAAAAAGTCAAAAAAAAAAAATTAATAAAGAAAAATAAAGCGTCCACTAGTGAAAACTTGGCAATTCAAGTGCCTTGGACAAGTACCATGATGAAAACTTGGTAAACAAGCATCATGCGTAATCCCGCCATCCCCAGCTTAGCCTATCAGCCTCATGCTTTTGGTCATCGCTTGACATCCAACTCCATCTTCCAATCTATCCACCTATCCTCCACCCTCCATCTTCCATCTCACACCATCCACTTATCTCCTGCGGCTTCAGCCAACCATCCCAGCTATCATCCATCTCCCTAGCCCCTTTAGCTTTTTCCATCCTAGCTTCAATCCTATCACATCCATCATAAGACCTCCTTCCACATGTTATCTTCTAATTGGGGGCACTATATTCCTTGGAGATCTTGTCTTGTCCATCCTCCCTTGTCATTGGTATCCCACTCTAGGCTATCCTCATGCAAATCCAATGTCATCCTCTCATTAGCCATTCACTCTAGCGCCATCTATCTGTTCAGCTACCACCAACCTTAGCATTTTCCCCATCATCATCATTGGATGCATCTTGTCAAATTCATATCTTTCGTTATCACCTCATTCTTAGCTTCTGCCTCTTGCACCAAATTGAGCCATCCCGCTATCCTCTTATCCTGAGCTTTTTATCCATCAGTATCATACCTATCATTGGTCTATTAGCTTGTACCATATCTTGATTAGCCCACTTGTAAATATCTTGGTCCGTCACCTTGTACATCCTCTTTAGCTTAGCACCATTGTATCTATCCAGCTTTTGTGTTAGTTCCTCCTTGATCAGCATCTTGCACACATCGCACATCTTGGTTAGCTATTCCAATGCATCCTTTAGCTAGATTTCTTGTCACCAAAGTGTTATCTTTCTTAGTTCAGCTTGCCGGACACATCACTCATCCAAATCCACCAGCTTAGGTTCTCTCCGATAAGTCCTTTTAGGATATAGCTTTCCTCATGTCTAATCTTGGTCCATTAGTACCTCGTCCTACCCATCTCGTTGGCAAACGGTTCTCTTTTGGATTTTAACTTTCTTTTGATTTGGACTCTTCCCTGTTAGGTCTTGAAATATCTTTTCCAAGAAATCTCCTTGTTCCCTCCTCAAGGTTGCCATGATCTTCCATATCATGGTATACTATGAATGGGGCAATCAAAGCATAAGGTCTCGATCATGTCTTTTGCTTGTTTTCTTTTCTGCTTGTGGGTTACCCAGTGTCATTTCCACACTGCTTCCTCTGGGATTCATGTGTGATGCTAGGCAAGTCCTTGCGTGTTTGTTTTGAGTCAATTCATTAGTCCTCTAGACAGTTGGTGAAAAGGCCTTGATGTTCTTGGTAACCTTGGCATTTAACCAATAGTCCTATAGAAAATCTAGTGCTCAACTACATGGTGGTACTTCTCTTTGAAGTATCCCCCCGCTCAAAAAGCTTCAATGGTTTTCCTTCATCTCCATTATCCCCCATCCATATCCCACATCCGTCTCTCCTACCCCACCTTATGCATCAGTATCTCTTTGAATCACTCCTCACTTTAGCTTTAGGGATCCACAATCCTAGTCTTAGGGATCTACCAATCCAAATCAATCCACCAAGCCTCATCTTTCAAGATCCACAATGCTAGTCCTAGGGATCTCAGAAACCCATCTTTCGCCAATCTGACTCTTTGAAATCCTGTTGCATCAGCTTTTTAATCTCATCATCCATCTCCCCATCCTGGATTCCTTTTATAGTGCTCTGCTCCTTCATCCTCTGCAATCCCTGAGATCTTAAGCTTGCTTCCTCTTGTGCCTCTAATTCTCCCTTTATCATTCTCTCGTAGTGAGAGTTTGAGCTAACTAAACCTCTTCTCTTAAGACAATCTGAGTCTTCTTGCTCATCTTGGATTCTTGTTTTTCAAGAAGTCATCGAGCCTCGCTTTCTCTCCCTGCCACCATCTTGAGGGGGCATCTTGCAGTCCATTCTCTCCTCTTTTGCTCTAGCCTTGGGAATCTTATTTTCTTACCTTTGATGCCATGCCACTTGCAACATCACATCAAAGAGGGGCAAAATGTAGACACCTAAAAAACCTTTAGAAAATAAAGTATTTTTATTTTCTGAAAAATTCCTGATGACATCATCATTTATTAATTAATTATTTATTTATTTAATTAATTTATTTTTATGTCATTAAATCCCTTTATTTTAATTAAAAATATTTGATTAAGGAATCCCTCCCAAAAATGTTTAAATCTTATTTAAACATTATTTCCTTATTTATTAATTATTTAATTAATAAATTGACCAAAAAACCCAAAATAAATTAAAAAATTATTTTTTGCCCAAAACTTGGCCAATTTCCTTAAGACCACTAACCTCTTCCAAAATCTTCTAATCCTTCTTTAATTTTGATTAAAGGTTAATCCCATCATTTCCTACCGCTAATCCCAACTCAAAATATTTAATTAAGATTAAATATTAATCCTCATGTTTATTAAAAAAGTTTTAATAAATATCTCCTCAACCCAAACCCTTGAAATAAATAAAACTTTATTTATTTCCTAAAAATCTAATTTATCCTCATCCTAAGAAGTTCTAGACTCTTCTAGAAAGTCTTCGTCCTCATCCTAGGAAGTTCTAGACTATTCTAGAAAGTCTTTATCCTCATCCAAACTCTAGACTCTTCTAGAAGATGTCTTTAAACCTAATCCTAATCCCCTCCTAACCTTGTCACATTCCATAAAAATGGGTTAAGACTTACTAACCCAAGCCAAAGTTAACAAATATCTCCTCCTTCACCCACCCTCGTTAAATGCCATCCACTTGCCTATCCCTAAGCTAATCCTAAACCATCCTAATCCATCCTCTAATCATTTGCACAATCCTAAGCAAGCTTAAAACCCTCCTAATCAAGCCCAAGTCAAAATTCCTCTCATCTCCCTCAAAATATCCCAACCATAAAACTTTATGAAGCCCACTAGGCCATGAATGACTCTTCGAAAGCCCTTTTATTGCTCTTACAAGCCATTATGAGGGTCTTTATGAAGATTTTATCCCTTGAGCCTCCTTTGTTGACTCATCCTTCCCCTTTCCTCCATCCTCTCACCTTGTGACATGTGTCACTCCTTGATTGGTTGTAAGGAAGCACAATCCATGTGCTCTCCTCTCATGCAATCTGAGCCTTTCATAAGCTTTTTCCCATCCTTGCATCTTAGCCCTCAATCCCTCAAGCCTCTTGCCTATAAATTGGATCCTTCCCCTTTGCAAAACAACAAAATCCATGAAGTAAAGTCATAATGTCATTTTAAGAAGCCATTTTACATCAAAACCATACACTCACACCCAAATTCCAACTCCATTTGAAGCCCTTTTTGAAGCATAAGCTTGAGCATACATCCTATCTATTTAGACAAAGCCACTCAACAAGAGAGATTCTCATTGAGAGAGTCCATTAATGGCTCATATTCTCAATTGAGAGTTCATCTTACTCTATCTTAAAGTTTATGAATTTTGTTGAGTTTGTAGAAGCTTTATTTAAATTTGGTTTCTATTAGCATACTAACATTGCTCATATACACTATGACCCCTACAGACCTATGTTCTCATGGAATGGGTAGAAAGGGGTCATAGAATACCCTATTACCACTTTTGACCCATTAGAACAAATATAATATATCCCTAAGGGTCCTATGATCACTAGGGACATATGTTTTTATGGAATGAGTTGAAATGGATCATAGATAGCCTATGACCCCTTTCGCTCCTTTAGAACAAATGTAATATGCCCCTAGGGCTCTTAGAATTCCAAGGCACACATGTTGTCATGAAATTGGTCAAAAGAGCTTATGAACAATTTTAACCCATTAGAACAAATTTAATATGTTTGTAGGGGTCCTATGATCCCTAGAGACAAATGTTGTCATGGAATGGGTCAAAAGGTGTCATAAGATACCTTATGACCATTTTTGACCCATTAGAAAAAATATAATATGTCCTTAATGGTGTAAGGATCTCTAGGGTAATATGTTGTTATAAAATAGGTCGAAAGGGGTCATAAGATACCATATGACCCATTTCAACCCATTAAAACAAATATATTATGTCCCTAGGGGTCCAAGGACCCCTAGAAACACATGTTTTCATGGAATGGGTTGAAAGGAATCATATAATACCCTTTGACCCCTTTCAATTAATTAGAAAAAAAAAGTCCCTAGGGGTCCTAGGACTCGTAGGGATATATTTTGTCAGGGAATGGATTGAAAGGGGTCATAGAATACCCAATGACCCTTTTCAACCCATTAGAACAAATTTATTATGTCCCTAGGGATCTTAGGACCCCTAGGGACATATGTTGTCATGCAATGTGTCAAAAGGGGTCATAGGATACCTTATGATCCCTTTTGACGCATTAGAACAAATATAATATGTCCCTAGGGACATATATGTTCTCATGGAATGGGTCAAAAGGGGTCACATGATACACTATGATGTCTATTAGCCAAATAGAACAAATTTAATATGTTCTTAGGGGGTTCTAGGACTCCTAGAAATATATGTTGTCATGGAATGGGTCAAAAGGGATCATAAGATACCCCATGATCCCTTTCGACCCATTAGAATAAACATATTATGTCTATTGGGGTCCTAGGACCCCAAGAGACATATGTTGTCATGTAATGGGTCGAGAGGAGTCATAGGATATCCTATGATCCCTTTCAACCCATTCAATGACAATATATATGTCCCTAGGGGTCCTATGTTGACATGGAATGGGGCAAAATGGGTCATATGATACCCTATTACTCATTTTGACAAATGATGACAAATATAGCATGTCCCTAGGGGCTATATGAACCCTAGGGACATATGTTAACATGAAATAACTTGAATGAGGTCATATGATGTCATATGACTCCTTTCAACCCATTAAAACAAATACAATATGTCCATAGGGGTCTTAGGACCCCTAAAGATGTACATTTTCATGAAATGGGTCGAAAGAGGTCATAGGATACCCTATGAACCCTTTTGACCCATTAGAAAAATATAATATGTCACTTTCTTTTGGAAACTAAAATTGGAAGAATTATTATTTTTTCATTGATGTCAAACATTATTGGTAAGACATTTATTAACAATGTAGAGTGTCATATCATTTGATTGATGAAGAGGATTTGAAAAGAGAAGATAGCAAGGTGAGCTACTGATGTTTTTGAGAAGATAAGTTAAGTATCATGGAATAATGACAAGCACTTGATTAGTTAGTCATTGATAAGATAATCTATTATTTAATCATAATGTGAAGTGAATATGACAACTGAGTTGATGTATGGAAGAGAAGACAAGAAGTTGAGCTAAACTCTAAGCCTCACCAAGTACCAGTGTTGGTTGATCAATGAAGAAAGTGAAGCATAAGATTAAGGAGATTAAGAAGAAGTTTAACAAATAGTATAAATCAGGTGTCAGTAGTGATTGAGCAAAATAGTGAATGTCAAGAAACACAATAGTGATCAAGAAAAATAGTGATGACCGAGCTACACAATAATGACTGAGCAGAAGAACATAGTGACTATCAAGTGACATAAAAAGTTAAATTTTGTAAAGAATAAATTTTTGAGGCCAACATAGTTTAAATTTTGATTATTGAAAGTGCATGGATGATAAGGATTGATGAGCTAGAAAATTTAATGCTCAAAGAGTGGTTTTTATGTAATTAAATGCAAGGACTTGATCAAAAGTTTCTAGAAGAAGAAGGAGAACATAATGGTGAAAGAATTCAATGAATGTGACCTAACCCTAAGATCTAAAAATTTAATTATGAGGAAAAATACCAAATTACTTGATTTTTACATAATGATTGGAAGTAGTTGCTAGGAGAGGTTAGCAAAATTGTGACAGAACAGAGGTGACAAGAAAAAGTGAAAGTAAGTGATTTTTTGAAGGGATACCAAGAAGATTAGAGCTTATGAACCTGATGAAGTTTAGACTATGAACCAAATATGAGTTGAATGGTGATTTGAACAAGAAAAGTGAGTTGTAGTTTACAAATCAAACCTAGCTATTACTTTCTAACCACTATGACAGTAAAATCCTTTAATCAAGTTTGACCTAATAGTCATTTTGTAAATCCTTTAATCAAGGTGACATTTGAAAGGAATGTTCTAAGTCCTCTAACAAGGCCACTCCTAATGGGGTGATTTAATCCTTTAATAGGATCACATTTATTAGTGTGTTGTATACCTTTAATAGGGTTGGTTCTTAATTGTGATCACTTCAGAAGAGTTAAAAATTGGTAGCTAGTTACTTGGTATTTTTTTCCAAATTGGGTTTTCATGTTAAATCATGGCGTCAAAGTGTTATGTTTATGTGAATGTTATTTCCATGATATTTATAGTTTTATATTACTATTAGTTGACATATACTAAAATAGAGAATTGAGTTATAACTAGATGAATATGTTGTTTCACTGATAAGATGTCATATTGATCGAGTGGGTTAATGAGTTGGATTAATTTGTTTGAATATGTTAACAGTTTAGTTGGTAAATTTGGACCTAAGCATAACTAATTCACCCTTCCCCATCTCAATTATTATAAATCTTTCTCAAATTTGGTATCAAATATGTGGTGCTTGTAAAGAAAATTTGAAGGGACTCAAGGTAAAAGATCAATATGTACAAGAGAAAGATACCAAAGCTAAACAAGAAGAACCTCCCAAAATGGAAATACTTGATGAGATTTCACTTATTTGGTATTGGAGATTCTACACTATAGTTCTTGGACAATGAATACATTGAGGTATCAAAACCTATGACCATTGAACAAATAAAGGAGAAGCATGAGCAGAACTAAAAGATGATTGGACTAGTAACAACCCTAAGTTATGTTGAATTTGATGATGTGGAGGATTTTACTACTTTAAGAAAAATGTGGGATAAGTTGGCTCAAATCCATGGAGGAGACAAAAATATGTTGAGGGCTAAGGTATAAATCTTGAGAGGAAAATTTAATGACATGATAATGAAAGAAGGTTAAATTATTGCACAAAATTATGGTCCAATCAAGGAGGTTTTAATGAATTGGATTAATTTTTTTGAATATGTTAATAGTTTAATTGGTAAATTTGGACCTAAGCATAACTAATTCACCCTTCCCCATATCAATTATTATAAATCTTTCTAACATTTGGTATCAAATATGTGGTGCTTGTAAAGAAAATTTGAAGGGACTCAAGGTAAAAGATCAAGATGTACAAGAGAGAGATACCAAAGCTAAACAAGAAGAACCTCCCAAAATGGAAACACTTGATGAGATTTCACTTATTTGGTATTGGAGATTCTACACTATAGTTCTTGGACAATGAATACATTGAGGTATCAAAACCCATGACCATTGAAAAAATAAAGGAGAAGCATGAGTAGAACTAAAAGATGATTGGACTAGTAACAACCCTAAGTTATGTTGAATTTGATGATGTGGAGGATTTTACTACTTTAAGGAAAATGTGGGATAATTTGGCTCAAATCCATGGAGGAGACAAAAATATGTTGAGGGCTAAGGTATAAATATTGAGAGGAAAATTTAATGACATGATAATGAAAGAAGGTGAAATTATTGCACAAAATTATGGTCCAATCAAGGAGGTTTTAAATTCTATCAGAGGTGTTGGAGGAGACATATCTGATGAGATGGTGATAAGAAAGGTTTTGAGGACTTTACTTCCCATCTATGCAATTAGAGTGTCCACAATATAAGAACTAATATGTACACCTAGTAATGATAAGACCTTGGATAGTCTAGTTGGTAGACTCACTGTATTTGAATTGTCAAATTTTGATAATTACACACCTACTAGTATTTAATACATTTTCAAGGCTCGACTAACCATTGATGGATCTAAGAGAAAAAATAAGAGAAACTATGTGGAAAGTGATAGTGAATCAAATGATGATCATGATGAACTTGAATAAAGCATTATTCTCTAGATGACTACCAAGAGGAAAATACAAATACAATGGTAAACTTCTTGTTATATGTTTTAATGTAACAAAGTTGGTCATATTACTACAAGGTGTTCTAATAAAGATGAGAGGAAGAAAGGAAAGATTTCAAGTACCAAGGAAGAAAATATGGTATAGACAACCAAGGGAACAAATACTACAAGGATAAAGGTAATAAATCTTGCTACATTGCTGAAGAAGATGGTTCTATTAGTGATTATGATGATCATGATGAAGAATTTGTTTATGTTGCAATGAAATATGATTTTGATGAAGATGAGAACACTGCATTGATTTCACATGTGAGTAAGAATTATAGATGGATAATTCATAGTGGTTTCTCACATCATATTACTATTTATACAAGTAAGTTTGAGAAGCTAGAACATTATAATGGAAGTAGTGTTAAGTTTGGAATGATGCACAATGTTATGTGAAAGTAAAAGGATCAATTATACTAAATGAAAAGATCAAATGTTACAATGCATATTGGGTTGATGGTTTTCTATATAACTTGTTGAGTGTATAATAGTTAAATAGTTAAGGCTACTAATTTGAATTCCAAAACAAGAAGGCAAAGATCTATAATGCCATTGGTTAACTGATTGGAAGCAGTGGTCAAACAAGAGGTAACTTGTTCTATCTAGACCTAAATGATAACACTTATTTATTTGCACAATTTGAGGATGTGTGGCTATGGCATAAGGGGATATGTCATGTGAACTTTGAAAATTTGGTAAAAGTTAGTGAGATAAAAAGAGTTAGAGGATTACCAAGATTAAGCAAACCTAATAAATTTATGTACAAACAATGTCAAATTGGAAAAATGACAAACTCTAGTTCAAGAGAAGGACTTATTGTTCTTATGGCATTTTGGAGTTAGTTCACACTAATCTATGTGGTCCTATTGGAATGAAAAGCTATTGTGGTGACAAATATTTCATTCTATTTGTTGATGACTTTTTTAGAATGATGATTTTAATGTTTCTAAAAGAAAAAATCAATGCATTTCAAGTGTTCAAGTGGTATGTGGCTAGAGTTGAAAAGGAAATAGGAAATATTTTGAAGTTCTTGAGATTATATAGAGGAGGTGAGTTTATATCGCATGAGTTCAACACATTTTGTAATAACAAATGAATCAAGAGACAAATGAGTGCACCAAGAACTGCACCCCATAATGAAATAGATGAAAGAAGGAATAGATCAATCATAGAATATGCAACAACACTGATGATGGAGAAAAAAATTTCACAGAACTACTAGAGAGAAGTTGTAATACTGCATTCTACACCTTGAACTAAGTGCAAGTGAAGAAAGGTACAAACAAAATACATTTTGAACTTTATTATGGCTATGCACCTAATGTGAATTATTTCAAAGTATTCAAAAGAAAATGTTATATCTTGAAAGATGCAAGATAGAAAAATTGATGCAAAGAGGGATGAAGGAATATTTTTTAGGTTATTCCACTAAGAGAAAAGCATATAAGTGTTTGAATTCTAACACTAAAAAAATTGTGGAAATTGCAAATGTTAGAGTTGATGAAATGTAGAAAAGGATGAAGAAGAATGCAAGAAAGAGCATGAGGATTACAAAAAATTGGCCTACATTAATGAAGATGAACTTAGCACCTTACCTAAACCACAGAAAGTGGCTTCCAATCATCAACAACCAAGAACGTTTGAGATTCAACAAACGAGTTCTACTAATCATCAACAAACTACCGAGCATTAGGCTCTAGGAGATAAGTTATATACAAAGACTATTGACTATTAGACATAGAAAGTTGAGTTTCTAGAAAGTGCACTAGGTACAAATGACTATGTATAATCAAGTCATACACAACAATAAGAAAGGAGATCCAAACGTATTTTGGAAAATTATGTGAGAAGACATCATTCACTATATCAAATCATTGGAAATAAAGATTCAAGAATCATGACAAGAAGAAAATGGTATAGTGTTACATTCTTATTATGTGATTTTGAACCTAAATGAGTCAAAGAATATTTGGAGAATGAAGACTGGAAAGGACAAATGAATGAAGAGATTGAGAAAATTAAGAAAAATAACTTGGACTTTGATAACCAAACCAAAGGATAAGAATGTGATTAGAACAAAGTGGGATTTTAGAAATAATATGCATGAAAAAGAAGAAGTCACAAGGAATAAATATAGATTCTTTTGTAAGGGATATGCACAAGAAGAATGATTTGACTAAGGTGAAAATTTTCCCTATTTGTAAGGTTTGAAGGATTGACAAATTTTCTTGCATATGCCACTTCCAAAGGATTCAAAGTATATCAAATGGATGTTAAATATGCATTTATGAATGCAATCTTGGAGGAATAAATCTATGTTGAACAACCTGAGGGATTTTTTGATCATAACAAGAGGAACATGGTATGCAAGTTACACAAATTTTTATATGGCTTGAAGTAAGCCCCTAGATCTTGGTATGAAAGGTTACACAAGAATTTGGTGAAAATTGGATTTGCAAAAATATATGACAATAGAAATTTGTATTTCAAGAGTGATTTTATGGATAGGATATTGGTAGCTGAAGTATTCTTTTGATAATACCGTATTTGGAGGACATGATATTTTGTAGAAATCATTTTATAATGAAATGAAGAAAGAATTTGAGATGTTAATGTTTTGAGAGATCAAGTTATTTATTGGTTTGAAATTTTATTAGATGAAGAAAAGAATCTACATTACATAATCAGTGTATATCAAGGAGATATTGAAGACTTTTGGAATGGAAGACTCAAGTCTAGTTGGAACACTTATGGCGACTGGACATAAAATTTCAAGGAACAATGATTCAGTTAAGGTGAATCAAACTTTATACAAGTTAATGATTGAAAAGTTCTACAATATATTGTACATGATAGACCTAGTATCATATTAGCTGTATGAATTATTGCTAGATTTTCTCCCAATGCTAGAGAAAATCATATGATGGTAGTGAAAGGGATCCTAAGATATTTGAAAGGAAGAGAAGACTATGGATTATCATACAAGAAGAATGACAAGTTTGAATTGTTGGTTTTCATAGATGTTGATTAGGCTAAAAATTTTGATGATATAAAGAGTAAAAGTGGAGGTTATTTCTTTCTAGGAAGGTGAGTGATTTCATGGACAAGAAATAAGAAAAATTCTATTTCACAATCTACACCAGAGGTTAAGTATGTTTTTGGATAATTTAATTGTTCAAATATTGTATGGATCAAGCAATTGTTGAAAGGTATGAAGGAAGAAATCAATGAACCCATTGTTAGCTATTGTGATAACATAAGTGCTATAAACATATAAAAGAACCTTGTGATGAACACAAAGATTGAACATATTAAGATTAAGTATCTTGAATTGAGAGAGTTAGTGCAAGAAAAAGAAGTGAGATTGGAATATGTGAATACAAAAGAACATATAGCTAACATATTCAAAAATGCACCACCAAAGGATTCTTTTGAGTGTCTAAGAGGTAAGTTAGGGGTCATTCCCTTACCTAAAGCAAGCTAAAAATAGATGTAGCATTGCATCAACTATTATGATCACAATATCTTAAAGATTGAAGCACAAGTTCGCACTTTAGGAACTACCTAAATATGGGAAGTGAAAAGAAAGACATTGAACCTTGAGTAGATGAAGCTACAAGGAGTTATGAATCAAGATGATGAAGTGGCATTTCTATATCAGTCAGAGCAGTGACATGAATATGTTATGTATGATAGAGAAAAAAGAAGAGATGCAACTAATTGGTTGATGAATTTTGCATTATTTTCAAAGAGGGAGAATATATTTCTAACTTACCATCAAAAGAAAGGGAGCGATGTGTAGTTATCATTCTGACTTGTGAGAGGGAGATTTTTTTTAATATACATGCAACATATAAGGAGGGATAATCCATATGGAGTGACTGATGTCAAAGAGGGAGAGATTTCCAAGTTACCATGGTAGAAAAGAAGATGATTTTTTTACCATGCTTATATGAGGGTGGATTTGGTTAGGAAAATGCAAAAATAGTACTTTTTAATTTAATGAAACATCAAAATAATCTTTTTAGAACAAGGAGTTATGAATCAAGATGATGAAGTGACATTTCTATATTAGTCAGAGCAATGACATGAATATGTTCTGTATGATAGAGAAAAAAGAAGAGATGCAAGTGATTGGTTGATAAATTTGGCATTATTGTCAAAGAGGGAGAATATATTTCTAACTTACCATTTAGAGAAAGGGAGAGATGTGTAGTTATCATTCCTACCTATGAGAGAGAGATTTTTTTTTAATATACATGCTATATATAAGGAGGGAGAATCCATATGGAGTGACTGATGTCAAAGAGGGAGAGATTTCCAAGTTACAATGGTACAAAAGAAGATATTTTTTTACCATGATTATATGAGGGTGGATTTGGTTAGGAAAATGCAAAAATAATACTATTTAATTCAATGAAACATCAAAATAATCTTTTTAGAACATTTCTAAGGAAGATGGTTGAACACAAGGAGATTCAATATACCATTGAAGACGTCAAACAACAAAGCTAGAAGTTGTATGAGAAATATGTTTTGGTACTAGAGGTGTTGTTAGTACTTAGATTGGTTTCAGAGGGAGCATCAAGAGATTTTAGGAATGAGAATCAAAATGAAAATAAGAAAGAGACAAAGAACAAAAAGACATAGGGATCTAATAGTAAGAGTTTGGAAATAACATGTTAAAGATTTTGGATTGCATGGTAATTAGATATGTTTCCATCAATTCCAAAGAGGAAGATTATTGGATACTACAATTTGAACAATTGTTATGTCATCATCAATGTCAAACCTTATTGGTAAGACATTTACTAATAGTGTAGAGTGTCATAACAGTTGATTGATGAAGAGGATTTAAAAAGAGAAGATAATAAGGTGAGCTAATGATGTTGTTGAGAAGAGAAGTAACAAGTATCATGGAATAACAATGATCACTTGATTAGTTAGTCATTGATATGATAAGTTGTTGTTTAATCATTACATTAAGTGAAGATGATAGATGAGTTATTGTATGGAAGAGAAGATAGGAAGTTGAGATAAACTCTAAGCTTGATGGAGTACTAATGTTAGTCAATTAATGAAGCAAGTGAAGCAGAAGATTAAGAAACTTAATAAGAAGTTGAACAAATAGTATAAGCCAAGTTTTAGTAACATCGAGAAAAATAGTGATGGACGAGTAGAAGAACATAGTGATTGCTAAGAGACAACAATTTTTACAATTTGTAAAAGAATAAATTTTAGAGGCCAATAGAGTTGAATTTTTTTTGGTCAGAGTGTGTGAATAATAAGGATTGATGAGATGTCATATTAAATGCACAAAGAGAGTTTTTAATGTGATCAAAGGTAAGGACTTGTTCATAAGTTTCTAGAAGGAGAAGGAGAATATAATGATGGAAGGATTTAATGAATATGACTTAACCCTAAGATCTACAGATGTGATTAAGTGGAAAAGGATCAAAGTAACTATTTAAGGATACATACTTGGTATTTTACATAAAGGTTGGAACTAGTTTCTAAGAGAGGCTGGAAAACTTGTGGCATAATAGATTTTCCAAGGAAAGGTGACATTAAATGATTTCTTGAAGGGATGCCAAGAAGATCAAATTTGATGAACCTAATCAAGTCTAGACCATGAACCATAGATGAGTTGAATGGTAATCTGAACATGCAAAGTGATTTGTAGTTTATAGATCAAACATAATTTTTACTTTCTAACCATCATGATAGTAAAATCCTTTAATCAAGGTGACATTTAAAGAAATGCTCTAAGTTATCTAACAAGGCCACTCCTAGCAAGGTGATTAAATCCTTTAATAGGGTCACATTTAATAGTGTGTTCTACAACCTTTAATAGGGTTGGCTCTTAACGGAGCTCACTTCAGAAGAGTGAAAAATTGGTAGCTAGTTACTTGGTAGCTTTTTTCAAAATGGGTTTCCATGTTAGATCATAGTGTCAAAGTGTTATGTGTGTGTGAACTTTAATTTCATGATATTTATAGTTTTATATTATTAGTTGACATATACTAGAATAAAGAATTAAGTAACTAGATGAATATGTTGTTTCATTGATAAGATGCTATATTGATTGAGAGGGTTTATGAATTGACTTAATTTGTTTGAAGTTATTAAAATCTTAATTGGTACATCTAGACCTAAGGATGATTGATTCACCCCCCTCCAAGTTATTCTAAATCATTAGATAACACCTTTCGACCCTATAATAATAATAAATTAAGTATATTAAAAATTAATATATTATATACTATAATTTAATATATATTAAGATAATTATTTAAAATATATTATAATAAGTATACAATATGTATTATATAACTAACACACACCTTTTAGTCAAAATTGTTAATGTGAGCCATCTTATCGGGTACCCAATGTTTTGGGTATCAGATATATCAGATATCTAGCCTAATCAGATACATGATATTTTGGGTATTCAATATTTTAGGTATCCAATTAGCCTTGGTAATCACAAATATTATATGGTTAACTCTAAAAATGTTATTTTGCAGTGTTTAGGGGACTTTTAGACTTCGAAGAGGTATCCGACAACTTTTAATATGTTTGAATTCACTCAAATGAAAAGGAAATTAATGGCGTTCTCAACTTTGTAGCTAAATAATTATTGTTAAAATATTAGTTTGATGAGTATTTATTACCTATAAGGTGTCAATTTACATATTGATTGAAAAATAGCTATACCTTTCAAACCACTAAACATTTTTGAAATCTGAAAGATGTGTCACATTCTATGCTTTGCCTACTACAATAAAAAAAATTAAATTTAGTCAAAATTGTTAATGTGAGCCATCTTATTAGGTACCCAATGTTTTGGGTACATCAGATGTATAAGATATTGAGCCTAATTAGACACTTGATATTTTGAGTATTCAATATTTTAGGTATCCAGTTATGCTTGGTAATCACCAATCCTATATGGTGAACTCCAAAAAATTTATTTTGTAGTGTTTAGGGGACTTCTAGACTTGAAGAGGTATCCGATGACTTTTAATATGTTTGAATTCACTGAAATGAAAATGAAATTAAGGATGTTCTTAAATTTACAGCTAAATATTTTTTGTCAAAATATTAGTTTGATAAGTATTTATTACCTATTTTTAAATGAATATACCTATAAGGTGTCGATTTACATATTGATTGAAAAATAACTATACCTTTCAAACCACTAAACAATTATGAAATCTAAAAGATGCATCACATTCAATGCATTATCTAGTACAAAAAAAATTAAATTAAATTTAGCAATGGTCGAAATTAGTTAAGGTGGTTAGACATGAGCCTTTTTTCTAAAATTTTTGTAGTGAAAAAATCATAATTAATTATTATCTTGGAATTAAAATACCCAAAAAATATGTGTAACATCTAGGCATGAGTCTACTTCGTATATCTAAGATCTTATAGAAAATATTATTATTTGATTTTGAACAACATAACCTCATACACACCATAATCTTGGACACAGACAACACCAAATAAGAAAGGCCACACTTGAAGGCCGTGCTTTTTTGTCTATGAAAATCTTGCAAAGTTTAGTCAAACTACCTTTTTGTTCAAATCTTCAAACAAGAAATAGTCCTCGCATGCCACTCTAATAACAATAACTAAAGTATATTAAGTTACCTAGCAAAAATAATCTTCCCCAATTTTGTGAGATACCAACTTTCGATAAATCAGTTGTGACTTCACTATCCCTTTTCAATTTACTAGGCTCAAATTAAAATTGTAGAAAGTGCAAACATAAAATTTTAGAATTAATTTTAAAGTAGTTTACAGACTTGAAAACTATACAATTGAATTCTAGCAATAGTGTTAGAGGATAGAAAAAAAACTTTGTAAAATTCTATTGTTGCAAGAAAGAAAATTCTTCATAGAGTGATTTTATTAATCGCCCATGCTCCTATTGCCTTATTTCTTGATAATTCAATTCTCAAACTAAAAACAATGCATATTCCTTGCAATCATTTTATGACAAGAGGTTTTTGAAGGTTTCAACACATGATGGAAATGGATATGCAATTTGGGAGGGCAAGGTAAGCTGGAAGGAGGTGATATTTGAAGAATTTAATCTATTATAATGATTTGTAGACTAATATTAGTGACCTTCAATAAAAAGACATTGATGTATAATACATGTCATGCTCCTTATAACAATATATAATGTGAACCATCTAGCCTTGCCCATGGCAAATCAACCTATAAGCTCAAGGCACTCATTGATATATTGCATTTTAAGTGTTGTTTGAATGTATTGGGCTAATTGAAAATAAAATTTCAGGAGAACATTATACCTACGTGTTTTATTTTTCACACCTTTTTTTGAATAAAATGGATTTTACTATGGTGTATTTACATTAAGCTAATAAACTTTCAAAAAAAATCAAGTAATGAAATTTGAGAGTTGGTTTTTACAATTCCATATGTACATGCATGACATTAAAACCTCACTTATGTCAATGTCCCTCATTTATGCAATACCAACTATAGAAATGCACTCTCTTTGCTCTTTCTTTAACATTTCAAGTTATGTTTTATAAGTGTGTTAAATAATGTGAGCTTCTATCATAATCCAACATCATTACCCCCTTACCAAAACTCATAATGTTTCTTTAATTGTTTTTGCTAGATAAACCCCATATGAATATATAATAGAAGAATGCTAAGTATAATGAACACCATTTGTAGTTATATATGCTCATTACTCAGATTTTATGGTTAAGCATATAATTAGTGCAATATTTTCTTAGGAAAGGAGATAGTAGGACACATTCCTTGAACCATTTGAGAAGCTTAATGGATACAGTAAATCAAAACTTGAAGCTTTGTGTAGAAGAAATAAATAAATTATTGGAAGATGGACATAATGATTTAATTTATAATTTAATTTATCTTTAGTTGTAAAGAAGACAAACATTTTCTTGTTTTTACCATGTCTAGGCCACATATATCTAATGTACTTTCAGCAATTTATTTTTTGATAAATTTATGATCAATTCTTCAAAACTTTGTACATGGTACAGTAGATATGTCCATGGGAATCACTTTCTAAATGATTTTATCTTCTCTCACCGGATTGACAAGAAGACTAGAGAGACAATGTTTTATGTTCTAAGATTGAAGAGTAAAATAATGACAATATACCTACTAAACTAGTATATTTAATTGACTAGTTCTTTGAAATGGAATTTTTACATTAACTTAATCTATTTTTTAATTAAAAAACTATTCAATTTTTTTGACAGTGTTCAGTCTTGCATTGATATGCTCTGATTATTACTTTCTAGCACTTTCTTAAAGATTTGAAGTTTTTCTAGCTTGTATTCTTAAAATGGAGCCATTACACAACATTAGAAACCTTTTGAGATTTATAATTATATGTCATAGAAATTTTCTACTTACAACATTCATATACATTTCCTCAACATCCAGTACATTATTAAAATCAATTGCATTCTCTTAGTGTGGACATAGTGGATGTTCTTTGAGAAATATTTTGTTGGGGTAAGACTTCTAAACTTTGAAGTTAAGTTACCTATATACAATCACATATGAAGTCTTTGACCATTCAAATGTGTTTAATATTTCATTAATTAACTATAATTGGTACCCATCTATCACTTGTGACAACTCCCATAGATTCTTTATGGGATTGATAATTTGAAATGTCTCTAGTATTGGCTTTTACTATTTTCCTCTGTGAACACTTTAGTGGAGAGACCTAAAAGTTTGGAGTTCAATTTTCCTATGCAATTGATTTTAGTAGAATTTAGCTTAGTGATATGTAAACATATTAAATGAAATGACATAATTCAATTGTAGTGGGAGAATAGAAAGAATTAGCAAATATTTGAATGAAAAATATTAAAAGAGCTATGATCAGGTACATGCTTGTGGTATTCTAGCTTGTTGTGGGAGATCCTAACCATTTTTCCCACCTTAAAAGTCTAAATGAAAGGTTTGATCTTAGGCCTTGTGCTGATAGTAGATCATACCATACCTAACATCTCATGGCAGAATAATATTGGCAAATTGTTATAGAAATTAAGTCCAAAAAGTTTTAACTAAAATGTTGAAAGACAATTGGATACTTGTAAGAAATTGAGAAAAATGAAAGCTAATAAAACAATCCAAGAGAGTTTAATGTGAAGAATATTACCATAAACCAAATGAGTTTCCCAATTGATCAACAAGAATGAAGACAAGAGATTTTGAAAGGGGAAAGCAAAGAAAACCCCTTGTGTAATATTAAGAATGTGGCAATAGCATAAGGAAAGTGAGAGGGGGAAGAAGGATTGTGGAGCAAATTAGCTCATTACAATAACATCAAGAAGATGTGTGGAAGAAGTAGTTGTAGAAGAATGAGAGAGGCATCTCTTTCATAGAGATGAGAAAGGAGTTGCATGTGTAACTCTCATTTCTATGAATGCCACCATTCATAATTAGTGTGTGTAAAGTGTCAATATCCTCTTAAGGAGGAGTAAACTACTTTCCTTAATAACTGAATTACAAAAAAGAGTTATCCTCACATGTGGACTAGAGGACAAGAAAATAACATGTCCTTCACATTTGTACTAAAGGATAAAATACATAAGGGATACCTTGGTTTATCCCATTTAATAAATAAATACAACCAAGGAAAGATTACTACTTCTAACACCCCCCTTTAATCTTTTCTTGGGGAGCTTACACCAAAGGGAGTTAAACCCAATTTACAATAGTACAACTTGGTTTTTTTAAACATCTTCAATCATGCAAGAGGTCTCATATTAGTGTGGATACATCATTGGTGAGCCAAGAGAAGTGGATAGTCCTTCAAGTGTGATACATCTTCAAGAGGTCTTGTATGTGCCCTGATGTATTACCTGAAACATGGAAACAAGAAAGAAGGCAACTATCCACGAGGAGAAATTTATGTTATATTCAAGTTAGAAAATTTGTAAGTATAATTAAACTCACATAGAATAAATTGAAATAGAGTGATAAATATAAGTGTAACTTGGTACCACAAAGAAATCAAGATAAATTATATTCTGCAAAGAACAAATATGTTATCAAAAATTTCAAGAAAGGACCGTAGAAAAGGCTAGCTAATGAATCCAACATCAACAATGCATCAGTCACATGCATATAGATAGTCCACTAATAAGTCATTTTACTATAAGTTATTGGGTGATCAATCCATAACCTGCATGACTCATGATTTAAGCAATGAAGTATACATAACATTATATGGCATGTTTTCAAAGATATCAAAGGGAAGGAGTATGAGTATTAACAATTAAATACCTTCAAATAAGAGTAAAATGCCTTCAAGATGGGTCAAATTAACTAAAATTGGAGGGAAACTCCAAGAGTAAATGGTTTAAACTATAAAGTGCCAATATGGCAATAGAATGATGCTAGAAAAGTATAAACTGCACTTATGTGCCAATCAATAGAACAAGATAAATTTTGAAGGCAATAGTTTATAATAGCTCATAATCCCAAGGAAAAAAAATTGCATATGTGAAATATATAAGAATGCACTCTTAATTGTCAAATCAAAAAATACTCAATAATTCGCATATTTATCGGGATATATATCTGGGCCTCCATATATATACAAGAATAAATATACCTAGAATATCATGGTATGAGATCATGCAAATAGAATTAAGATCATAAAGTCTATAGTTAATAGAACATAATTTCTAGGTTTTACAACATACTAAAGAGAAATGTCAAAGATGATGAATGAGGATCATTAACATCAAACTATACTTGTAGTAATTAATCCTCCTAGGTTGAAGTCCACCCATTCTAAAAATTGATATCTTTTACTATGTAATTTCTTAAACCATTTAATTTTTTTCTTAACAGATTTATCACTAGAGGAAGAGTCATGATGTATGAATGTACCATTTGTATCAACATTAGCATTATTACCATTATCAATATTAGCATTATTACCATGATCTATAAATGCATCATTATCATTACCACTATAAGAGAGAATAGGAGGAATAAAGGTAGATATATAAGGAGTAAGGTTTAGAGAAGGAGATTGGTCCTCCACTAACACAACTCTGCTTCCACTAAATTGTTCATTTTGAGCATTAGAAGAATCATGCACACCATTTCCTACAAGACAAACATTTTGTGCTATGTGCACTTTGTTAGTAATAGGATTATAAGATTGATAACCTTTGGTATTTTGCATTTTTTCACTCATGCACCTAGTACATGCAATCTTAGATGAAACAATAGGAGGTAAATTTTCAACTGTATTAGATGAGATATGCTCATTTTTCAAATGAGCAAGCCTTTCATGCTCCATATTAAAAGCAATATCTTTGTGCAAAGATTGTCTGGAAGAGGTGAACCCAAAAAATTTAAATAAGTTATCATGGCCTAACTTAGCATTAGCAACAACTTCATTAGTGTTAGGATCAGTAACAGAGCACATGTCCCTATGAAACTCAACTTTTTAATTTTGACATAATTTTAAAACAAAAAGAAGATTGTATTTCAACTTAGGAACATAAAGGACATCATGTAATTTTCCATTTGGAATACTAACATTACCAAATCCTTCAACTTTGCAACTATGATTATCAGCTAATTGAATTGGAATATTAGAAGGATCGAGTTTTAAATTATCAAACACTTCTTTATGAAAAGTAACATGTTGAGATGCACCAGTATCGATAAACCATTCTAAATTTTTAGGAACATTGTAACTAATAGTAAAAGCATGACAAGATGGATGAGAGTTTTGATTATTGTTATTGATAGGTTGCTTATCTTTTTATTTTTTAAAACAATTATTAGTTACATGACCATCTTTCCCACAATAAGTACAGTGGGGTTTTTTATTAGATTGATTAGGATGAATATTATTACAATGTGTGTTTGGATTATTATTATTAAAATTATGATTATTCTGATTATATGTATTGGGAGAATTATTATTAGAAGATTTGAAATTCTAATTTTGACTTTTAGAAACAAAGGCATGTTCATTAGATCTAAGAGCACCAAATTGTAACAACTTAGCTTCCTCATGACGTAAAAAATTTTGAAAAATACTATAAGTTAATTGAGTAGAAAAAGTAGGAATAGCAAGTTGAGAATGAACATTAGTGATAAATTGTTGAGATTGTCTAGGAAGACATTTCTTTAAAATAATGGTAATTAATCTAATATCAGTGAGAGTAACACCTAATCCAATTAGTTGATTTTTAATATAATCAAATTTAAGTAAAAATTCATCCATGGATTTGAAATCAATATACCTTAAGTCTTCCAAATTGTCTTGCAATTGAATCTTGTGTGATTCAGATGGTCTATCATATGTTTGCTTCAAAGTATCCCAAGCTTCATGGGCAGCAGTGCAATGAGCAATTAGAACATATAAATTAGGGTTAAGAGATATACCAATGAGGCCAAGGGCTTCCTCATTTTTAGTATTCCATGCATTTTTTTCATCTTGTGTAGCAGAGGTATCGGGAACTACAAAAGAGTCAGTCGCAACATCTAGAATATGTTTAAATTGAAAAATAAAGGAAAGATGTGTTTTCCAAGCATGATAGTTAGAGTTATTCAGCTTAATTTCAGGAATGAGAGTTGACATGATTGCAAAAAAAATCTCCTTTACTAAATAAATTTGAAAAAAATAAAAATAAAATTATTTAAGAGAAAAAGAATTAATTACACCCCTTTTATTTAAGATTTGATGAAAAATAATTCCTATTGAATATCTAAGATTCTTGAAAAAAACCTTAATTAATTATTGATATACTTTTTAAAAATATTTAATTAAACAAAATTACTTTATGAAATTGAATCTATTTTCTTAAACTATGTTTGTTTTGATTTAAACAAACATTTCCGAACATAAAACCACATGAAGCTTTGTTTTTATTACAAAAGAATGTAATCAATTGCTTCTAATTTTTTTAAAAATAAGGAAAGTCAACGTTTAGATATGCATTTTTGAAATTATAATGAATAGTGATAAAAAAATTGATCATTTTTTTTTGAATTTAACGTGTTAAATTTATTTGATCACAATGAATGCTTTGAACTTGAAATTTAATGAATAAAAAAGTTTAAAATAACACCCTTAATTTAGATAAGTAAAAGAAATATTAAATTAAACTTTAGTAAAAAAGAATTTTTATTTATTTAAAGTATTTATATATTTTTTCAAAAAAAAATTATAATTAAACTAAAAACTCTAACTTTTTATTTAAAACAAAATAACTAAATTTTTTAATTAGTTTTAATATTTAATTTTAAGAAAACTTCTTCAAAAAATAATTATTCTTAAACTTTCTCCCTTTTTCTACTTAAAACCATGTATCTTTATTTTAAATAAAACATAAGCCAAATCTTATATTAAATGGAAGATATTTAATTAGTTTAAACTTATATTGAAAATAATCGCAACAAAGGAGTAAGAGAGATTTTTGAAGTAAAATATTGAACTCGTATTTGCAATTACATATTGTGTTGTCTGACAATGAATAATTAAATGCCAAATATAGCTTGACAAAAGGCAATGATAAAAGCAAATGATGCCTCTACCAAGAGCTCAAACATGAAAAAAAGAATCTTGCAAGAATAGACAAGAAAACATTACCCAACAAAAAGAATAATGAATGACAAATTATAATTAGCAAGATATGAAGTGGGAAAACTATTAAAGATAAGGAAAAACTATTAATATGCAGAAACTTTTATAGGAATATAAGGGAAGTACAACTCAACAAAATGATATTGGGGATGATAGAAATCCTATACTGGTATAGTTAGACTTGCACCAAGTTGATATGGATAAATAGCTAATAAACCACATCGACTAAAATCTCAGAAAGAAAGAGCTAATAAACCAAATCAAGATCAACTTTTGAAATGCCCTTCAAATCACACAAAGGAAAGACCGCTAGCAAGTGAGAGACTAAACTAGTAAAATGGAGCATTTAGTGGGAGCTAGCAAATACGTTATAACAGGAGGACAATTACAGCTAGTCCTCGATCTTTATACTTTTGAGGAAGAACATACTATGAAAGAGATTTTAGATTTGGCACCAAAGTGTGAAAGTTTTCCTATGGGTAACCAATTGGATAAAAGAGAGGCTATTGATTTACTTAAGAAAGGAGTAAGTGTAGGGGATTTGGCTTCTAGTTATGCTGATGGAGAACGTGTGTAGGGACTGGGTTTTACTCAGAAAGGATCTTTTTTGGTACACAAAGGATAAAACACCAAGGTAGCTGATCCGCTAACTAACACTTTTCCATAAGAAGACCACAAATAATAAATATAAAAAAATAGGAATAAAAAAGGAAATGTCTAAAGAAGACAACAAAGGTATGAGAGAAGGAAGAGTGCTAATTAGAAATCAAGAGATAATAATAAAAAAATTAATAAATTCCAAATAGGTATAGAATAGAATATATTTTAATTTTTTTTTTAAAATATTTGAATTGATTTTAACCAACTAGAGGGAAATAAGATATTTCAAAGAAGATATTTTGTAATGAAAATGTTAGGGAAGTGATTTTTTTGAATATATTTTAAATATTTAACAAAAAATAATAATAATAATTGCACACTATAGAGTAATTTAAAAAATTATTAAACTAAGAATCGATAAATGCTACTTGTTAGCAAAAAAAATTAATATAGATACTCTTTGGCGGCAAGCCTTCCAAAGAGGGTTAGTAAAAAACTTGAAGATCAAATAAAAAACTTGCGAAAAAAAATAAGAATGATTTTTTTTTCCTTCACTTCTCCTCTCAACAAAGTTCTCCAATATGGTAACCTTCAAAAAAGCTCAAAATAAGGATTAGAAAGCTATGATACCATGTAATAAATCGAGTAAAATGAAAGCTAATAAAACAATCCAAGAGAGCTTAATGTGAAGAATATTACCATAAACCAAATGAGTTTCCCAATGGATCAGCAAAAATGAAGACAAGATATTTTGAAAGGGGAAAGCAAAGAAAACCCCTTGTGTAATATTAAGAATGTGGCAATAGCCTAAGGAAGGTGAGAGGAGGAAGAATGATTGTGGAGCAAATTAGCTCATTACAATAACATCAAGAAGATGTGTGGAAGAAGTAGTTGTAGAAGAATGAGAGAGGCATCTCTTTTATAGAGATGAGAAAGGAGTTGCATGTGTAACTCCCATTTCTATGAATTCCACCATTCATAATAAGTGTGTGAAAAGTGTCAATATCCTCTTAAGGAGGAATAAACTACTTTCCTTAATAAAAGAATTAAAAAAAAGAGTTATCCTCACATGTGGACTAGAGGACAAAAAAATAGCATGTCCTTCACATGTGTACTAAAGGATAAAATACATAAGGGATACCTTGGTTTATCCCATTTAATAAATAAATACAACCAAGGAAAGATTACTACTTCTAACAACACTTGAATGAAAAAAAAGTAGATTTTTTATACTAGTCTTATCCTTACACCAATTTAACTTCCTCATTCACAACAAAGTTGTAATCTAAACCTAAACTTTGCAACTCTTGTGTTGTGTACAATGATGATTTATGAAGCTCTATACCTAAATCAAACTCAGTTTTAGTAAGAAAAAAATCACTATAGGTCTATATCACTACTCTTGTTCTCAATTCATTGAGATGAAAGAGTTAAATAATAAAGAAAAACTTTAAGATATAGTCTTTTCACTAAATTTATTCAAACAAAAATTGTCTTGCTACTATACCCTTTCTTGGAAGATTCAATTTTTGGTAAGTGTAATAAGAAGAAATGCAAATAAATACTCATTAAAAGAAAAGGGGTATGGACCTTACTTCATCATCTTAAGGTGAAATTTATGAATATGAAATGTATAACTAGTACAAAGGCATTAATGTGACCCAAGTGGGTTGAGTAAAGTCTGATAATAGTGGATATAAATTCTAGACATGAAATCTATAGAGCAAGAAACTACCTTAGCAATATCGCCATGTTGAGAAAGGAGTTTAACTATTTAAGGAAGCTCCTTAGAAGGCATGTGATAAATTTCATGCCTCATAATCAAAAAATTAGTGGGCACATTGTGTAATAGAAGTAAAATATTGTAAGAGACCAACATAGAGATGTTGGGAAGATTTTGAAGGTCTAAGTGGTTCAAATAGCCTGATCAACAAGGGAGAACTAATAGTCAAAATATTTAATGATTTTCTTACAAAAGAATACAACATTACACTCATAAGCTATCTACCGGGAAGATAGTGAAAGTATACAACTCATAAGATGTCTCTTATAAGAAATAGTGGTGGTAAGCCCATTAGTGAGGGGCCTTCGCAATGTTAAAGCTTCATGATTATAGGGCATCTTGATAAAAAAAAGTAGTAGAGATATGGAATGAGGTCTATATTCTCTTTTATAGATAGAATATATGGTTATGATGTCTACAGTGAGCTTGGAGATTATGGAAAATGTGAGAAATATAAATGCCCAATATTGGGAGGATCTACAAAATTCCCATACCCATGAAGGGGACGAATATGATGTCATAAAAAAATGTGGTTTGTACTTGGCCCTACATTTTGTACATTATCTTGTTCATAATTAGGGTTCGTTAATGGAAGAATATGATAGTATTGATGGTATGAATGACATATCCTACTAAGGAATGTATATTATTTTTACTAAACCCGAACATATATATATTTGTGGAGACAAATGATTTTTTGTTAAGAAATGGACTAAAGAGTGTGGTCTAAGTTGTTGTGTCTTGGGTTGTTGCTTATGTTATTTTTGTTGGGATCAACCTGCAATAGTGAGAGCATTAGATGAAGGCATTGATGTCTTTCCTCAAATTTTCTATGAAATCCCATGAAAGATCCATAATTAGCCAAAACTAAATCTACACAAGCATCACTTAGCAACTAAACCCTTATTGTTTTAGATTAGAACTTTAATTAAAATACAAAATTCAAAATCATCAAATCAACTAGTTTCCTTCTATAAGACCATAATTACATTATAAAATGTGTTTGGATAAACTCTTAATATACATTGCATACTTGTGAAGGAGCCACCACCCAATATCAACACTAGTGAGTGCTCACATCAGTAGTAAAATTAACTATTTTTTTTACAAGAATTGGTCAAATTTCTATCGAGATTGGTCAAACTTTAAAAAAAATTCTTGTCAATATTTTTCACATCGAAAATTCAATTCTTTCTTTGTGAGATTAAAATTTATATATAGAGTTTGGTCGAAAGTGGCCTCAACAATTGGTCTAGATATCACTTCTTGTTGGTCAAACTTTCAACACTTCTTGGGTCAAGATTTCCATAAGAATGGAAAACCCTTGCAAACAAGATGCCAAACCCATGATGGGTGTCTGGTCAACATGTTTATCAAAATTGAGATGATTTTGCATTGTTTAAAACAATGAAATCGGGCCTGCCCTCAGTAGTGGGGGTACACCCAATATTCTTCTATCATGAGAAGTATCTATTCTCACAACTGGTAAGGATTGTAGTCAAATTCTAGTGAGTTCATTCCCAATACATAAAAAACTCTCAATACTTGGCCTTTCAATTAATAACTTGCCCCATGAACCAAAAGAACGTTAACTTTCATGATTTGAAAGAGAGTGGAAATCCTATGATAAAGAGGACTTTATCCTCAAGGGCAGGAAGATTTTGCCTTGCCTTAAGGATTCCAACATTCAACCCACTATCTCAGCCTTACCCACATTTAACCTTTAACCTTACTTTGACTCCTTACCTAAATAAAAATTTGAAAGGTGATTTTTTGTTGATTAAAGTCCTTTTGACTAAAATTCAAGCATCTTCAATCACATACTCCTAAGATTTGACTTCCAAGACTCCTTACATAGGCCTGAAGACTTGAAATTATTGCTAGCTAAGACCCTAAAGGCCATCTACACTTACTAGAAATGAAAAAAATTAGGGTCCCTAATTGTAATGGGGAAATGGTCTGAGAACTTCACAACAAGTTTCAAGGGAGAGATTCAAGTAATGTGAATGCATTGCTAGTTTGTCTTGTTAAAAATGTTCATTAAACATGTCAACAAGGTGGCAAAGATAAAGAGGAGAATGTCTTTAAGTTACTTTATACTAAGTTCATTTCAGTCTCCACTTAGGTAATAAGCAAATTAGAAAGAGAAAGGTAAATAGCCTCATCCTTAGGTTCCTAACCTATGACTTGAATGTACATATCTGCTTGTCAGTGCAAACATGTTCAATTGGAAGTGTGCAAATCGACAACTTCAGCATGCACATGTATATAAATATTCACTTGGATGTTGATGTATGCATCTTGCCAATGTTAGATAATTTTTCTTAAGGAAACATAGGTGTCACTGTACCTCCCTCTACCATGATATAAAAGGGTGCTTCCTTCCTTTCTAATTGTTAAGGTTAGAGGAAGAAATATTATGCAATCTCCATTGGAAAAGCTTAGAGGGGTTTATAAATAGAATATTATAATACCGAATTAATTATAGTATTCTAGTACATACATTCATCATTATTCACTTGAAGATTGATGTGAGCATCTTGCACATGTTGATTATTAATCAAATGAATGTCTATATGTGCATGTCTTCATCAACAATATGCATTCACTCATAAAATTCTACTTGGAAGAACTAAAATATAGAAGAATTGAACCAGAACTCACATAATCCTTAGTTGTGGTAAAGATGTGAACCAATCTGGAGCTTCTAAAGGATAGAACGATTTTTTTTCAATTCCTTGATTAAAAAATTTGAAATATGAAACACATAATTATGCTCAATCTAAAAATTTGTAAAAAAAAGGATTTGATGCATTCAATAAGAAGAGAATACTTACACAAAATTTAGCTAAATCATGCCAAACAAGTCAGGTATTGGCCCAAGTTTCAATTTTTTATTTGATAGTTTCCCAAAAATGACACATTTAAAATGCACTTATGAGCAAAGACCTAGAACAAATGAAATTGATTAATTAATGAAGGTATTCTAGTTTGAGCTTCACTTTATTTTGAGAATACTTTAATATTCTCTACTTAACAAGGCCAACCACATGAAGATGGAAGCTCATCTGGCCTCACCCCCTCCCCCTAACATCACTTTAAATTCCCCATTAACATATAATTACATACTTCATTCATTCATTCATCCATTTATTAACTATAACATTGAATCAATACAAGCACATAACATTCACTAATGCCCAAACAGTAACCAATAATTAATTAACACATAAAAGTATTCATTAACATGACAAAAAAATCGTTATTAATACACAATATTCATAAATAATTCATTAAAATAGTGTTCTTTCATTATCCAACAAGTTTATCAAAGAGCATTGTTTTAAAAAATATTTTATTTTATTTTTGTTTTTCTTAGATTTCTTGAGGAAAAGGATGATAGAAACATTAATATCTTCCTCATGTTCTCCTCCTCTTGTGTTTGTGATCTCAAATTATGACGCTTCATCTTATTTTGAGGAGTACGAGGTTGTTGCACTAAAGGGGGGTCCGCTGCAATAACAAGTAAATGGGTTAAATTCACATTATTATTATTTTTATTGTTCTTAACCATTAGAAAATAAAATGCATTTTTGTTTACCTGACAATGCTACATCATCTAGAATGACATTTTTATCGGCTACTAGCTCAATATGTTGAACATTAGGAACATGCTCTACTCATTCACCATGATGTTCGACATTATCTAAAATATTCAAAAAATTATTACAACAATTGTAATTTAAGATGTTAAATTCTATGGATAATTACATAATTTATTTTCAATAAAAAATTAATACCTCCACCACTGTGACACACATCATGGCCTTTGTCACATGTAGGTTCTATGATAGGATTTGAATGCTGCAATGAAATATCATGTACATTGTTATCATTGTTTGATACTTCATTCCAGTTTGATTCATCATAGTAGATAATTCTTGGTATGAATGAGGTAGAATGTTTGATGGTGGTAATAAAATCTCACCTATCAACCTACAACAACAAATATGGTTTGTTAATATAATGAATAGTAATGGTATGCCAACATTGAAGATGAAAAAATGGCATACCCTAGCATATGTGACATTGCTACACTAGATAAACCATTCATAACCTTCAATTTCACCAACAACACTATAGTAGTGAGAATAGTTATTTGGGAGCCTTCGTATAAGGGCTTGTATGACTTCTCAAGTATAGGTATATCAAGACCATATTCATTATCATTATTGGGTGTGATAGTACCATCATCATGATCACCTCGATCACCTCTGCCAATACCACCTTCTTCAATCATGTCCTCTGGCACATTACCAACTACACCAATACCATTTTCTTTAATTGTGTTCTCTTCCATAGGATCATCATCTTCCATGGGAGCATTATCCTGGCTTGGATATTCACACCTCCATGTTCCTCTAGTTGGAAATCCACATTCACCAATTGAAAAAAATCATGCCTGCCTTCAATGTGACCATTTTTCCTACAATGAATCTTGGTTGTTGTGATTAGAATTCTTCAATTCTTTAAGCCCTTACACTTTTTGCAAGGACATTTACATTTATCAATTTTTCTTCGGAACTGTGACCACAATCTAGCAATTGTATTATTATTTTGTTTTGGGTTTATATTGCAAGGTGTGCTCTTTCTTCATAGGAAAATATTTGGGCTATAAATATACCAAATGTAAACATACAACTATTTATAGTATCTTGTAAATAATCAAATATTACTTTCAATTTAAGTATAGTGTACTCCAAAAGAGGGTAGTTAAACTATAACTTTCAATGGGTACAGGAATTGAAACCTAGCTTCTTTCCACATGGGATATCATTCATTCTTATGAAAATTATACAATTAATTTGAATTTTTAGAAATTTCCAAATTTAATCATGTGCTAAATTTCTAGCATCAATATTTCTATATTTTTTATAGCTATCAAATAGAGTACAAAAATAATTTACAAGGGAATGATATGTTTGGGAAAAATACCTTAGACGAGCATTATGAATCCAGAATTTATACTTGGATCACTCTCCCCATGAAGATTAAATCTTTATGATCGTCAAACTTAAAAACAAGAGCCATAAGAATTCACAAGAAATCAATATCTATTTAGTAAATTGCTGAAATAAGCTAAGATCCAAGACAAGATATTGCTTGCCAATTTAGGGGTATAATCTATGCATATTTCACCTTCAAACTAGCAATCTTGAACTTACCCTTGGTACTCTTCTTTTCCTTAGGATAATCTATTTATTCCACAAATTTCATAACTTAGCAATGACAAGAGTGCTACCTTATTTTTATCTACACTTGCAAAATGGAATTTATAGATATTAAAAATTATCCAAAGTTATAAATAAAACATTCACTAACTTCAAATGCTTTTCTAAATTTCATTATTATTCTTAAATCATTGATAATACAACAATGGAAATGAGCTACATGTCTTTTCATTTTAAGTAATTGGTCTTAGCTTGTCACTAGTTCTTTTAGATCTCTCTTAGCTCTCTAATAAGATCATATGGACAACCACCCTTAAATATCATATGCTAAGGAAAAATTTTAATTTAGGAAAATTAATTAATATTAACTAGTTGTAAAGATTTATTATTGGTTCATAAGGATGTACTTGGAAGATTCTTGTGAAGTTACAAAGTCATTTGTATGCAAAATTGCCCAAAGTTGTGAAAGTGCAATATTGCAAAATTGCAATTCTATAAAGTTGCATCAAAAAGTTTCTAATGGGTGGACATTAAGTTTAAAGATGTTTAAATGAGCTTCAAACTATCATAGAATTTTATAAATAACAAATGGTAGTCTAATTCAAGGTATGTAGGAAAGTTAGGGGTGAAATCCAAGGATCGTAACAAAATACTCCTTACTGCTATTGTTGATATTAAGATAGTCATGAAGATGGGTGAGCTTTGATTAGTAAAACTCAATGAAGTAACCAATCGAAATGTGGAAAGAAAAATAATTGTACGGAGAAAGGATGTAAAGATTAGTTTTGAATGTTCAATGAATAAAGGTGATGTTTTCTCAAGATTTTCTTTCATTTTCCTATAAATAGTCATGGTTTCCCTTGTTTATGAGGGTCTTATTATATGTAAATGGATTAAGAAACCATTAATATCTATATGGAAGAAAAGAGAGATGAATAAAGTTTCATTTGAAACTATTTTGAGCAATGGAAGTGACCAATAGAAAGCAATCTCTTAAAAATTGTCGTAAAATCCTCTTTAATGAGTTGATTGCAAGGATCTAGTAATAACTCAATTTTATACCTTTGGAAAATTATGATATTCTTGATTTTGATAGATTATTGGATTGCAAGGATCTGATAATAACATAATTTTTAACTTTTGGAAAATTATGATATTCTTGATTTTGATAGATTATTCGATGCACTTTGATATGTAATTGGTTCCACATTGATTGGTTTTACCCTTATTGAGATTTTTGATGCCCTAGGAAGATTGGGAATACACGTTGTTTTATTTTTAACAGTAAAAACAACTTATGTATGGGGGGATTATATCCCAATTTAACCATTCAATGTTTCTCTATTTTTTATATGTTGGACTAAAACTAATTGTTACCTAATGAAGTTGGAAACAAAAGATGTGCAATAACAATCTCATTTGTAATCAAAAAAAGGTTTTGTTTCATAGTTTTTTTGATCAACATATGGTAATCATGCTATGTGGCAACACATGAACAAATGAAATTGTAATTTTTTTGGATCTCTGATTCATAGTTAAGGAATAGGTTGATGATAGTCCTAATAGTCATGTTTTGATCTTGCTATGATTTAAGGGAAGCATATCTATTATTGATCAAACTATTGGAAGTTAACATTATTGTAGACAATAGAGGGAATGTGGAAATGATACAGAGGATTGATGAACTATGAGCTTTTGTAAAGATAATACAATTAGGTACATGATATAAGTACAAAATAACTCTATTATTGTTATTGCAGTAATCTTTTGTTGACTAGTTGTCTATTTTGTGGGCCTTTTTTCCTAACATTTTTCTTCCTACATATAGTTTCTATAGCTTAGAATGCAATTGCAACTCTACCATTTGGCACAATCATGGTCATTCTCCTTCAATGCCAATAACATTCAACCCCCTTTTCAGATCTACAGATGGAGTCCAATCAACAATTCTTGTCCACGTATCATGCCTATTGTGTTGTCTATCAATGATTAGATTATTAACTAAAATAGTCCTAACCATCCATGCCACATCATTTTGAGAATCATTTTGATGGCATCCCTTGTAACCATTTGGCCAAATCACATGAGTTTTACAATGCTTTATAGGTTTGTAATCCATATCAACATTCCATTCAGGATTGGAAAACATTGTGTGAGATCAAAACTATGATTTGATGTGTGTTATCATTAATCAAAGGTAAAATTTCCTATTTGGACTGGGCAATTATAAATATAATTTCCACTATGTTCACAATTATTTGGAACTACGATGTATTCTTGTTCTTGTGATTGAGCATGTGACAAAGATGTCATAACATATCTATTTTTGCCTGATAGATTAAAATGGTCACCATCTCCATGCAGTGTCAATGAGACATAGTAGTTTTGATTTTTGAGTAAGTGCACAACATTGTGGTGATAAAACAAGGGTTTAAATGGCCACTTTTTTTCTAAAATCAACAATTTCTAAACTTTGACAAGAAATTTAAGATAATTAGACTCAAAATTTTAAGATATGACAAAAAAATTAGTAGTCCTTTGAATCTAGTTTCTAAAATACTAATTTTTTTTTTCAAAATGGATTAGTTTTACGTCCTCAAAAAAGGGGCCACAGAAAGTAGTAAATTTTTTTTAGAAAAAGCATAACATAGTGCGAAGTGTGGCCCCCCTATCATTTTAACTTTTTTTTGATTTTTTTTAATTGCTCTAGTCAAAAGTTACCTAACACCATGTAGTTTATCTTAGATTTTTTTTCGTGATTTTATAATGTGTTTTTTTTTAATTTTTTAATTGGACACATCCCAAAAATGTGAAATATTAGTGTGCTCCCCATAGAAAGTATTGAGAACTAATCTAAAATCAAATTTTCTTTTTTCTAAAGTGTGTAGAGTGGAGTTTAATTTCTAAAAAAGTAAGTTGTTGTGAAATTTGATGAATGATCTAAAATCTACACCCCAATTAGTACATATTGGTTTTTGATAGAAAATGGACATACATTCAAAAGAAATTATAGTTGAAAGACTTAAAAAGTTCAAATTTGAAATAAACTATATGGTTATATAGCAAACATAGAGATATACAATATCATGTAACCTAATTTTATCGATGCTCAACCATGAGGAAACTTGAAGGAGATCACACAAGAAAAATCAATCATTTTTTGTATGTTTGTTGCATAACATGTCTCAGACTAGTTTAGAGACTCCAAAACTTTGGGTTGAATCCCCAAGGAAAATCTAATCATTAGGCTTGGTAGAATCCAAAGCTTTAAATAGTGCATACGCAGTATAGCACACATGCACTATTTAAAGTATTTTAAATTTAGATTTACATAGTGTGTACATGCTATAGTGTGCACACACTTTGCAAGCCTTAATTCCAATAGGGAGGGAAGGATAGATGGAAGGAGAGAGGGAAGGATAGAGGGAGAGTGGGTAGAGAATGAGAGAGAGTAGAGGATGGGAGAGAGTAGGAGATGGGAGAGGGTGGGGGGGAGAGAGAGAGAGAGGGGGGGGGGGGGGGGGAGCGAGGGAGGGAGGGAGAGTAGGGGATGGGAGAGGGAAAGTAGGGGATCAGAGAGGTTCTGATAGGAGGAGAGAGAGATATATGTGTGTGAGAAATATATAGTAAAAGAGAGGAGTGGGAGAGAGATTTAGATAGAGAAATATGGAGATGAAGATAAAGATAGATACATGAAAGAATATTTATATATATATATATATATATATATATATATATATATATATAGAGAGAGAGAGAGAGAGAGAGAGAGAGAGAGAGAGAGAGAGAAGGTGGGATAGAGAGAGGGAGAGGGAGAGGGAGAGAGGGAGAGAGAGAGAGAGAGAGAGAGGAGAGAGTGGGGGAGAGAGAGAGAGAGAGGGAGGGAGGGAGAGGGAGGGAGGAAGTGAGAGAGGGAGGGAGGGAGGGAGGGAGGGAGGGCGAGGGGGGAGAGGGAGAGGGAGGGAGAGGGAGAGGGAGAGAGTAGGGGATGGGGGAGGGAGGGAGTAGGGGTGAGAGAGAGAGAGAGAGAGAGGGGGGGGGGGTGAGAGAGAGAGAGAGAGAGAGGGTGAGTGAGAGAGAGTAGGGGATGGGAGAGAGAGAGAGAGAGAGAGAGAATAGGGGATGAGAGAGGGTGAGAGAGTAGGGGATGGGAAGGGAGCATTAGAGAGAGAGAGAGAGAGAGAGAGAGAGAGAGAGAGAGAGAGAGAGAGAGAATGGGATGGGAGAGAGTGGGATAGGAAGAGATTAGGGGATGAGAGAGAGGGAGAGAGGGAGGGATAGGCAGGAAGAGAGATAGTAGGAGATGAGATAGAGGGTGGGAGAGAGAGTAGGGGATGGGAGAGAGGGAGAGAGACTAGGGGATAGGGGAGAGAGAGAGAGAGAGAGAGAGAGAGAGAGAGAGTAGGGAACAAGAGAGGTTGGGATAGAGAAAGTGAGTGAGTGAGTGAGTGTGTGTGTGTGTGAGAGAGAGAGAGAGGGAGAGAGAGTAGGGATGTGAGAGGGTGAGATAGGGAGGAGAGAGGAGTAGGTAGTGAGAGGGAGATAGAGAGAGATAGAGAGAGAGTAGGGGATGTGAGAGGGTAGGATGGGGGCGAGAGAGAGAGAGAGAGAGAGAGAGAGAGTAAGGGATGGGAGAGGGTGGGATATGGAGAGAGTAGGGGATGGGATAGAAGGAGAGAGATACTAAGGGATGGAGGGAGAGAGAGTAGGGGATGGGAGAGGGTGGGATAGGGGGGAAAGAGAGAGGGTGGGATAGGAGAGGGTGGGATAGGGAGAAAGAGGGTTAGATAGGAGAGAGAGAGAGAGAGAGAGAGAGAGAGAGAGAGAGAGAGAGAGAGAGAGAGTTAGAATTCTTTAGAATAACTAGGGGGGGTGAATTAGTTATTCAAGGTCCAGATGTACTAATAAAACTTTTCTCTTCAGCTTAGTGAACCCATAAAACATTCATATCTATGCATGTATGCATGCAATCACTAAAATTTGTAGCTTACTGTCAAATCAATTTGCAAAAATATAAACATGAAACATAAAAGATTCATCAACACACTTGACACAATGATTTAATGTGAAAACCCAATTTGGGAAAAACCACCAGTAACATGCTACTCCTTTTCACTCTTTTGAAGTGATGCCTTGTGAAAGGCCAACCCTATAAAAGGTTACAACACACTCTATTAAATGTGACCTAGTTAAGGGATTTCAATCACCCTATTAGAAGTGAGCCTTGTTAGAGGACTTTAGGCCATTCACTTGAAATTCCACCTAGTTAAAATATTTTCAAATGACTTTTAAGTCAACCTTAATCCAAAGGATTTTGCTTGGCTTTCATTCTTTGTGGTTCTAATAGTTTGTTCACCCTTCAAGCATATATCTTCTTATGCCTTCTTACTTAGCATGCCAATGCAACCAACTTATAGGTCACTTGATGAAGTAGAGTCCTTGACTTTTTGTCTTCCTTCTTACTCTATTCTATCCTACTCTTCTTTGACCTTCTCTTCCACTCTACACATTGCTTCATGACCAGACATTCCTTTTATAAAAAAAAATAAAAATAGGATATGTGTTTTTTACATCATCCATTTTAGGGTTTGGATGGATTAGGTAGGATACAATGTATCTATCCCATATCTTGTATCTCATCTAGAAACTTCTAGAATCCATTTGAATTTGCCTAGAAATAGTTTACCTCAAATTTTGTGCCACTAACTCATCAACCTTATCTTCTAACTAGTTCACAAATTTTAAGAAAACAAACTTCTCGGCCCAGATTCGATGAATCTTTGATCTTTTAAATAATGTAGAAGCTAATCATTATCAATGTTCTGATGATTGATTCTATTTCTCAACATCAAGTATATAATCACTTGGCATCAACTAAAGTTTACTAGTGCTTGGCATCCATTAAACTTTACTCGGCATCTATTATTTTGCTCGGCATACACTAGAATTTTCTTTTACTTGGCTCCAACTAATTTTTTTCTTGGCTTGCACTAAATTTTCTTGGCATCTACTAACAATACATTCAAGCTTGGTAGACAATCTTTATGTAACTTTTTCTTCTAAGGTCTCTAAGTGTAAGTAGCCTTTGTAACCTTAAGTAGATTATCAATACATCATACCATCACTATCCTAACCAATCCTTGTACTTTATTACATAATCATAACTCAACCTTTCCTCTAGGTGCTATTGTTACCTCTTATTGATCAAATCCTCTTCATCAATCATGTAATAGCACTTGAATCTTATAAGTGATTATCTTACCAGCAAACATAAGGTTTGATGTTGGTGACAAAATAATGATTGAAACACATGTTATGCTTCAATGATCTCCCTCTTTCAATAATCTCTTTCAGCAATGATATTTTTAATTAGATCTCAACAATCTCCCTCTTTAGAATTGGTGGTAAAACAAACTAATCAACCAAGTCACCGAAATGGTAAAACACTTTGTTCAACCAAAATGACTAGGTTGAAATAGTAAGATAATACCAAAAAGAAAACTTGTATCAAAATTTCTACCTCTATTAGCAACTTCAATCTTCTGATTACGTAGTTACAAATACAAAACTCTCTCTTATAACTCTCTCTAAGTTACTTGTAGCTTCCTCTTACTAGGTAGATTTGTAACTCTTTCATTTGTCTCTGTTTCCTTATCATATGTGTGGCTTCCTCTGATTAGAAACATCATCAATTAACTCCCTCTAAGATAACAATCTTTGATATACTTTCTCCTTTCTAATGATGATAACTCCATCTGGTAATGACCAGTTTAATGGTCTCTATCCCTAATATTTCTCCCAAATATCTTCCTCTAATGATGATCAATTTTTAATATTTCTCCCTCTTTGACAACAATGCCAAAGACATATTATCTTTTCATCTCAACATGCAGATATAGGCTCTTGTAGTTTCTTTGTTTTCTCTAGTTTCTTCCTCTATCACCTTGCTTGTGACTATTTTAGAGTTTCAGCATTTTGATTACTTTAGGCATCTCCTTGGGTAATGGTTTTGTGAAGATATCAGCAATTTTCTCCTTTGTGTTAACATATTCCATCTTCACCTCTTTATCTTGAACTAGCTCTCTCAAGTAATAATACTTGATTACAATGTGGTTTGTCTTTGTATGCATCACTAGATTCTTTGATATATTGATAGCACTTGAATTATCACTATTGGTGTAAATAAGTATTTACTATTTACACTTAAGTTTACTTAGGTAAATGTATTATTTTATTATTTATTAGTTACCCACCTAGGATTATGCGTACTCTTGTGAGTTTTCATGTTGACAATACATGAGTTACCAACTCTAATTATGCACATAGTGTCTACAACATAGGAGTTAGCACTTTATTTCAACACATGGTGTCTACAACATCTCTACATGAGATACACCTTGTCATGCTTATCCTCTCATCTACAATGAAGTATATGACAGTGCTTAGTTGTCATTCTTATCTCCTAGTTCTTTCTAGAACCATTCTACTAATTTTTAAAAGTGTTTAATTTTTTTGTCTACTTTATAGATCTACAATCAAATTATAGGCTTCTGTGGATAGAAATACTACTTTTATGTAACGCCCCGCCAAGGGAGCCAAAAGAATTAACCTAGAGTTTCACTAAGTTTGCTAAACATTTTTTTTTTTTTAAAGCAAGAATGTATATCATACGCATCAAACACATAGTAGTGGAAGCAATAACATGTAATCATCAACCAACATACATCACAAGTTACATTCCTCAAGGATCCCAAGACGTTGAGTCACATTTAAATTTAATTAATTCTAAGTCTAACAACTACCACATCCACATGAAAGAATAATAAGAAAGTCCAATGTCGATAATATACATTTGTTCTGAATGCCTCTTGGAAATTTAATTCAAAATGCTCAATCATCCACTGTACATGTCACAGGGTATGAAAGGCTTAAAAGAATATACATATGTAAAAATAAATGTACATCATCCTCAAATCCATGATACAAAGTACAGTAAAATAAATGAAACTAATAACATACCTGATACATCCATACATCCATAATGATAAAACATCTATCATAAAATCTAACCATCCATCATAATAATCCAAGAACATAGTGAAGGTAAATGCCAACCAAGAAAGCTCCAGCCATGGTAGCACCAGACGGATCTCAAATGGTAAGAGTAAAAGCACTACCACCCGACCGCGTGGAACTTAAATGGTCCACTCCCACCGCGCTGAGGAGATAGTTCTAAGTCCCAAACAAGGTATCAAAACACAAAACACAAGTACTCTCTAAGTCTGGGAAATCCTAAAAGTATACTAACTCAAAGGTTCCAACATAGATAGACATCTAGACCCAGAGGCACACAAAGACACGTAGGAAACCTGCTATGCAAGCGAAAAAGTGTCATCGCAAAAGTCACGCAGAAGTTACCCGAGCAATCCCTTAGGAATCTCGGGTCCCTAGTGATCCCTGTGGCCACTAGTATCCTCTCGTACTGACGAGGCATACTGCAGAATGCAAGGTCGTAACCAAGCGTTCTCTCTACCCCATCCTAGCTTGTACTAGCACTCAAGGCATGGGAGAGAACATACAATTATCTTATTAGGTTCATTTAAGTCCGTATTTAGGTGAGATGTTTTCACTTGTTAAAACAACTTACAATGGGTTACTCCAGGCAGCCTCTTAGGGCCCCGATCCCTATTGAAAGCCACTTCTCGACACTACACATAGATAACCTACCCTAGGCTCATGAAATCACAAATCAAAGAATCATAATAAAATCATCTCAATCCTATACAAGCAACTAAAAAACATCATAAAAGATAAGCCACAAAATTTACATCAGTTCTTCATGAGCAACAGATAAGCATCAAATAATAATCATATGATCACAACAGTTCTCTATCAGCAACTGAAGGCATCAATGATAAATCACAAAATCCAATGGTTCTCCAATGAGCAACCAGAAAGTATCCCAATAATAAAACAGAATACTGATCAAAGACTCCAAAATGGTCAAGTCAACACATGACATCATCAAGAACATAACAAACACTTTAATCCTCTCAAGCGACCGAAAAGCAATCCAAGTATAACTAATCGATGACTCAAAAATGGTTATCAAATATAACTGATCGATGACTCAAAAATGGTTATCAAATATAACTGATCGAGACTCAAAAATGGTTAAGTCAGGTATCTCATAAACATACACCTCAGCTTCACACAAGAAGACTGAAAGCAATAACAACTAGTAAATACAATCATGTCATAGAGCACTCCATCACATTACCATGGTCGGGTTAAGAAAGATCGAGACCAAATCATCATGACATCACATTCACAACCTCGAGCCTCTGGTAACAACCTAAACTAGTCAATACTAGAACAAACCCCAAAACCTCAAAACATAGACAACAAAATAATCTCATAGAAAAACAAAGTCATCACATAGTTGGATCTGAACGATAATATACTATTCAGTTAAGGTAAGGTTTAAGTTCTAGTTTAACGTCTATTTCAAGTAACTAAGTTTTCGCAACTACCCCTTACAATTAACCCATTTCTATAATAACCTCCATTAAATCAATAATCTAAATCTACAATTTAATCAAATAATATCTATTAATAATAACTTTAATTCAACTAATTCTAATTAAGTTAATAATTAAATTTTAAACGATATCAATAATATTTAATTAATTATTAATATATATTAATAAAATTTATTAACAATATTAATAATTAATAATTTTAATTCATTATAAACTAACTTTAATAGCATTACTAATTTATTTCTAAAATTAAATACAATTTATTAATAATACTATTTTTAATAAATTATATTAATTATAATCTATTTTTAATAAATTTAAAAAAAATTAAAAATCATATTACAAAACAAACTAACCCCTAAATGTCTTTTTTTTTAAAAACGTATTATATAAAAAAAAATGTTTTAGGCCCGCCGGCCGGCAGAGTGTGATCTGCCGCAGAAAGGTACTGCTGTGTCAGCAGTACCTTTGCCACAACAGTACTGCTGTCGCGGCAGTACTTGCTGCGACGCGGCATCATAGGAAGGGGCGGTGGGGGGTGATGGCCCCGCCTCCCCAAACAATTAATTAAAAAAAAAAATTTAATAAATTTTTTAATTTAGACTTTAAAATATATATATATATATTTTCTTAAACGATTTTGTTTTTATATAAAAATTTTTGCTTAAAGATAAAATTATATAATTATATATAATATATATATATAATTTTATTATTATTATTATTATTATTTATTTATTTTTTTAAACATTAACAATTGCAATCTAATAGAGAAAATAATTCCAACCCTAGGAATTTTCTTTTTAATCTCAAAACTCTCCCTAAATCAATTCTCTCTTTTCTCTATTTTAATACAATCCTAAATCCCGATTTAATTTTGTTGAAGGATGTTCCTAAACAATTTTTCAATCTAGATTTACAAATGAAAACGAATAGCAAAAGATCTAGAACGAAGAAATGATACACTCAAGAAGACAAGATTCTTACAATCATGAAGTAGGCAGAACATATTAAATTTCTTAAATCATTTAGGTGTCAAAACACCAGACCCTACCTGAACCCGATGCTAATACGCAATCCCCAAAATCTGTAAGAGAACTCGCTCCTCTTCAGTAACTTTCTTCTGAAAATCTTTCCTAAAATTCTCCTTCAGAAATTTGCCTCCAAAAACTCTCTCCAAAATTCCTGTCTCCAAAATTCACGGTCCAAATTCGTGTCCAATATCTGCCCCCCTCTTTAAAATGAACCCCCCCAAGTTGTGATAAAGAGTTTTCTCCTCAAATCGGGGCACTAATTGTGTGTTCACCCGAGATGACTCTTTGCTCAACTGAGTTAACTCTAAAATTAACTTTTATTAATCTTTGCTTTATCTTTTTAATGCATATTAAATGAATCATTAAATAACTTTATTTATTTTTTCCACTTGACTTCTATTTTTAATCTTTATTACTTTTAATCCCATGTGCACTTTATGAAATTAAAATAACATTATTATTTCCTCTTATTTTATCTTTTGATTTATTTTTTTATTTTCAACACATGCTCACATCATGCAATCTTACAACTTTTAATAATTTATATATTTTCACTTTTTAATTTATTTTAGAAACTTAATTGATAAAATATTTAATTAACTTAAATAACAATAATATTTAGCATTTATTTAAAAATGAAGTCTAAATATATTATTATTAAATTAAATAAATATTATAATGTTCTAAATTATCCTTAAACTTTTATCTCTAAATTTAATTTATTTTTATTTAATTAATTTCTCAATTAATTAAATATAATCAAATATTATAATATTATAATAATCTTCTATTAAATTAAATCATTAATTAATCTTTTTAATTAATTTCTTTTATAGTTAAACTCATGCTTAGATCATGCGATCTAGAAACCTTTAATAATTTAATATCTTTTCCACTTTTAATTTATTTAAGAAACTTTAATTGATAAAATATTTATTAATTCAATTAATAATAATATTTAGCATTTATTTAAAAATGAACTCTAAATATATTATTATTAAATTACATAAATATTATCACATTCTAAAATTATACTTAAAATTTTTATCTCCAAATTTAATTCTTTTTATTTAATTAATTTCTCAATTAATTAAATATAATTAAATATTAAAATATCATAATAATTTTCTATTAAATTAAATCATTAATTAACCTTTTTAATTAAACTTAATTAATAGAAAATACATCAAGGACTCATAAAGCAACATACGAAAACCCATCATAGAAAAATACATACTAAATCAAACAAAAGGGTTATAATCACGAAATAACATCATTTGATGCATTCGGAGGGTACTTAACTCAAATACTTGCCCTAATTATCAATTAGGACAATTGGCTAAAGGGTTTAGGAATTGGACTTAAGAGTTTATCTCCCCTCTCTTACCATTGAGATAATGCGATAGGGTACGCTCATCCTGGCAATTCAGGGAAGTCAATACTCGGTACCTGCAACCTGCATAAAATCCACGCATGTACAGACACAATATTCTAAGCTAAATAGACAATGGTAGGAAGTGGTGCATCGTGTAGATCCCAACTAGCAGGTGACTACGACTCCCTTCCTTAACCACATCAGAAACACCATACATAAAGAAAATAAACATGCACACCATACACATGCAGTATGGGGTAAGTATCCATAAGAAAGCACATGTGATAATAAACCATCTAACTAATCATCATCAATAATTGAAAACATTGAATAATCATCATACATGCATGAAATATAGAGTACCAAGTAATCTCATCATATAATAAATTGAGTGTAAAACAACATCTGATAATCTAAAGGTAATGCTACTAAACATCAAGTATAAAACTGGCCTAAAAGAGTTTGGCAATTAAAACAAAATGTGAACTAGGGGCAGGCACTACATTTTAGAAATAGGTCCTAAATTGGCAAGTGGTTATAAAGTGCCTAAATCATACATTGGGGGGGGGGGGTGTTATTTGATTCTCTCTTGCATTTTGGAGGGTGGATACATTTGTTGATCTCATGGAGTCTTGTCACACATGTCAGTTGGTGTTAGATCGATGTTGACCAAAAGGAACTATCACAAATGAAGTGCTTTGATACTTGATCATCTAAGAGAACATCAAGAAGTCCTTCCTTATCTCTATTTGAAGATATTGCCACCTAATCCTAATTGGGCATATCTTCCTAAACTTCTTTGCCTTCTATATAACAGTATGAGTAAGGAATGTTTTTCTCCTCTTAGAATGACAAGTTTTCCTCATGATATCTGGATGGCTCTTTGGGAAGCATATGGAGATCCACGTGTTCCTCCATTATTGGATGACATTCTACATCCAATCACTCCAGTTATGGTACCTACACCTCTAAATGAGATCACACCTCCAGATGCTCCTATTGATTTTCCTAATTCAGTTCCAATCACAAATGCTTTGGATTCAATGTAGTAGGAACCTTCATGTCTTCCTACTTCGGCTTCATGGAATGACTTCCTTCTAGAAAATGTAAGGTTGTTTGTGGAGTCTCACATTGAAGATGTGGGAGACATCATCAATGATATTCCTCTTCTCTTTGTTGCAATGAATAATTCATCCATTTCCATAGTGATTGGTTCATGTACTTCAACACAATAGGGTACACCTTTTCTTCCAGCTCTAGCATTAGTGGATGACTTCTTGATAGATATCTCAAGTTTGTTTATCGAGACACACATAGAATTTTGGCAGACATCATCGATGATGTATATCTTCTCTTTGCTGAAGAAGATCCTTCTCCAATTATTGTGAGGGATCACTCTGACTATCATGTGCATTCTCTACATGATCAATCTTCATAGGTTGATGTGATTGTGGATCTTTATGTACAATAGTTGCAAGAGGTCTCTTTATCATTTGAGGAAACTATTGGTTCTTTGGAATAGGTTCTACATTTATCCTTGCTAGATCTACACTTCTTCTCAGCAGTTTTGGAAGGGGTGAACATTAGCATCAACACAGGGACAATTGAGTAAGTTTTAGAGACACGTTCATCATTGAGATTCTTTCTACACATAGGGAAAACATCTCACTTGTACCTCTACCATTGTTTCTTCCAAAGGGGAGGAACATTATTTAGTGGTCATGGATCAGCTTCTACATTGGAGCATCTCTCACTGATTGACGCACTAATTTCAAGGGGAGGGGACTAACTTGTATCATTCTTCTTCTCCTCTTATGGGGTTTGGTCCTTCTCATACTTCTCTTTTGTACATACTTGATTTATGGTGTAATGGAGGGTCTTGATTACTCCATCCATCCATGCATCCTATTTTTTCATCTCTCTTTATTAGGGAGGATTTTACCCATGAGGTTATCCATCTTTCTCCACTTTATGAGAGATTTCATTTCTTTTGTATTGGGGTACCTGATATGGCCTAGTAGTTGGGACACATCATGCATTTCATCTTAGCTTTTGTAAGCTTAAGTGCATTCCTCTAAGTTGCACCTAAGGGGGGGTGTTGGTGTAAATAAGTATTTACTATTTACACTCACTTAAGTTTACTTAGGTAAATGCATTATTTTATTATTTTATTAGTTAGCCACCTAGGAGTATGCATACTCTTGTGAGTTGTCATGTCGACAACATAGGAGTTACCAAATCTAATTATGCACAAGCTGTCTACAACATTTCTACATGAGATACACCTTGTCATGCTTATCCTCTCATCTACAATGAAGGATAAGACATGTGCTTAGTTGTCTTGCTTATCTCCTATTTCTTTCTAGAACAATTCTAGATGCATCTTAGAGGCCTTTATATATAGGAACTCCTAGTGTGTATGTACACAAGACATGTATCAGAACATTGAATAGCAATTAATCAATTTTGGATATTGTTATTATGATCATACCTTTGGTCTAGTGTAGTGCTTGTGCTTGAGTTCCTTGATCTTGGGTGAATTTTTCTCTAAGGAAAATTCTTACAATCATAATAAAGTATCATTGATTCTGTGATTTCTTCCATCATTCCTTTGAGTAGCTTCTTGATCCATACAATGTTTGTGCAATTTATAGCAATAGCACCATATTCAGCTTCATCAATAGATTGTGAATTACAACTTTGTTTCTTCCTAGTCCATGTAACTATTCTTTTGCCTAAGAAAAGTGCTCCTCCATTGATGCTATTTCTTTCATCTATGTTTCTAACCTAGTCAGCATTAGTGTAGGCTCTCAAGTCAAACTTTTCATTCTTCTTATAGTATAGGCCAAACTTGTATGTTCCTTTTAAGTATCTCACTATTCTCTTCACAACCATTAAATAATTTTCTCTAGGGTTTGCAAAGAATCTTGCAATTATCCACTACTACAAAAACAACAATATGTGACTAAAAAAACCAATAAAAAAAGTATATATCTAGCTTAAATTAGTCAAGTGACTAATAGTAGTTAATATCCAATCATTTATAACACTACTAAATATACTACTAAGCGATTTTAGTCACTGGTTTTGATCTATGACTAAAATATGCTACTAAATATACTACTAAATTTAGTAGTATATTTAGTAGTATTATAAATGACTAGATATTAACTACTATTAGTCGCTTGACTGATTTTAGTCACTAATTTTGATCATTGATTTAGTCATATAATTAGTAGTATATTTAATCGCATATTCAGTCATAAATTTGAAAGTTGATTTAGTCATATATTTAGTGTTATATGTAGTGATCTATTTGGTCACATAATTAGTATATTTAGTAACATGTTTAGTAGTATATTTAGTTATAATAGTATATTTAGTTATAATAGGGCATGATGGAATTGAACCACCATCCTCCTACTTTAAAGGTAGGCACTCTTTCCATTGAGCTAATACCCTTTGAAGAATAATCATACAATGTGTATACGATTGCATTAGTACATTTAGTAGCATACTTAGTAGTATATTTAGTTGTAATAGGTTATGTATAGCATTAGGAGTTCCAAAGTTAGATGACTTGAAGTCATTTTCAATCCAATCTTTCATTACATCAAGTATTGCAAGGAGTACACTAGAATATGTGGCGTCAGTGCAAGAAGTAGTGATGCCAAAATTTCAGGCCAGTGCAAAGCTAGATTGTGCTAATGGGACATTTCCATAAATGGGAAAGATAAGCATGTAAGAGATCAACTAAACTTATCTTGTGATCTATAGATTAAAACATAATAAATTTGCTAATCTTTCTAAGATATAAATCTCAATAGTGTAAAAATTAAAACCAACAAAAAACAATCATTCTAATTAGTAAGAGTGTTTGATAAAATATTCACCTTGCTAACCATTGAGAAAACTACAACACTAAAACATATGTGGAAAATGTATATCTCAGCTTGTAGTGTACTATAAGTAGTCAATATTATCTCTTGTAGTGTTTATTTTCTCCAAGAAACCTACTATAAGGAGAGAGCTATCTACATTAGTGAAAAAATATTCTTGGAATGATTCCCAAGAAAATCCCTTCATGGGTGTTATTTTCATTTTAGTTATTTTCACAATGACCTATCATAGAGCGTATGAATTTATTAGTTTGATAAATTCTGCAACTAGTATACAACAAAAGATATTCAAATGCATTCTATCCATGTATAGAAGAAATATAATGCACTCTAGCTAAGAGCTTATTTTAACAAAGAAATTTTCACTGTGAAGACAAGAAAATACAGTAAAGCCTTCCATATTTCTCCTTTCATATAAGCATTGAGATTAAACAGTAACAAAAGTTTCATTGGTAAGTATGAATATTTCTTTTAAACAAAATAATGGCACCCGTACACCTATTATTGAGAGAGGCTATCATTTAACAAAGAAGCATCACATGAATCAATAAACAAAAAAATGTATAGAGAAATCCTCTACATTGCTCCATTCAGATAAGCATCAAGATTAAATAGTAATAAGAGTAATAACGATCATTCTAAAATAGTTATACTTAACAATGAAACTATCAACTTGTTATTCCTTGGTCAAATAAGAACATGTAGATTGTAGTTAAAAAATGAAGCACATAGATAATTGTAATTTGTAAGCATGCTGGTATTTTAAAGAAATTAACTATCACCTTGGCAATATTGAACATTGAGTTTTTGTAGTTAGGGAGAATGCTAACAGACCAAGCAGGGATGTGATAGTGCCACTTGTTAAAAATGAATATTACATCAAAGTTTGCATTAAAATTTGCCTAAGAAGCCCTAAAAAGGAAGAAAAGAACACAAGTTAAGCCATGAAATCAAGTTGAATGGAGTTAGATGAGTTTGATGGGAACCTGAAATAAGGGTGTTCAGTTTATCCTTGAACAATCTTGGTTGTAGGCTTCTGTGTGGAAAAGTAATGTTAAGTTTAACCTATCCCTTTGTGGGAAACTATTCAAACACATTAAACAACATTTTTACTTTTACTTGGTAAATTAATAATAAAATAAATAAGTCAATAGCAAATATTAGTATTTTGATACTAAGGAATTCATGGCAAATGAAGCAAAGGGAAAATAAACTAGTGATTTTATAGCTAGAGAGGAGGAGTCAAGAAGCATCATCAAAAATGAAGAAGAAACTTAAATCTATGTATCTTCACCTTTATTTACAATTTGAGCTTTCTGCCTATGTAATACGACAAATATACAAAATTTCCATAGTCACATTTTCACTTAAAAAAAACCCATTTATACCTTTTGAACAATATCTTCTTCAGATTCTTCACTATCAAATTCTTCATAACTCCTCTCTTTCTTCTTTGAAATGACTTTACTTGGTGTTGAAGCATTCTATTAAACAAAATACTTAGCAGCTTGTAATTAAATAAATTTGACATAAACAACATTTACATAGAAATTTATAAATAACAATATAAACAACATTAACTAGATAATTACTGACTTGTAATCAAATATACTTGATATACACATCATAGATGAAATGACTTTAGTTGGCGCTGAAGCATTCTATTAAAAAAAATACTTAGCAACTTGTAATAAAATAAATTTGATATAAACAACATTTACATAGAATTTTACAATTAACAATACAAACAACATTAACTAGATACTTACTGACTTGTAATCAAATATACTTGATCTACACATCATTTAATAGTAAGTTACAATAAACAATATTAAGTAGCAATTTATAACGAACAAAATTAGTTTAAAATTAGTCTTGGATGGTTGAAAATAGAAAGTGTGAAAATAGTCTAGGTGTTATAATTGAAGAGGTTGAAATGAGAATGAATGTAGCAAAGTTCATATTGGAGGGTACATCATCCAATTCACCATCCTAAATGATTGTTATGCATGTACTCTCTCTTTCGAACCAAATTTCAATGAGATCCTCATGGAAACACTTGATCTCCTCAATGAAAAGCTCAAAAGACTAAGAAATAATCTAGATCACTTGAACAAACCATTGGACAACTTACTACAAGTTTTTAAGAAAAGAAACTGTAGAAAGCTTGAAAGCAAAAAATAAGTTGTTGTTGAAATTAAAGTGCCATCTGTGTGTCTTATAGCTAAAGATACAAAAGTAGAATGTGAGAAATCCTTGTTAAAAGTTAAAGCAACCTTAGTTCTTCAAGAAATATTACCATGGTGCTTTGTACAATTGTTCCTTGAAATGGAAAAAATTGAGCTTTTGTTAGAACTTCAGGGACTCCTACCTTTGGACAATGTGATCAAAGCTCTGGGATTTTGCTTTGATCATCCCCTCATTACTACTTTAAATTTTACCAATGATTATTGGTTTGCAAGAAGTTTTGTAGTGGATAGTTTTAGGCATCTATATGTTTTTGTGATGCACAACTCAGCTAAAGCTAAGGAAACAATGGATGTAATATCTAAGGTAGTGGAAGGGAAGGATGAAAAACTTGTGGCTGCTGCTATCAAGAGTTGTTCTAGTTTCAAGCAATATGGGCCTCATTGCTTGGTGCTCAGTTTGTGGAGAAGTATTTTGAAAGTTGTGAAATTGGGTGTGATGGAGTAATTTATTGAAAGAGAGAGGTGGTAGAATAAAATAACATTATTGTTTCTCTTCTAATGTCCCTTGGAATTTGATGAAGAAATTGAAGAAATTTTTTGTGATTTATGGCCATGTGCTTCCACCATTCTCTCATCAGGGGCATTGTGAGGGAGAACTATGCTTGTACAGTTTTTGAAAACCTTGGTCTCGGAGCATCAGTGCTGTAGGAACTTCAAAAGTCAGAATTAATGGATTTAGAACTCACACTTTCTTTTGCTACAACAAAATGTGGCAACAACCATGATGGCTTTGAACCATATCTAGCATTTCTTTTAAAACAAGAGGAATGTTGAAATCGATCTGGGTTTTTTAGCACTTACAATCCTAGCACACATCCAAAGATATGTGAAAGTCTTTATATACACCGAAAAAATCTATCCAATAAAAATATTGAGCTCCTTGGAAAGTTGATAAATTCATTTCCCCCTCTTTTAGAAATGCAATAGTGTTCATATGAAATGGAGTTGGTTTTAATGCTAGGAATGTCCTGGCTGAAAAATAATAACAATTTTGCTAATTCATCTTAACAAGACTATGGAGAGAAATTATGGCTTCCTTACAAGATCCTTACATATATTCTCTTTACAAATAGATTGTCACTACATCCACTCCAACAAAGTTGTAGATTAAATGTTGATAAGTGTTTATACCAATTTGCAGTGTTGTATGATTCTAATAAGGAGAATGCTTACTGTTGGATTATTTAAATGCAATGTACGTTTCTCCCTGGAGGCAAATGCTCACCTACCCCCCTGACGTCCAGAATAGATAGAAACATAAATATGGTGGGTGAGATTTTTGAAATCAGAAATGAGGAGGAAAATGGAATGTGACAAAAGGGAATGTTTCTAAATTCATTTTAATTTAGTCAGAATATTCAGCAAATCAGTAGATGTAGAGCAGAGCAAAAGAAGGAAGAAGAAAAGAAGTTTGTGCTTGCAGTTGCACGTGATTCCTCTATTCTCTTTGTAAGTTTTTTATCGTTAAACTTGACCTATTGAAGGAGTGATTGCTCTAGGAACCATTGTATGCAGCCATTAGAGTTGCAGGTTTAAATTTTTTGAAGTATTACCAGTTTAAGGTTGTTTTAGGGTTTTCTAGTTGAAGCTAAATGCTCCCAAATTTTGTAATAGTTTAAATCTCAGTTGAATAGAAAAGCAAGCATGCATACTTGAATCTATTGTTCTTCCTCTTCTATTCATTGTATTTGAGAAACTTTGTTGAAAGATTAAAGCTTGGCTCTCTGGTTTTAATGGTGAAAGCATTCACGTTGAATTTCTCTAAGTTATAACCTTTTTTTAGTTTGGAACAGAACACTTGGCATCCTCTTCACTTTGTTGTGGGTGCCAAGCATTTTCTTTGAGAGTCGAGCTCACTCGACATCCATTGGTGCTAAGTTTTTTCTTTTGTGTGCCGAGCTTACTCGGCACCTATTGCTTGTCACTCGGCACCTTCAAGTGCTGAGCAATCTGTGACTTGGCACCTTCAAGTGCCGAGCAAGTGCTGAGCAAAATAGGCACTCAACACCTTCATGTGCCAATCAGTTTTCAAGTGCCGAGAAAAGATTTTAGGTTTACGGTTGTGAGTTTTAATTTAAATTTATAATATTTCTCACATGGTATTAGAGCTTTGAGGCCCCACATCCATAGTGAGTTAGGGCATTTGTTTTTTTGGGATATTTGACATGGCAAGAGATGCAAGAAAGATATGACAGCAACCACCATCCTTTAATGGGAAAAATTATGATACATGGACAAAGAAGATGAAAACCATTATGATTGCAAATGATTTGTGGGAGTTCGTAGTTAATGGGTTCAATGATGTGATAGACCCAACTTAGTATGTTGCCCTCACAAATGCATAAAAGACTCATTTAAAAGAGTCAAAGAGGAAAGATGCAAAGGCATAAAGTCTTATTGAAGCAACAATGACAGAGACAGTATTCCCAAAGATTGCAGTAGCAAATTATGCAAAAGAATCATGGGATATCCTTGAGAAAAAATTCAAGGGGACTGATAAAGTCCGCACAGTAAAGCTAACAAATATAAGGAGGGAGTTTGAGAACCTTCAGATGAAGGAAAATGAATCAATTGTAGACTTCAGTTCAAGGACCTCCAATGTGATTAACCAACTGAAGTCAAATGGAGAAGACTATCAAGAGCAGAGGATAGTGGAAAAGATATTGAAAATTTTACCTCATAAATATGACAATTTGGTCATGACCATAGAAGAGGCAAAAGACCTCACTATTTTGATAATGGATGAGTTGATGGGTACACTTCAAACCCATGAGCATAGGATCAACAGATCTACTTCTTCATCTTTCCAAGAGCAAGCATTCAAGGCTCAATAAAATTCAAGAGGAAGGGGGAGAGGAAAAAATGGCTTAGGCAAAAACTCCAGAGGTAGAGGCCGAGGTAATGGAGGACAAAGAAATGTTGTAGCAGAAAGCTCAGGAAGAGCAGATGGAGCAAGTACCTCACAAAATACTTCAAGAGGAGGTAAGAAAAACTACAACTCAAATAAGAATAATGTAGAATGCTACTACTGTCATAAATATGGGCATTATGCAAATGAATGTTTGAAAAAGCAAAATGATCAGTCAGGACAAGAAAATGTGGCTGATATGAATATGGGAAGTGGAAACAATGTCATTGCCTTCATCATGTGTAATGTTGGTGAAGAAGGAAACCCTAAGGTTTGGTACCTCAATAGTGGATGTAGCAACCACATGAGTGGTAATGAAACTTTGTTTTCATTCATTGACAAGAGTTTTAAATTTGAGATTAAAATGGATAGCAATGGAACCCTACCAGTAGTGGGCAAAGGATCTATTATGGTTTGCACCAAGAAAGGTGAGAAGAAGGAAATACAATATGTGTATTTCACCCCTGGTATGAAGCACAATTTGATGAGCATTGGTCAGCTCATTCAAAATGGATACAAAGTGCTGATGGAGAATGACACGTGTGTCATTCATAAAAATGATGGGAGCAAGAACTTACTTGCAGTAGTTCAAATGAAAAAGAACATAATGTTTCCTTTGAGGATAGAGACATGTTTCTCATCTCAAGTTGGTGCTACACCTCACACACAATCATCTCTAAGGAGTGTGATTGAAGACCCGTCACGGCTATGGCACCTCAGATGTGGTCATCTTGGCTATGCTGATTTAAATTTATTGTCAAGTAAAAAAATGGTAGAAGGTTTGTCGCGCATAGGAAATTCATGTGACAAGTGTGAGGCTTGTATTTTGGGTAAGCAACATAGGCTTCTCTCTAATTCTAAAAATTCTAGGAGGGCTAGATATCGATTAGAGTCAGTGCATACTGACCTAGTCAGTCCTATGCAAGTTACTTCCATTGGGGGGGTACTTATTTCATGACATTTATTGATGATTTCAGTCGTAGGACACGGGTGTATTTCTTAAAGAATAAATCTAAAGCATTTGAAAATTTTATAGAATTTAAAGAACAGGCTAAAAGAGAATGTGGACACTATATCAAAGTCCTAATATGAGATAGAGGAGGGGAGTATACCTCCAATTCTTTTGTAAACTTTTGCAGAAAACATGGCATAAAGAAAGAACTCGCAGCCAGCTATACACCACAGAAAAATGGAGTGGCTAAAAGAAAGAATAGGACCATTGTTGAAATGGCAAGGAGCATGATGAAAGAGAAAGGTCTCCCAACTGAATTTTGGGGAGAGGCTATAGTAATAGCAATTTACCTAATTAATAGGTGTCCTACAAAGGTAGTCCATGACAGAATTCCAATGAAAGCATGGTCACGAGGAAGATGGACAGTTGAACACCTAAGGGTGTTTGGATGTGTTGCATATGCACATGTGCCTAAAGAAAAAAGGCATAAATTGAATGACAAAGGTGTGAAGTCCATCTTCATAGGGTATAGCTCAGAATCAAAGGCATACAGATTGTATGACTCATTGAACAACAAGATGACTTTTTCAAGAGATGTGGAATTTCTTGAAAATCAGTCTTGGTATGGTCCAACTAATGAGTCACTGAGCACATCAAGTAAAGTGTCAATTATGAATGAAGAGGATGTTGATGAACAGCAAGAAGAAGGAGCAAATAGAAGAAAAGGAAAGCAGGTTCAGTCATTGCCGAGCTCCTCTAGTCATGACCGAATGTCAGTGCCGAGTACCAGTGAAGACCGAGCTAGTCGGCAATGCAACAATAGTGAAAATTCTGATCCCACTCTCCTCCTTATTACCAAGAAAGACTGAAAGTCTTAGGGAGATATACCAAGATGAAAGGTATGAAGATTTTGATGAGAGTGTTAATTTTGCATTATTTTCTCATAGTGATCCAATATATTTTGAAGAAGCTATTAAGGAAAAGAAATGGTGTAAGGCCATGGATGAGGAAATAGATGCCATAGAAAGGAATGAGACATGGGAGCTAACTGAATTGCCTCCCAAGAAGCAAGTGATTGGAGTGAAATGGGTCTATAAGACCAAATGCGTGCTGAAGGCAAGATTGATAAGCATAAGGCAAGGTTGGTAGTCAAGGGCTACAAATAGCAGTATGGAAGAGACTATGATGAGACATATGCCCCTGTTGCAAGAATGGAAACCATGCGTGCTATTATAGCAATTGCAGCCTAGCACAAATTGAAGGTATTCCAAATGGATGTGAAATCCACCTTCCTAAATGGTGTATTGAAGGAAGAAGTATATGTGGAGCAGCCACCTAGTTATGAAGTTACAAGTGAAGGGAACAAAGTATATAAATTAAAGAGAGCTCTTTATGGGCTCAAGCAAGCTCTACGGGCATGGTATAGCAGGATTGGCTCATATTTGATGAGCAATGGCTTTAACAAAAGCAACGGTGAGCCCACTCTTTACATCAAGGTAGCAGATGGTAATGTATTGATTGTTGTCTTGTATGTAGATGACTTAATTTTTACTAGAAATGACAAGGCTCTAATTGGTGAGTTTAAAGAAGCCATGAAAAGTGAATTTGAAATGACAAACCTAGGTCTCTTGAAATACTTTCTAGGCATAGAAGTAAAACAAATGCATAATGGCATCTTCATCTCTCAAGAAAAGTATGCAGGACAGAACTTGGAGAGATTTAAAATGCAGAATAGTAAGGCAGCCCCCACACCAATAGCAGTAGGTCTGAAATTGAGCAAGGAAGACTCTAGCAAGAGAGTGGATCCAACACTATACAAGAGTATATTTGGAAGTTTAATGCATTTGACTGCAACTCAGCTAGACCTAATGCATGTAGTAAGTCTGATTTCTAGATTTATGGAAACACCAAAGGATTCCCATTAGCAAGCGGGAAAGAGGATCCTAAGGTATGTGAAAGGTACCAAGGGATTTGAAATTTTGTATACTGCAAATGATGATTTCAAATTGGCTGGTTACACAAATAGTGATTGGGCTAGAAGTATAGATGATAGGAAGAGCACTTTCGGATACATGTTTCATATACGATCAGGTGCAATTTCATGGGCATCCAAGAGGCAACCTATTGTTACTCAATCTACAGTAGAGGCTGAATACATAGCAGCAAATGCAGCAGCATGTCAGGCTATTTGGTTAAGAAGGATCTTGATAGATTTGAATGAAAGGCAAGAGGATGGAACTACAATTTATTGTGACAACATCTCATGAATTGCATTGTCCAAGAATCTTATCTTCCATGGGAGAAGCAAACATATTGAGATCAAATATCACTTCATCAGAGAGTTGGTGGAGAATGGGGATATCAAAATAGAATTTTGTAAGTCTGATCAGCATCTAGCAGACATTTTTACCAAGCCATTAGGCATAGCAAGTTTTGTACACCTAAGAGAGTGTCTTGGTGTAGTTGATGTGGATCAGTAGTGATCCTTGCTTGTTTGGCTCGGGACAAAGGGGGAGTGTTGGAATATTTAAATGGAGCATACGTTTCTCCCTAGAGCCAAACACTCACCTACCCTCCTAACGTCCATAATAGATAGAAACATAAATACGGTGGGTGAGATTTTTGAAATCAGAAATGAGGGAGAAAATAGAATGTGATAAAAGGGAATGTTTCTACATTCATTTTAATTCAGTCAGAATATTTAGCAGATCAGTAGTTGCAGAGTAAAGCAGAAGAAGGAAGAAGAAAAGAAGTTTGTGCCTACAGTTGCACATGATTCCTCTGTTCTCTCTGTAAGTTTGTTATTGTTGAACTTGTCCTGTTGAAGCAATGATTGCTCCAGGCACCATTGTATGTAGCCATTAGAGTTGCAAGTTTAAAGTTTTTGAAGTATTACCAGTTTAGGGTTGTTTTAGAGTTTTTTGGTTGAAGCTGAATGCTCCCAGATTTTGTAATAGTTTAAATCTCAGTTGAATAGAAAAGAAAGCACGCATACTTGAATCTATTGTTCTTCCTCTTCTATTCATTGTATTTGAGAAACCTGGTTGAAAGATTAAAGCTTGGCTCTCTAGTTTTAATGGTGAAAGCATTCACGTTGAATTTCTCTAAGTTATAATTTTTTTTCAGTTTGGAATAGAACACTCGACATCCTCTTCACTTTGCTGTGGGTGCCGAGCATTTCCTTTGTGAGCTGAGCTCACTCGGCATCCATTTGTGCTAAGTTTTTTCTTTTGTGTGCCGAGCTTACTCAACACCTGTTGCCTGTCACTTGGCACCTTCAAGTGCTGAGCAATCTATGACTCGGCACCTTCAAGTGCCGAGCAAAACTGGCACTCGACACCTTCATGTGCTGAGCAGTTTTCAAGTGCCGAGGAAAGATTTTAGGTTTAGGGTTGTGAGTTGTAATTTAAATTTATAATATTTCTCACACTTATAAGTAGCAGAGGGATCTATTTTTTCCTTCCATGGAAGTCCTCTGAAAAAGTACTACTCTATCATAAGGAATGGATTAAGATGCTTGAGTGATACAGAGTATATGAATACTAGAAATGCATGTGGGAATGGCATCTACTTCTCTCGTAAAATGGGCACCTCAATTTCCTATTCCAGGTCTTTACTTTTGATAATGGGGACAATAATGAAAGATTACTCTGTGATTTCTCTTTGTGAAATCTTGTCAGGGTAAAAGCATTCAAAAAAAGCATACTATGTGGTTGGGCCAGAATATGAAAATGATGCCATCATATGCCATTTATTTGTGCTTAATCGTCGACAACATATGACATATGGAAATGTAAAAGGAGGACATATTATAACAAGATTAGGAGAGGATAGTGATTTGTACAAACATTATAAGAATTTGAGAAAGCAATATGTCAACGAGGTTTCGAAAAGAGGGATGATGCCCAAAGACCAACTCTTACAATTGTTACACAAAAGAACTGTTTAATACACAAGACCAATGTTTTGTTCCTTGCACTCAGTTAGTATGCATCATCTGATGCTGGTTAGCATAAGGACTTAATGGTCGTATGCAGCATAAAAGAAGAATGTCAAACTTATTGAAACGGGAAAAGACAATGGATCAAAGAAGAAACTCATAAAGACTGAATTATTGGAATATACTTGACGAAAACTCATCTCTTCGCCACTAATGAAGACTGTCGCTGCAGAAAATATATATTTGCTCATCTTAACTTAGCATTTTTTGCAAGTTTCTAAATCATCTCTATTTATGCAAGTCTTTTATGTATTGGAATACAAATTGCAGACCTGAAAGAACTCCATAGTGATCCATATTTTCTTTTTATATAATTAAAAAGAAAAAATTAGTTTAAAATCAAAACACAAAAACTAGGAACTTCAAATTTCTGTAAGTAAATAACCTTGCTATACCTTTTTTGATCCTGAAGAGGGGATTTTTTTATTGGTTGCAGGCTCCTGTGCTAGAAAAAAAAATGAAATGTACTAAGTAATTTTTAATGGGCAATATTTAAACATATCAACTATCAAAAATATACTTAATGGAATTCGATTGCTTTGTTATTTAAACATATCAACTACAAATCTGTACTAAGTAATATTTCATGGACTATTTAAACATATCAACTACCAATCTGTGTCTCTGGTATTTTGATTCAGTTTTCATAATCAGATATTGTTACAGAAATCCAATCTTGTCGGCTTGATAATCCTGCTTATTATTGTTTAAGATTTCTTACTCTGTATATAAAAGTATTGACCAGTGTGTAGAGATCTTGCAGTTTTATGAGGTCTTGGACTACCCAAACCTGTGGGTAATACCAGATTTCTGTCTAAATTTTGGATGGGAATACTTAGGCAACAAAATTTGTATTTTTCTTAGTTTGTTTGTGGGAATCTGAAAATCGGTACTTCAATAAAGGACTTTCCTTTAAGTAGATGTTAGCCAATACAAAAATTGAATGCACTCGTGTTTGCCTTGTGGCTGTTTTCCCTGGCCATTGCCAGGGTAAAGCAGATAGTATTTATGAATTCATTCATTAAAAAATTCCATATTAAATGGAGAACTATCTTTCCAAGGTTCTATTTGCATTATCCCTGTTATGAGGTTCATGTGACTTTTTGTTCCTTTAGATGTATCAGACGCATCTATTCAAAAAAATAATAATCATATATTAAGGTTGCAAATTTACAATCACTCCTAATGGAGGATAATGAAAATTTCAGGGATGCATTAAAATATGTTAACAAGATGCAGATTCAGAGACTTTCAGATTATCAAACAGGTTGAAGGTTGCAGATTTCAGTCAAATTAATGTCGAAAGCAATTGTTAAAATCAAATGTCATATAAACAAACTTTAAAAGAGAATACAAGATGAAAAAAACAATTAAAAAAAGCTAAAACCTGGACTCCTGAAAGTTGAAGCCAAAATTAATACACAGAACAAGGAAATTAAATGCATCGTTATTTAACTCACCACAGAGGATGAAGCCCCACAAAGTAATAGATGACAAAGAAATAAACAAGGCCAAAGCTCAAGAAGGAATTACAGAAAAAGTCAAGGCACAGTAAACACCATAACTAACACAAAAATCAACAAAATAAGTCCATGAGACATTTATAAACACCATCACAACTTTGAAAGTTAATAATCATAATTTGAAAATCATGAAATTCAGTAAGACACCACTCTAAATCTTGGAAGTTATATGCAATGTAAACAAAAGCTAACCATAATAACAATTGCAGTGTAAATATAAATGCAGAATGAAATAGAAAATAACTAAGGAACACAATATTCCACAAGAATACAAATCAAGTTATATTTATGACCCATATTCATTATACTAACAGTGTTCAAGATAAGGTTATATGGAATGACGCCAAATGATTAACAAAGAGGCTTAAAAAATCAACCCCAAATAGAATCAGACGAGACATATTAAAAGGTTGAAATTAGGTATAATCCTATATCCAACTCACTGGGTGTGTACATGAGGCCAGTTGCCAGTCCTGCTTGAGTTTGATTGAAGAAATGCCCTTAGTCTTCGAGACAAAATAAGAAAAAACCGTGTACCTGATTATAGTACATAACTTTGCCCTGTCATGCGTGTTCACAATTTGAGATACCATAAGATCCTTGCAATTTTCAGTCAAGGTATACCTAAAAGGTAAAGGTTGACCGTTGACGTCTGAAAGACCATACTGTACATTGATAACTCTAATCAGGTTGGGTGATTACTTTAAGATATGATGTAGAACTAGTTGTCCAAAATCTCATCTTTATTGTGATCCACCATAAGATATGTATAGATGTGTAGAAGTCTAAAAGGATCGGCAAAATTTTGTGAAAGATGAGATAGCTGATCTTTCATGTTTGACATCTTTTATTTGGGTAATTACAAATACTGCATTAAGAAAAATGATCAGTTCAAGCCTGCCCCCACACCCAACGGGGCTTCTTTAATTGCATTTATCATGAAGAAACCCTCAAGAAATAGGTTGTGTCACCCTATTACGGAATTAAGATGCATAGATTGTGAGAGGTGTTGACAACGAGGAGATTCTCTTCATTGTTGATAAGATACCAATTGGAACTCATATCTCGGTAGGGATAAAGGTTGCAATTTCTCACTTTTTCCATTTATCCAAACAAATAAGTCTTTTTTAGAATCCTTTCAACAAAACAAGGAAGAAAAATGTTCAAAAACAATCATAGTTTTCTGTATGTACAACCTAGACTCAGATTTATCAGCATACTCTGATTTATCGATGCATATCATACCAATTCACAATTTTTAGCCCAAGTTTGAGTAAATTTAACTTCATTCAAAAACCAGAAAGAGTGTTCTAGCAGGACAACGCAGATGTTGTTATTTCGTAGACCACATAGGGATAGGAATATTACGATGATTGTGTATAGTCACTCAAATCTTTCAGTGGCTGGGGGTCATAACAAAAATGATCTTAACTAATAAATATCTTCAAAAAGCTATACATTAGTTTTGTACATAAAAAATAGAATCATTTAAAAAAATCATCTGCTCCTAGGTTATAATAGATTTTTCAGTCAGTTGAATCAAATATAAAATAAACTTACCTTTATAGCCAAGCAACCCAATCTATCAATTTCAGCTCCTCTTGGTTGGCTAGTTGAGAAAACAATAAAAATCATTTCATTTCATTAGTTGCAAGTGACATTGATATGTTCAGCATTGCAAAATACAATTACTATCTGCATTTTCTCTTCCTGCCATAATCACATTGGAGAGGTCAGCCGTAAGATAGAGCTGGAAACCTATATATATATATAAAAGTATAATATGATAAAAGTCTTCACCACTCCATTATTTTATGTGGCTTAATAAAACATTTCATGGGATATAGTAACCATGAAGGCCCTACCAAAATTCCTGACAACTTCAAAATGGTATGTCAGTAAACCAAAAAGCCTCTAAAAAAGCAGTTCTTTGGGAAAAAATAATGTAGCTATAATTGATTCTCTTGTAGATACAAAACTTGGATTCCTGTCGGAACACAAAGAATTGAATAGATCCAGAACAACTTGTCCTAAGCAAAAAGTGTTTTGACAAATGCATCATGTTATTTTCAACATCTAAATGCATCTGCTTAGCATAAATTAGTAATACATTTCAGATGTCAACCGTTAGGCACACATAAAATAGTATACTACTGTAATTAGATCTAGATATATTAAAAATTTGCTCTTCTATTGGTTATATTTAAAATGAAAAAGAAGTATTTCATTGGGAAAAGAAAGGGTATGTCTCTGATTCTCCTGAAGATGCAAAGCTTGATTTCTTGTATGAGTACAAATGCTAGCTAATTCCATAGTAGTTTGTGCTAAGGAAAGTTTTTCTGATAAAAGCATCAGAACACTTTTCAAATCAAACTGCACTGGTTATCACAAATCAAATGATAACCATGGAAACACACATATAATACATCTAGATATTGAGGCAATCTTTGTACTATTGGTACCACTTAAAATGCAAAAGTATAAGACATGACTTGGATCACTGAAAGGAACTTGATTTGATTAAGGAGATCGACAAAATATTCTAAATGTGTGGTACCAAGAAAATGGTTACAAAATCCCTCTTTGCATAAGTCTTTGCAAGAAAGAGGAAACCATTTTAAGTTTAACAAGTATTAAGAAAGTCTCAATTGTTAACAACATTTTTCTCCATAGACCTTTCAGGACATTATTCCTGAGCCATAAAAATGGTGATCCATGCAAACACCCAAGAATTAAGCAAAATTCCTAAATCAACTAATGTCCATGTTATCTGCTGCAGGGCTGCAGATAGATGGAACAAAATAAAATGAGCATTCAAAAGGCAATGAATGTATCATCACATCCCATCTTCGTTTGGGAGTGTAGGCTTCGACGGGATTTGCCTCCACCCTCCTCCGAACAATCCCTCTCACCACAAGTTGTTCTGCTGGTGTTAGAGGGAAGACCCGACCACTTACTCTGCATACACAGCTGTAATTATCATAAACAATTTTCTGATTGCAGTTTTTATCACAAATGTGTGTGCTTCCTGTTAATTTGCACCAAAAGATATTTGCCCAAACATGCTCAATATGACATCTTTTATCACATTTATGAGTATGCACATTATCTTCATGATTTAGGAAGCTCGACAAATACACTACAGTTGTTGTCTCTTTGTTCATGACAAATTTAAGAAGAACCCCTCAAGAAATCTTAAGAGGTTGAAGACCATGCAGAAGAATATAGATGCATGTGTGGTTTGGTATTGAAGAATATATTAAACCTCTAAGAGGCATACCTTTATAGATTTCTGATTCAAAGATCATTTCCTTAGCTATGATTCATATTGGTATTTCTGTTTGAATTAAAAATTGGTCATTATTTTAACTCCATATTTAAAGCAGGTTGTGACGATAATCCTCTATGCTAGATCTTATTTTTAATACAGAACTCACTATAGGCATGTTATTGGATGTAGCTCTCCAAGTAATAATATTATGTTTTGCAGTGAAACAAATACCAACTATATTACTTCATATATTCACTCATGTTATCTTGGAAGAATATTGTTTACTCAGGAATCACTAGGAAAAGCAAAGGATGTTGCTTGCCTAATAACAAATTCAAGAGCCCTGTAAGTTAAGACAAAATGATAAATCAGCGTAGATATTGAACGAGAATTCATAGGAGTAATTCCAATGAATCATGTCAAATAAATTACATTGCATACAAATGTTAGATATGCGACTTTTCCATGCTTCTCTTATGTTGCAGCCAGCGTACATATTATTGTTGACTATTATATGTTGTTTGTTTGTGGCATAAGGCAAGAAGAAATATCTACTGGAATAGCTGGACATGCCACATGTCACAGGAAAATACCATTGGTATACAGGGCATGCACTAGCTAACTACCTTATGTTGTTATGCAAATATGTCACAAAGGAGGACACTTCTTCATTAGCTAAATACCTTATTCTGTTGTGCAGATATGTCACAAAGGAGGACACTTATTGATAAAAATAAAAGATCTAAGATTTACTAAGATCTGAAATAAACACAAATACTTGGCAATGAAAAAATCAGAAATAAACACTTACGAGAGAAGCAAATTTTATTCACAAACTGATTGCTCCAAAGCTATTCAATGGCCTCTATATATAAAGAGCCTATGAGATGAGGGCATTGATAGAAGATAATTCTAGAGGATAAGTGGATAATGCTAAATGACCTAGTATCATGGAGGACATTCATATCTTCTTAGGATAATGTTGTATGACCTAGTTTCATGGAGGACATTCCTATCTTGTTACCAATTTAATACGAAATGTGTGGCATACTTACTGTTTGGTTATAACAGCATGACTGTTGACTATTTCTAACACTTATGACCAATGATTTCTTCGAGCACATGGACTTCCACAACCTTCAACAAGAAGAAATATCTGTTGGAATAGCTTGACATGCCACAGGAAAATACCATTGGTCTTCAGGGCCTGCACTAACATGGATTTATCTACTGTCTACAGTTTGCAGCCAAACCCAACACTCTATGGAACCAGCAGCTTGCACGAATATGGGGCTCACAAGGCACACATTTAACATTGTCACTACATGGACAACTTGTCACAATTATTCAAGACTAAGTACCAACATGGACCCAAACCACTTGTACATTCCACCCAATACAGAATCTTGTAGCAGGCCGTTACAATGTCCAATGTAAGACAATTGAGCATCTCTACCACTTCAACATGCTTGAAACCACTGAAAGAAAAATGTTAATATTTTATTTTTAATAGAAGTGTTTTTGTAAACTTTCAGTTAATATTAGAAATACATATTACTAAAAATAATATTAAGCTCAATAGTCTTATTAGTTTAGAATTTTTTGGGCGGATTGGATTTCCAACTCTCGATACCAATGTGAATCTGAAGGACTTTTCCTCCGTACAAAAGGAGGTAAAATTTCTTTTGAAGGTAACTTTGGCTTACATATTGTTGATTCATTTACATCACACCTCCAAAAAAGCTCTCAGGAGGTGATCATCACTAGATTGGACAAAATAATTACTCTAGTGCTTGCTAAGAGTTATTTCCATGCAATCAATTGCATTAAATTTGCATATTCCCAAATCTACATAGTGGCATGACGGAAGATCAAAAATTTGATTTTGCAGATTTTATTTTTACGTTCATTTTGGGATGAAAAATCTTGAGCACAACCTTGAGGTAAGATGACTAGCAGTGAGTACACCAAATAAACTCCCCAAGTTGTTGGGCATCATAAGCATTTGAGAAAACATTACGGTCAAGACAAGCAAGGGTAGATCACTTGTCAAGAGAAATCTCAGTGTATTTATTGCCTTATCAGCTCACAACCCAAGTTAATAAGAGACTAGGAAAGGTATATATTATACATTATTATGCACTGAGCTTTGACAAGGAATTGAGAATGATTTTGAAGACCGGTTCTCCCTGAAGACATTAACTATGCCTGTCAAGGACGACTCATTACATTTGATGTTGTCCAGAATATGCTCTTTTTTTCTGAACTAGTGATTCAAGACAATGCATATTCCATCATCCTATGTAATTCTACTCAAGGACTAGAGAAACTGATTAGTATACCTCGAGCTTGCACCTGAAGTGCTGATGCTAGTTTTCTAGTTTCAACAAAAGGAATTTTAAGAGGTGGTAAATCCAAAGTTCTAGATTATGATCATAATGATGGTGCATTGAGGATATGGGAGATGAATAATATGCCAACCTATTTAACTCTTATTCATTTTAGAAAACTGGTAATTCTCCCTCAAAAAGAAATTATGGGGTCACTTTAAATTACTGATGTCTAACTGATGCTAATGATTATGACCTTAACGACTTTGTAAATGTGTTAAAACTTGACCTTCAGCAATAAGAACTTAGATTTAGATTTCTAGAAATATAAAACTCTTTTGATAGTATCATAGATTAGCTTTTGTTAAAAAAAAAAAAATATCTAAACGAATAAACATGACAGAAGTATGACCGACATGTCTAGCTAGAGAATCAGGGTTTGCAGTTGGAATTCTTTGATCTAGATTTTCACAAGGGCCTCCAATGATCTCTATCCCTGAACTTGTTTAGCCTTTCTGTGGACTTCCTTAGCATCCAAATAGTTCTTGAAAATCAACCCTGCAAGCCTCCAACTTTCTAGAGGCTTTTATTGTTCGCGAGCTCATGAGACAATGATATTTAAAATAGCTTGAAGATCTTCTTCTACAACAAATTTTGGGTGACCTCCAGATAATTCTAAATCTTCTATTTTTTAATCCCTATAAATCCCCTTTGTTATCTATCATAATATCATATCCAAGGGATGTTTCTTGTAATCTTGTGCTATAAAATTGTAGGATACATGAGCAAAAGAGTAGAAAAATAATGAGAGTATTGAGTTCTTACCAGTATTCAACCCTAGGGTTGTGGTGACCCACCAATGAAGGTATTATTATGAGGTCTCCTCCATTTTTGGAGAGGGAGAGAAATGATGATAGATTTTTACCCTTCACTGAAGCTGAGCGAAGAAGACCTATTGCAAAATGGGTATTGCATAATGGACCATTGGACAATGGCCATTTCTTAGCCTTTTCCTCTTCATCATTCATTCTATTTTCACTGCCAATTTCTCGGCGCGAATGAAATTTTTAAAAAAAATATATTCTCTAATACCAAACCACACACGCATCTATTATTATCATTTAATTAAAAATATAATTTGATTTATATTTTTAATTAATTAATAGTTATAATAAATAATCTATTTCTGTATGATGCATAAAAGGTGTTCTATTTATTTTTCTTTACTTTTAAGTGCTAGGAAATTAAAATAATTTTAAATTCTAATTTAAGTTCATAAGATAATTAAGGTAACAATTAAAAAATTTAAAGATTGAGTGTTTAGTTTATCTTAAATATCTTAAGCTATTGAACTACTTTGAAATGTTGTTGTAGATGATTCCCATTTATCTATTAATTTAGGTTCATTTTGTAGTAGGTTACAAATATTAAAGTGAAAAAGAGAACCTTAGTACAATTATCTAATAAGAGTAATTGATGGTTCCTCCACTAAACTCTCAAAGAAAGGAAGTTGGAATCTAAGGATGGATTGAACATTGAGTTCTTCTATTCACCACCATTTGACTTATGTTAAATATAAGTATGACTTATAAAGTATTAATTCTTTTAATTATGAATATTGGAATTAATAATTAAAAATTCAAATGAGTGATATATAAAATAAAAGAGAACTAAATTAAGAAAAAAACTATTAATTTAGTTATTTATTGATATACTGCTTAGAGGAAAATTGAATCAATTTGTAATATTGATCGAAGAGCCCAAAATGGTGCATAAAAAATCTCAAAGACATTTAACAAATTTTTGTTTGTGAAAGAGAGAGTTTAGGGGATGGGAGAGGGGAGAGAGAGAGAGAGTAGCGGATGGGAGAGAGAGAGTAGGTGGTGGGAGATCGGGTGGGAGAGGGGGAGAGAGGGGGGATGGGAGTATGTGTAAGAGAGAGAGTAGGGGATGTGAGAGAGTGTGAGAGAGTGAGAGAGAGTAGGGGGTGGTAGAGAGAGAGAACAAGATGGGAGAGAGATAGTGAGAGTAGGGGATGGGAGAGAGTGTGAAAAAGAGTAGGGGGATGGGAGAGAGAGTGAGAGTAGGGGATGGGAGAGAGAGAGAGAGAGATAGTAGGCAGTGGGAGAAGGAGTGGGAGAGGGAGAGAGGGGGGGATGGGAGTGTGTGTGAGAGATCTAGAGAGTAGGGGATGGGAGAGGAGAGAGAGAGAGAGTGAGAGAGTCGGGGATGGGAGACCTAAGAGAGTGAGAGAGAGTAGGGGATGCGAGAGAGAGTGTGAGAGAGAGAGTAGGCAATGGGAGTGGGAGTAGGAGAGGGAGAGTGAGAGAGATTAGGGGATGAGAGAGAGTAGGGGATGGGAGAGAGAGAGAGAGTAGGAAGTGGGAGAGGGAGAGAGAGGGGGTATGGGAGTGAGAGAGAGAGTAGAGGATGGGAGAGGAGAGAGGGTGAGAGAGAGTAGGGGATGGGAGAGAGAGTAGGCAGTGGGAAAGGGAGAGCAAGAGAGAGAGTAGGGAGAGAGAGAGAGTAGCTTGAGAGAGAGGGGAGGGATGGGAGTGCGTGAGATAGAGAGAGTAGGGGATGGGAGAGGAGAGAGGGTGAGAGAGTAGGCAGTGGTAGAGGGAGAGTGAGAGAGAGTAGGGGATGGAAGAGGAGAGAGATCGAGAGAGAGAGAGAGAGTAGGAGATGGGAGAGGAGAGAGAGAGAGTGAGAGACTATGGGATGGGAGAGGATAGAGAGAGAGAGAGAGTAGGGGATGAGAGAGAGAGTGAGAGAGAGTAGACGATGGGAGAGGGAGTAGGAGAGGGAGAGTGAGAGAGTGGGGGATGGGAGAGGAGAGAGAGACTAAGAGAGAGTAGGGGATGAGAGAGGATAGAGAGAGTAGGGAGAGAGAAAGAGAGAGAGTAGGGGATGGGGTATCTAAAACCACAACTAAAGCCAAATATATTTAAAACCTTCTTTTTGACAATGAAGAGGTGTATAATCACCTCAATGTTAAGTGGTCTCTTGAGTTTGATCCCAAATTATGGTCCAAATGTCTTAACTCTCTTTGGCATAAGAATGTTGAAGTTAAGATACACTGCTTCCTTTAGTAGAGCAAGCTACATAGATTTCTCATTACCCACACTGGATGTAGATCCCTTCCCTTGCAATATTTTTCTTTAGATAGAATATATACCCCACATCTTTCAAACTATAGCTTTGCCAAGGCATTTTGGATTTTGTTTGGTATTCCTATGGGCCATGAGATCCATACCTTTCATGCTTTATCTAGCTTCCTTTTTGACTTTCCTAAGCATCTTAACCTTTTTTGAGCTACTATTTCCTCTCGTTTTCTTTGGTTTATTTAGTTTATTTGGATTATTAGGAATGATGACATATTTAAAGCCAAGCATAGGATCCTTATTAAGTCTCTATAGAGACTCGTTGAGCACCAAATCTATGTGTAGCTCACATTGAGCTACAAGGTAAAGGAAAGCCAATTCCTAGGAGTTACTAAAGCCTGTACCAATATTCTAAGAGGTGAAGGTGTTCAACTTGAGGTCAAAACCAAAGACGTTGATAAGTTCAACTTTTATTGTACCTGGAAAGAGATGCTTGAACATATCAAACATGGGAGAGAGTTGAATGAGTTGAATAATTAGGCTGCACCATCTTACTAGGTGAATGTTGTAGTAACCAAAACTAATGTGACAAGGTCAAGACTTGGTGATATCATTAGTTGATTGTTCTTAGGCAATGAAATGTCTAACATATTGATGGTTACAGAGAATGCAACAGAGTTCAATGCTGGAAGACCTTCCTACTTCATGACCAATGATATTCTGCGAGAACCAACCCTAGCTTGGGAAGTATTGATAATCAACCCTGTAACTGAAATCAAAGATGGTAACATCAGACTTAGGTGGGTAGATGGACCCCTACCTTGGCAGCATGGTTCAAGGAGTAAACTTTATAAAAGATGTATTCTGTTGTAAATAATAATAATTTTTGAATGGCCTGATGTTATTCTAGTTGATTTGAACAGGCCACGGATCAAGATAATAGTTGAATATATTATCCGATTGTTTAGAGTGATGGTAGTAAGATGTAAACTATGATGTATCACAATTTTATATTATATCCACTAGAAGGAAAAAAAAATAAGAATAGCATGGGCTCTTAACATGATGTTGATTTGGCACTATATTTGGAGTTCTCAATTGATTATCTTTATACCATAAAATAATGATAATAACTTGAATGCATAAAAATTGGCAAGATAAATAAATTGAATGAATGTTCATTTCTACAACTATGAAATTGATTGTGTAATTACATATTTGAAACTTTTGAATGGATCTAAATTGTGATTGTGGATGAACATTTATATGCATCTTATGACTAAAACATAAATGTGTGTTCAGATAAAAGAGTTTGTAAGTGATGAGTGTATTTATACTTTTTTCTTTTTCATATTCTTAAAATATCAATTTATCAACTATATGCTAAAATTGAAAAAGGAAAATAACCATGTCATATGCACTAAAACATTGATGTCAAAAATTCTTTGATGTTGTTCGATTTATGTACGATTTAATACATTTTATATTCTAGATGTCCAAAAAAGACAAGGTCATATCTTAAGTCGAGGAATTTAAGCAATCAAAATATTTTTTCTTTTTGTAAAATTCTTCCAAGGTCAATTCATCAGCATTATACTAAGATCCAAAAAAGACAAACAATCATGTTACATGCTCAAAAATGTTGATGTTGAAGTTTTGTCATATGAAAATACTTTGATACACTTGATTTGTAAAAGAATTATTCTTTAATATATTCCAAATCCTTTTTGCTCTAATGCAACAATGTTAATATCTAACTGAATTTGTAAGTAATGAATTTTTATTTTTATTTTATTGAATTCTACCAAATAATCATATTGCATGCTCTAAAACATTGATATTAAAGTTGACACCACATGAAAATACTCAGATGTTTAATTTGTACAATATTTATCCTTGAATATATTTTCAAATTCTAGATTCCCAACACCTCAAATAGAGATATACCTAACTATTGAAATGAACCGAATAAAAGAAATCATATATGTGCATAATTTGATATCACTTTTTATTAGATTTCATAGAGAATATTGTTAGATATCTTATAAAGTAGAAAACAACCCCTTCGTTCCATTTCAAAACTAGTGTCTACAATGTTCTAACTATTAGAAATATAAGTTAAAAAATTTTAACTCACAACTCAACCCTAAACCTTAAAATTTTACTCAACACTCACAATTGCCGAGTGCCAGTTTTGCTCAGCATGTGAATGTGCCAAGTGGCAATTTGCTCAACACCAATAGATGCCGAGTGATAGGCAGCAGGTGCCAAGTGAGCTTGGCACAAAGAGGAGCTCGACACTTGAAAAAAAATGCTTAGCACAAGAAGAGAAAATACTCGGCACACACAGGAAATGCTCGGCACCAATGGATGCCGAGTGAGCTCGGCTCCAACTAAGAAAGAAGATGTCGAGTGTTCTGTTTCAAACTTAAAAATTATAACTCAGGAAATATTTCAACATGAACGCATTCACCATTAAAACCAGAGAGCCAAAGCTTTAAGCTTTCAAACAAATTTCTCAAATGCAACATACAAGGGAAGATCAATAGATTCAAGTATGCTTGCTTGCTTTCTATTCAATCTTTCATTAAAATATGACAAATCTGGGAGCATTCAGCTTCAACCATAAAACCCTAAAATAACCCTAAGTTGATAATACTTCAAACTTTCAATAAACTTTAAACCTGCAACTCTAAAGGCTGCATACAATGGTGCCTGGAGCAATCACTGCTTCAACAGGACAAATCTAACAATGACAAACTTATAGAGTGAACAAGGGAAACATGTGCAACTGCAGGCACAAACTTCCTTCCTTCTTCCTTCTCTTCTCAGCTTTGCAACTTCTCTCTGATCTGCTTGATCTGCAAAAACCCTGAACTCTAGCAAATGAATGTAGAAACATTCCTTTTGTCACATTCTAGTTTCCCCCTCTTTTTCAGAATTCAAAAATCTCACCTACCCGTATTAACTTTTCTGTTTGTTCTGGATGTCAGGGTGGTATGTGAGCGTTTGGCTCAAGGGGAAAACGTCAATGCTGCAATAAGTTTTCCAACACTCCCCCTTTGTCCAAGCCAAAAAAAATAAGGATTACAACTGATCCAAATCAACTACACCAAGACTCTCTCTTAAGTGTACACAAGTTCCAATGCGTAATGGCTTGGTGAAAATATCTACTAGCTGCTGCTTTGACTTGCAAAAATTTATTTTGATATCCCCATTCTCCACCAACTCTCTGATGAAGTGATATCTGATCTCAATGTGCTTGCTTCTCCCATGGAATACTGGATTCTTGGACAATGCAATTGATGAGATGTTGTCATAGTAAATTGTTGTTCCATTCTCTTGCCTTTCATTCAAACCTGTCAAGATCCTCCTTAGCCAAATTGCTTGACATGCTGCTGCATTTGTTGCTATGTATTCAGCCTCTGTTGTAGATTGAGCAACAATAGGTTGCTTCTTGGATGCCCATGAAATTGCACCCGATCCAATATGAAACATGTATTCAGAAGTGCTCTTCTTATCAGCTAAACTTCTAGCCCAATCACTATCCGTGTAACCAATCAACTTGAAATCATCATTTGCAGTATACAAAATCCCAAATCCTTTGGTACCTTTCACATACCTTAGGATCCTTTTTCTCGCTTGCCATTGGTAATCCTTTGGTGTTTCCATAAATTTGGAAATCAGACTTACTGCATGCATTAGGTCTGGCCGAGTTGTAGTCAAATACATTAGGCTTCCAACCATACTCTTATATAGTGTTGGATCCACTCTTTTGCTAGAGTCTTCCTTGCTCAACTTCAGACCTATTGTTGTTGATGTGGGGGCTACTTTACTGTTCTGCATTTTAAATATCTCCAAGATCTGCCCTACATACTTTTCTTGAGAGATGAAGATGCCATCATGCATTTGTTTTACTTCTATGCCTAGAAAGTATTTCAAGAGACCTAGGTCTGTCATTTCAAATTCACTTTTCATGGCCTCTTTGAACTCACCAATTAGAGCCTTATCATTACCAGTAAAAATAAAGTCATCTACATACAAGACAACAATCAATACATTACCATCTGTTGCTTTGATGTAAAGAGTGGGCTCACCATTTCTTTTGCTAAAGCCATTGCTCATTAAATATGAGTCAATCCTACTGTACCATGCCCGTGGAGCTTGCTTGAGCCCATAAAAAGCTCTCTTCAATCTATATACTTTTTTCTCTTCAACTGCAACTTCATAACTAGGTGGTTGCTCCACATATACTTCTTCTTTCAATACACCATTAAGGAAGGCGGACTTCACATCCATTTGAAATACCTTCCACTTGTGATGAGCTGCAATTGCTATGACAGCATGCACAGTTTCAATTCTTGCAACTGGGGCATAGGTCTCATCATAGTCTCTTCCATATTGTTGTTTGTAGCCCTTGACTACCAATCTTGCCTTATGCCTATCAATTTTGCCTTCAGCATTGCATTTGGTCTTATAGACCCATTTCACTCCAATCACTTGCTTCTTGGGAGGCAATTCAGTTAGCTCCCATGTCTCATTCTTTTCTGTAGCATCTATCTCCTCATCCATGGCCTTACACCATTTCTTCTTCTTAATAGCTTCCTCAAAATATGCTGGATCACTATGAAAAAATAATGCAAAATTAACACTCTCATCATAATCTTCATACCTTTCATCTTGGTATATCTCCCTAATACACTTTGTCTTTCTTGGTAACAAGAAGGAGAGTGTGGGATCAGAATCTTCACTGCTAGTGCTTTGCCAACTTGGTTGGTCTTCACTGGTACTTAGCACTGACACTCGATCATGGCTAGAGGAGCTCAACAATGACTGAGGTTTCTTTCTTTTTCTTCTATTTGCTCCTTCTTCTTGTTGTTCATCAAAATCCTCTTCATTCGTTATTGGCATCTTACTTGATGTGCTTGGTAACTCATCAATTTGTCCATACCAAGATTGATTTTCAAAAAATTCTACATCTCTTGAAAGCATCATCTTGTTGTTCAATGGGTCATACTATCTGTATGCTTTTGATTCTGGGTTGTACTCTGTGAAAATGCATTTCACACCTTTGTCATCAAATTTCTACCTTTGCTCTTTAGGCACATGTGCATATGCTACACATCCAAACACCCTTAAGTGTTCAACTGTCCATCTTATTCGTGACCATGCTTCCATTGGAATTCTATCATGGAATGCCTTTGTAGAACACCTATTAATTAGGTAAACTATTATTTCCATAGCCTCTCCCGAAAATTCAGTTGGGAGACCTTTCTCTTTCACCATGCTCCTTGCCATCTCAACAATGGTCTTGTTCTTTCTTTCAGCCACTCCATTTTGCTGTGGTGTATAGCTGGCTGTGAGCTCTTTCTTTATACCATGTTTCCTGCAAAAATTTACAAAAGAATTGTAGGTATACTCCCCTCCTCTATCTGATCTTAGGACTTTGATATAGTGTCCACATTCTCTTTTAGCTTGGGCTTTAAATTCTACAAATTTATCAAATGTTTTAGATTTATTCTTTAGGAAATACACCCATGTCCTATGACTGAAATCATCAATGAATGTCATAAAATATGTACATCTCCCAATGGAAGTAACTTGCATAAGACCGACAAGGTCAGTATGCACTAACTCTAATGGATATCTAGCCCTCCTAGAATTTCTAAAATTAAAGGGAAGCCTATGTTGCTTACCCAAAATACAAGCCTCACACTTGTCACATGAATTTCTTATGGATGGCAAACCTTCTACCATTCTTTTATTTGATAACAAATTTAAACCAACATAGCCTAGATGACCATACCTAAGGTGCCATAGTCATGAGGGGTCTTCAATCACACTCCTTAGAGCTGATTGTGTGGGAGGTGCAACACTAACTTGAGATGAGAAACATATCTCAATTATCAAGGGAAACATTCTGTTCTTTGTCATTTGAACTGCTGCAAGTAAATTCTTGCTCCCATCCTTTTCATGAATGACACATGTGTCATTCTCCTTCAACACTTTGTATCCATTTTGAATGAGCTAACCAATGCTCATCAAATTGTGCTTCATACCAAGGGGCGAAATACACATTTTGTATTTCCCTTTTTCACCTTTCTTGGTGCGGACCATAATAGATCCTTTGCCCACAACTAGTAGGGTTCCATTATTACCCATTTTAATTTCAGATTTGAAACTCTTGTCAATGAATGAAAACAAAGTTTCATTACCACTCATGTGGTTGCTACATCCACTATCGAGGTACCAAACCTCAGGGCTTCCTTCTTCACCAACATTACACATGATCAAGGCAGCAGCATTGGGTCCACTTCCCATGTTCACATCAGCTACATTTGCTTGTCCTGACTGATCATTCTGCTTCTTCCAACATTCATTTGCATAATGCTCATATTTATGACAGTAGTAGCATTCTACATTACTCTTATTTGAGTTGTATTTTTTCTTACCTCCTTTTGAAGTATTTTGTGAGCTACTTGCTCCATCTTCTCTTCCTGAGCTTTTTGCTATAGCATTTCTTTGTCCTCCATTTCCTCGGCCTCTACCTCTGGAGTTACTGCCTTAGTCATTTCTTCCTCTTCGCCTTCCTCTTGGATTTGACTAAGCCTTGAATGCTTGCTCTTGGGAAGTAGAAGATGTAGATCTATTGATCCTATGCTCATGGGTTTGAAGAGAATCCATCAACTCATCCATTGTCAAAACAGTGAGGTCTTTTGCCTCTTCTATGGTCATGACCAAATAGTCATATTTATGAGGTAAACTCCTCAATATCTTTTCCACTATCCTCTGCTCTTGATAGTCTTCTCCATTTGACTTCAGTTGGCTAATCACATTGGAGGTCCTTGAACTGAAGTCTGCAACTGATTCATTTTTCTTCATCTGAAGGTTCTCAAACTCCCTCCTGATGTTCTATAGCTTTACAGTACAGACTTTATCAGTCCCCTTGAAGTTTGTCTCAAGGATATCCCATGCTTCTTTCGCATAATTTGCTGTTGCAATCTTAGAGAATACAGTCTCTGACATTGCTACTTCAATCAAACTTAATGCCTTAGCATCCTTCCTCCTTGACTCTTTCAAATGAATCTTATGTGCATTTGTGAAGGCAACATACTGAGTTGGGTTTATCACATCATTGAACCCATTAACTACAAACTCTCTCAAATCATTAGCAACAATTATGGTTTTCATTTTCTTTGCCCATGTATCATAATTCTGTCTATTAAAGGATGGTGGTTGCTGCCATATCTTTCCTGCATCTTCTGCCATGTCAAATATCCCAAGAAAATAAATTCCCTAACTCACTGTGGATGTGGGGCCTCAAAGCTCTAATACCATGTTAGAAATATAAGTTAAAAAATTTTAAGTCACAACTCAACCCTAAACCTTAAAATTTTACTCGACACTCACAATTATCGAGTGCTAGTTTTGCTTGGCATGTGAATGTGCTGAGTAGCAATTTGCTCGACACCAACAGATGCCGAGTGATAGGCAGTAGGTGCCAAGTTAGCTCGGCACAAAGAGGAGCTCGACACTTGAAGAAAAAATGCTCGGCACAAGAAGAGAAAATACTTGGCACAAGAAGAGCTTGGCACACACACAGGAAATGCTTAGCACCAATGGATGCTGAGTGAGCTTAGCTCCAACTGAGAAAGAAGATGTTGAGTGTTCTATTTCAAACTTAACAATTATAACTTATGAAATATTTCAACGTAAATGCATTCACCATTAAAATCAAAGAGCCAAAGCTTTAAGCTTTTAAACAAATTTCTCAAATGCAACATACAAGGGAAGATCAATAGATTCAAGTATGCTTGCTTGCTTTCTATTCAATCTTTCATTAAACTATTACAAATCTGAGAGCATTTGGCTTCAACCAAAAAACTCTAAAATAACCCTAAGTTGATAATACTTCAAACTTTCAATAAACTTTAAACCTGCAACTCTGAAGGCTGCATACAATGGTGCCTGGAGCAATCACTGCTTCAACAGGATGAATCTAACAATGAAAAACTTACAGAGTGAACAAGGGAAACACATGCAACTGCAGGCACAAATTTCCTTCCTTCTTCCTTCTCTGCTCAGCTCTGCAACTTCTCTCTGATCTGCTTGATCTGCAAAAACCCTGAACTCTACCAAATGAATGTAGAAACATTCCTTTTGTCACATTCTAGTTTCTCCCTCTTTTTCAGAATTCGAAAATCTCACCTACCCGTATTAACTTTTCTGTCTATTCTGGACGTCAGGGTGGTAGGTGAGCGTTTGGCTCAAGGGGCAAATGTCAACGCTGCAATAAGTTTTCCAACACTAACGAGTACCTATACAAAGGTCCAAGATATTTCCTTCTCGTCATGATATAGAAAGCTTCATCTACTTATCAAATACTTTTCGAGATTGCATTACCATCACCAAATGTAAGAAAAGAGTACACTCATAGGAAAATCTAATTCATAGAGATGAAATCCCATCATTCCAAGTAGGGCGTGTTCTCTTTTGTGCACTCGAATTTCTCTCGCAACTAGAAATTCCAGCTGAATCCTTTTGTGATGACGTCTTTATTTCCCTTACAAAAGTTGTGGAGAGGTCAGATTAGAGGGCAGCTACTTTTCCAATATTATTGTTGAGATCTCTTATCATGCCAGCACTCCTACACAGATTATCAGGGATCATCGACTCTTGATTCTGATTTATTTCACTAATCAGCTGCCTATTCTGATCTAAAATGCTCTGTACCACACTGAAACTCTCTTGAAAACTTTGCCACACTTTATCATCCCTTTGTGTAATATTTCTCCCTCCATTAAAAGGCCCATTCATCTCCATACGAAATCTGAAACCACCACAATTAAATGCTCAACAAATCATAGAGATAAAATTATCAGCAAACTAAAATCCTGGTTTTAAAAATTATCTGTAAAATTTATCTATTATCTATATTACTGGTTAAGGTGCAGCTTACCAATGAAATGTAATAAGTAAGAAGTGTGACTTTAGATGAATCACCTTATGTACCATTTAAATCTAATTTAACATTTCATTCAATCAAATAATAAACTGATGGCAAGACATAAGAAATTGGTTCTAATCCAATTAAGCACTTCTAAGTATATTTTATCATGTACAATAAAGTAAACTAACACCTGCATTGTTAAGAGAGGATTTGACTTTAAACAACATTTCCTGAACTGAGCTCGTTAAGGCATGAAAACCAACAATAAAATAATAATTGTCAGCTAATGATCATGTTCACAGACTAAACAGATCAAATTATTTTGTGAATAAAAAAGCTGACTGCTGAGCGAGAATTTAGAAATCACTTACTGCCGAACCACTCTTGTATATGCTGGTAGTGGAAAACCAGTATATATGGCCTAATCAAAATCTACTTGTTACTTAAATTATTAAATTGTTTATCTTTCTGATCTAAATGTGCAAATTAGTCTGAGTGGCTACTGAAGCTTTTCCCCTAAGCTTAATTGCTGAGTAATTTTTGGAAAGAAATCTATCTGCTTAGTATAATCTATCTATTTAGATTCCAAAGTTGTGTAGTTTTCTCAAATATTTATAAAGGGAAAAGAAATGATACTTGCATCCAAATTACGATGCCCATATTATTGTATTCGACAAAGCTGTATCAAATAGCACATTCTATACATTATTATTGGATCGAAACGCATTGAACAAGTTTCATTATGTAAGTAAATTTATTGAAAAAAGTTGAGCAACATTGAATCAAAATGCATTATCCAACTAAATCTATTCAATTATCTTAATGAGGAACATTAGATCAAAATGAATAGAACAAGTCTCATTGTCCAAGTAAATCTGTTGAAATACTTTCAGCAACATTGGATCAAAATGCATAGAACAAGTCTCATCATCCAAGTAATCTATTGAAATATTTTCAGCACTATTCATTAAGAAGAGAAAAATATAATAAGAATAAATGGGTAGAAATAAGTTTATAAAATAAGGAGGATAAAATATAATAGGATCATTGTTTTGCTTTTACATTTTATTGTTTGATTTTTATTTGTATAGACATTTTGGATCAGACTCCACAATCTATATTGAAAATGAGAGAGTTGTAGAAGAAAAATGCAGATAAAATTTATAGAGTAAAATCTAGGGAATAAAATCCTACAGCTTTTCCATTCTGATGATAATACTGATAATTGAAACCTCAGTATAAATAAAAATCGCACGATATGTTTCAGAAACAAAACATTGATTAAAAACTAAAGAAATCTAATCTATCTTATAATAATACAATTTTACAATGAATTCTACCTTATAAAAGAGGCAGAAGCAAGAGCTACTTGAGAGGGAAAAAGCCAGAGAGGAGGAAAAGAGTTTGAGAGCAGATTGGTTCTTTTTTGCATAGCGATTAAGCTTAAATAAGGTATGAAAGGTATTTTGATTCGCTCGTGGGGATCAAGCATATATATTTGATGCTTGTCATTCTTTTCTTTTTTTAACGTGGAGAATTTTATTTGCATCTTTAAAAAGAATATAGATTAGAGATTTCAGTAAAAGGGAAAGGTAGAAAAAGGACAAGAGATTCGAAATCTATCCATCCAAAGCTAATTATCGATGAGCACGTGTCAAGCCAGAAAGCTTATCCGGCAATGATGTGAGATTTTGGCATAAACATTCTCTTCTGTTATGCTTTCCAGATATTTTTGAATCTTTTTATTATTATTTTATTCTGCCCTCAAAAGTGCATGAAAAGGTGCACATATGAATACATTTAGCATGTTATTTACTTTCTATAAAAGTAGGTCATGGCTATCTTTTAAAATATAAATACTTTGAAAAACTTTTGAAGAAGATTTTTAAGATTCTATTTATTGGGAAGTTGTTTGTTGGGAATTGAGTTTTGAAATGATGATTAAATGTGTGCACATGGTGGTGATAATAAAGAATTATATAATCTAAATTTAGAATTTATAGGTAAAGATATTGAATTGTGATGAAAGATGGTTGTATATATCATAAATATAATTTTAAGTTTTTATTTTAGAAGTTTAATGGAGTGAAGGAGAGAATCTTGTTATAATATTAGAAGCAATAAAAAATTAAGGTAGTGTTTCTTAATGCAATGCTTAAAGGGTAATAGATCCTCTTAGACATTTCAAAAACATAGAAGACCTACTAGTTACATACAAACAATCCATAACTAACATCATCATACAATCAAAGTACACCATAGCTAACACAAACTTACTATCTAAACACATCATAGATGTCATTAATGAAAGAAATAGACATAAGTTCTATATTTATTACTATTCAAGTTGCTTGGATTATGAATAGCTATTAGATTGGATCAAGAATCTAAAGATTAATTTTAAGTTTGAATTTATAAAAGACTTAAAAAGCATCAAGCATGTAACTTATGGCAAGATTATGTACAAAAAGATAGGATGAAACATAATAGATCAAAGATCGCAACTCATAAGGAAATTAAATCTTTGGCAACCTATAATCTAAAGTTTTTAAGAAATTTCAAAATTTGTAGCTTAAAGGATTGCCTATGGAATATAAGCTAGAGTTATAAGACTTGTGTTTAGAAAAGTCATATGGAAAATAATATGAGGAATGTGTCTCTATATCTAAATAAGTTATGATATGAAATTGAAGAAGATATTGATCTCAGAATGGTTTTGAGAATTGAGTGTCAACACACTTAAGCTATTTCCTAAGTGCATGTCAAGCTAGCAATATATGCGGAGTATAATATATATACAAGTGTTGAGTTACAATAGGTGTCGAGTCAGAAAGATAGTAAGTGTTGAGTCATTCAGGTGCCGAGCAAATGGATAGTGCCAAGCGAGTGTGTGTGTCGAGTAAACAATAGGTGTCGAGCAAGGCAAAATTTTAGTTAGTGTCGAGCATCAATATTCACCAAGTGCTAAGTAACATAGTATTGACATTAGAGTTTGTGCCTTCACAAACTAAGATGTAAATCATGTTGCATGATAGCTAATGGATAGATCTCGAAGTTTAGAGATAAGATCAAATCTATTTGATTCCCTATGAAATCAACATGCGACCAATCAAAAAAATGGAATGCTAAAGAGGCAAAAAAGATGAATCTTAGCCGTAGATACACACCTAACCCTAAGTCACGAAAACCTTTTAAGGAGGATGAAGCCCTATAATTCAGAGAGGAGAATAGAGCAAAAGAGAGTGAAGAAAAGAAGGATAAGAGGTTAAAGTATTAAGAGCACATTCAAGTTGACTAAGCAGAACAAAGGAATTGCAAGATCAGTTAGCAACACAGAGTATCAACACTACAAACAACATCAAATCAAATAAGAAAGGATTAGATTGGATTGAATAGTGATCTAAAATCAGCAATTGAAGATTATAAGTGATCAGGTCAAACATTGTACTATACTCTCTAACAATTGCATTAGGAGAATGAAATCCTATGAATTTAGGTTGGTTTAATAGCCATTGTATAAATCCTTTAACAGGGTGACATTCCAAGTGAATATTTTGTAAATCCTTTAGATAGGTACACTTTTAACATGGTGTGAAAGCCTTTAATAGGGCAGGCCTTTCATAGGGAAAACCATTGCTAATGGTCAAACATTGTAACCTTGACAAGTTACATTATTGTTGTAGTGATAAGTTGTGGGTGTTATCCTCACCCCAATTTTACCTTCTCATTTTGGAGGGTTTATGGGTGATCAAATATGGTGTCAACTATTTTCATGCATGTTTTTACATTCATGTTATTTAGATATGTTTCATGCATGTGTTGATTTAAGTTAAAATTTTTACTGGTTAAGCTTTGTACTTCTGATTCACCCTCCCTGCGGCGCCCCCCCCCAAGAAGTATACTTCCCACTTGTAAATTCCAACAGAAGATTTTTATTCTTTTTAAATTTTATTTTTGGAAAGTATAATACTAATCATAGAAAGGGAGAAAATGTAAATTGACATCTTACTAATCATCTAAATGATCAATATGATCATGTCAAGTATTTATATTTAACTCCTTTTGAAAGAAGCAACAAAATAAAATTCATTCACTTCTCAATATCTATGGAGTCATGTAAGGTAATGATTTTTTTTTTAGTGGTCAATGAGGTTCACTTGTTTATGGGGCTTGTTAGTTTTGTAATTTCAAAATAGAAATATATATTTATCTACTCATATTGTAAACTTTCAAAGAAACATAAGGCTGTGTGGAGGACTATTGGTGTCCAAAAAGGTCCTTAAGTAGCAATAAAATTTGAGAAAAAATAAAATTTAGAAATTTGAAGTAAAAAATTAAATAGATTATTAAAACAACTTCTAAAATGTGTATGAAATAAAGTTGTAGAATAAATGAAGTTTCTAAGATACTAGTTGTTTTAAAAGTAAATCTATTTGGTGAATATTTGAAATTTCAATTTAGCTGCTTAAGGATGGGACAAACAATGTAGCAAAAGTATTAGCTACTCTATAAGCATAAGGCTTGGTAGGAAAATAATGATTCAAAAGTTACATCTTGAAGGTGATACATTAATTTTAGTAGAACTAAAATATTATGAAAATTTAAAAATAGGTCTATAAGTACAATTTTTTAAACTTTTACTATAATTAAATACATTCTTTCTTTCTTTTTTCAAACTTATAATGAATTATTAAAAAAATTATTATAACATCTTAAAAAACTCGTTAAAATATTCAAGAATTTATGATATTTGGTTTATTTTAATAATTATTTAGGATGTGAAATGTAGAATGTACACCATCTTTCAAAGTAGTTTTAGAATGTTGGCAAGAGACATCATAGATATATTTTCTATGTTTTCATTAATGAAAACTAAATTCTATTTTCTATCCAACCTAACAAAATTTGAAATTATTGAAGTTCATTTAATAAGATTAGCTAAGTATGAGTATGTGTGGTAGCATATTGGATCATTTTTTGGATCAATATGAGGAGATACTGATCAATCTTGCATTCTTTGGTTAGAGAGTGATTACAAAGCATATCATGTGTATGTTCTTATGCTCTTAAGTTATGATGTTGAGGTTTGTGGAAGTTATAATGATTTGAGTATCGAGTTGATAGAAAAATATTTATATTGAGATAAAGTTTTGTTGGATCGATGAGTAGTCCTATCAAATCAATGATTCAACCATAATGTATACACCTTTGTAGATGTTAGCATAAATATTTGAGTGTTGATTTATACAATGTTCTAGACACATTATCTATTTTTTTTTTGGAGCTCACTTGCATAAGGCTTTCTCTTGAGATTGAGTATAAGATATTGAATTTTGGATTGATTTGAGAAGAGATGGGAAAGTGGAACTTGACAATGTCTTGGTAACTTTCTATATATGCAACTAGGTAGAAAACTAAGGTCAGGTTTTGTTGATGTATAGCATCAGTAGAAGTAATGATCAATTGTAATGTCTTATGTGAATCTTACTCTTAATATGTATACTTACACACACACACACACACACACACACACACACATTTGGATTATTATCATAACATTTAGTATTGTTATTGACAAAAATTATGATAACTGTGATTATTATTGGGGGTCTTATTGTATGGCGTTGACTACATAAACTATGATATTGTTTATATATAATGTTGTTTACATAAACTAACTAATGGTTAGTTATGCCTCCATAGAGGCATGACCCTACATGGCCAAAGGCCATGTAGAGTCATGAATCTATGGAGGTATGGCCCTTCACAAGTATATAAATGTTCATGTAGATCATTGGAGACAATAATCAATATACGACATTATAAGTCCCAGAGATCTACATATTCCCCTTCCAAGATAACTCTCAACATTCTTCATTGAAGGATGATTTGCATATTTCTTCAGTGGGATAATTCTTTGCAATCTTCACTAAAGGATATTATATCTTCTAAGTTTAAGACTTTGCAATCACCATTCGAGAACAAATTTTGCATCTCTAGTTCAACGGTTATTCAAGTAAGGATATCCATTATTGATCATATTTGTTGTAATAGTTTTGTCTATCAAAGATCACTAAAACTAACATAGTATCAAAGCCATTTTGATAAGAAACTCTATTACTCAAAATTAAAATCTAAAGTCTTAGATTTATAAAATTTAAATTATATCCTTAAATCAAAATGGTGAATCATGTAAGGCTAGAGGATAGACTTGAGGAAGCATAAAAAATTTCATCATGGAAAATTCTAGTCATGATAATATTAAGAAAAATGGAATCAGAGGAGTATATGGAAACAAAAAAATCCATGCTTGAAAAATTATCTCGATAAAATGACATGGAAAAGATACAATAACAAGGAAATAAAAATTATAATAGATTCTATAAAAGATCATATTCTTCCATCCATATCCAGTCTCAAGACTATATTTGAGATGTTCTCTACTATCAATACTACTAGATTGTTAACCTTAAAACAAGATCTACTATATATAAAGATAAAAAATGGAAAATCTATTACATACCATTTTCTATGGATTTCTACATTAAAAGACTAACTTGCAACAATGGAAAATTGAGTTGATGATAAAGAACTTAGCATGATAGCATTAAGAGGACTTCCTCTATCTTGGGAAACATTTATTCAAGGCCTAAGCTCTCAACTTGAGTTTCCTAAATTTGAATTACTAAAAAATGAATGCACACAAGAAGAATCAAGATTAGTCTTAAGAGGAATAAGTATCAATCAAGAGGGTGACATTCAAGATCTTCATGCAAATTCAAACAAGAAAAGAAAATTCAAACATAATAGAAGGGAAACTAAAAAATCATATAAGAAATGTGATTGGTCTAAATTTAGATGTTTCAAATGTGATAAAATTGGTCACTCTCATAACTTCTGCCTTGAACAAAAGAGAATTCATGAAGCCCTAGCAAAAATCAAAGGATAGGAAGTAGAGAAACAGGAAAAAGAAAACTATGCATTTTATTTATCTCTTTCAAGTGAATTAAACTCAAACAACAACACTTGGATTATATACAGTGGAGCATCTCGACACATAACTGATTTTAGAGACAAATTTGAAAACTTCTTAGAACACTCCTTAGAAGAAGTTACCATTGGAGATAGCTCCACTCATCCTATCAAAGGTATTGGTTCCTACTCAATTTATTTAAATTTAGGAATTACTCTCCAAATAAAAAATATTTTACATGTACTTAGAATAAAAAGAAATTTGGTCTTTATTTCTACTCTTGTTGATCAAGGATTTAGAACCAATTTTCAAGAGGACAAAGTTCTATGTTGGCCAAAGACCTCTAATATCAAGAAATCCATTACTATTGGATTTAAAGACAGAGTTCTATATGAGTAAAAATCAAAACTTAGCTCTAAGTCATGAAACATCAAATTCTACCAAAAGTTGTCAACATTGAGGTTATGTGAAAATTTTACTCCTTGAGAGAATAAGTGCGTAAAGCATTTATCTTTTTCTTGATCCAAGTTCAATTTCATGAGCTTTTCTTAATATTTATCATGTTGAAATTTTAAGATCACTTTCTTATTTATTTTTGGATTTGGATCGTTATCTTGTGAAGCATGTCTAGTATGTTTTGACCTTTGGGGTGAAAGTGAACAATGTCTAGAAATTTAATTGGTAAATCCTTGAGAATATTGTCATGCTTCTTCGATATAGGCTTGTTTTCCTCATTCTTTATGTTGTAACCATTTATCTACAATCCTAGATAGGAGTTTGTCGATCCTCTTTTCATGCTCCTCCTTAGATAATGTCAATGAGACACTATTTTGAAATCTAGGTAAAAAGGGTGTATACTCACTAAAGGTAGTAGAAAATGGTTTAAAACCCAAAAATTCTAACTTTCTTCTAAGTGATATGTCAAAGATAGCCTTTGTCACTTTCCTTGGTGAATCTTATATCTAGCTGTAACTAGCATGAAAGAAGATACAATAATTCAATAGGATAACTATAATAGACTTGATTTTCAAACTAGGTTAGCAATATTTCCACTTTTCCAAAGTGATGATGTAAATAGAGAAAAAAAATGCATAAAATGTTGTCCTCTTGCATTTTTCTCCACATTTTTCCATAAAATCAAGAAAAATAAATTTAATATTAGGAAACCCATTTGGCTTCTCTATAACATATCAAAAGATGAGGTATGGTTGTTTTGGACAAAGTCTCTACTATTACACTATGGGCCACTTTTTAAACATAAAAACCCCTTCATTTACAAATGAACTATATGGAATAATTATCTCCCAACCATAAAACTTGATAAATTATCTTATTATGATCCTAAAGTGAGGATTCCTCAATTAGATTGAACCCATCAACTCTCTATATGTGCTTTTTATGAGACCCTCACCAAACAAGGCCAAAAACTAGGGCCTCTTCAAATCTGACCAAGAAATCACTTCCAGGACCCTTTAGTTAATCCTACACCATTTTTATGATAATTAATTTGATTATTTTACATAAAATCATGGCCTCCTTTGGGAAGATCTCTCGTTGCTATAACTATGGCATCAAATTTAATGCATTTTCATGCACCAAAGCACTCCAAACTTGTCCACTTGGATGATCATCGATGTAGGGAACAAAGAAAAATAGATAGGTTTCATCCTAGTTGTGAATTAGGAACAAGGTTTCAAAATGATATAATAAGACCCAAGATGTAAGGTCAATTGTACTCTAGGTGCCATTATAAGCTAGAGTGCCAAATTGAACCAAGGGGTCAAAAATGAGTAATATAGGTTATTTTTAAAGGAAAAAAAGATTTTTATATTTCTTAGAAGGTTATAAAGGTCCTTAGGGTTATTGGGTTAAGTTTTAGGCATCTAGGAGTTAAGATGTCAAAAATTGCAAAAATGCTGACAACTTTGTAATTTTGTTGAAAAATCAAGTGTACATTACAAAAACCATTTGAAATGTGTTTATTATTATTAGAATGGAAGCACATATGTATGAGATGAATGTACAGGCATCAATGGGTGATGGTTGTATGGATTTGATGTCTTTTGAAGCAATAAAAACCTAATTTTTTGCCATTTTTCTTGTGTTTTGTTGTTGTACAAATGTGTACAGATTGGCACATGTGAAAATTTGATATTTTTGGATATCTATTTGAAGTATCTTTCATTTTCATTTTTTTTTGAGGTTTTCATCTATTCATATGTGTAAGATATTGCCATTAAATTGAGGGTTGCCTGGGTAAGCTTGTAAATTGACTAGTTTGCACTTATGGCCCTCTAACTTGCAATCCAACAATGAAATCTTGATGCCATTTTGTGGGAAGAAATTTAGGGGTTTATTCTTACATATGGAAAAGTTTCAAGGGAAAAAAAGTTGGTTTACTATTTTTGCTTTCAGGCCCTAGGCTGAACATCATCATGTGTTTAGCCCGATTTTGAAGAGAAATTGGTGTAAAACTCTCAAACTTGTTGTAATGACCCAGGTGAAGGGTGGATTGGATTTTTGGAATGGTGAAAAAGAGTCCCAAGTGGTTGTGCTAATTATAGAGGGCATTAATATACAGATTGGAAGAAGTTGCAATGAAAGAAATTCAGTTTTTCAGACATTTTGACTGTTATTTCCACATTGCACAAAATGTATGAACTTTTAGATATGTGATATATTTTTGAGATAGAGCTTTGAATCAAATTTCTTTTGCTTCTAGTCTCATCATTCTACATGTTTTCTAGTTCAAGTTATTACATTTTTAGTGAAACTTGGTTTTTAGGACAACATTTTGGTGCACACAGCAAAAATGGGCCTCTAACTACAATTTTCTTGGTTGAAATTTCATTCCTACTTGGAAAATGGTAGTTAGTAGGGTATTTTTTAAGATTCCATGGTTTCAAGACTAGAGGATGTGTTTTGTGATTTTTGCAATCAAACCCTAGGTGAAATACCATGAAGGATTTGACCTATTCTAGCGTGTTGATTTGTCAATGGTAGGAGTTTGGGAATTGGTGAATGGCTGAGAATTAGGAAAAAAGTTATTTTAGTGTTTCCAAACCTTTTCCAATTCATAGAAGTGGAACCAAGTGAAAAAATATAAAAATTGCACTTCTTGTGCAAAGTTGCATTGTTGGAAGTTGTAAAAGTTGCTCAAATTTGCAACTTAGTGGAAAAAGGGTCATGGGATTGAACTGTTTATTCCATTAGCTCTAGGTGGCCAATTAAACCCTAGCCTCAAGCTCAGCCCATCCTATTGAGCACTTGAATTTTCTTGGGTACATCGAATTGAAACGTCCCTAAGGGTCACTAAATGCCATAGGGCAGTGATCTTTGATGGGGCATATCTCAAAGCTCGTGTGAGATATGAATACAAATTTAGGTCCTATAGGACCATGTTGAGGAGACCTAAAATAACCTCTCTCACTTTTTAGAGATCTTACTCCATTTTGGTTTTTCAATGCCATCTCAGGTGATGCTGAAACTTGTAGTGTTGACTAATACAAAGTTGCCAACTATCAAATCTCCCTCACCATTTGTCATGGGATCAAACTGTCTATTATGTTAGCTACAGATAGCCGGTTAAACCATAGCCCCAAGCTCATCCCATCCCATTGAGCACTCAAATGTTCTTGGGCATGTTGAACTAAAATGTCCCTAAGGGTCACCAAATGCTATAGGACAGCGATATTTGATGGGAGATATCATGGAGCTCCTATGAGGTATGGATGTGATTCTAGGTCCTATAGGACTATGTTGTGAAGACCTAGAATAACCTCTCTCACTTTTTGGAGATCTTACTCTATTTTAATTTTGTGATGCCATCTCGGGTGATACTAAAACTTGTAGTGTTGGCCAGTACAAAGTTGCCAACTGTGAAATCTCTATCACCTTTCATCGTGGGATCTATTAGTAAACACTTTTTCTAATGAATGTTCATATATAGAAAACAGAGAAAAAGAACGTAAACTAACAAATGAATTCCTATAGAAGAGGTTAAGGAATTCTCTGCTTAAAGTTTCTTTGATGAAAATGGGCACAGATACCTTTATTACAATGAGGATTTTTGGTCTAATAGAATCAACCGAATGAGCTTTTTAGGAAAACAATCTGCTAAAAGTGTTGAATCAACTTATTTTATCTCATCAAAAAAAAAAACTTTAATGCAAAAGAACCACTCGATTTTAATTATCAAGATGATCCACATAGTTGAAAATTAAACCATCAAGTAGGAAATTTTGATAAAACTAACTTCTCACAGCATCCCAATTTCTGAATTGACAATTTCAAAATCAATAACAAACATAGCCAAAAGCTTAAATAGTATCTTCAGAAATACTGATTTAAATAGGCAGATAATAATATCTACTTACAAAGCCTTTAACCATAAATCAAACTGTAGAGTTTCATTTGTATCTACAGAATTCTGAAATGCTACTTCTAAACTAGGACTAAAACCATAAAAAAAAATAGTTTTGTCTATCGATCTGCTAGAGAATTCTAACCCCTATACCATACTAATTATTACATATATATAGGCATGGGGTTGGATTGCCGCCAAAATTACCCCACCAAGAGTTAATTGTCTTTGGGTAAAGTAACTAAAAATGCAAGAAAAACATATGGAAAAATAAAATATAACTAAGCGATTAAGTGTAACTGCTTGTCTTGATCAGGTAGCGTTGTCTCCACTAGCCATGCCTTTCACCATTTTCCACATTTCATAGGCAGTCAAAAAGGCTGAGATAATGGATTGATGTGGAAAACCAATATAGGCAAACTTTTGCTTCTAGATTTATTTCATCTTCTTTAGTTCAACAACCTTTTCTTCATGCATTTCCAAGTGCTTTAGATTGATGATTAACATAACCTCAGTATGTGCCATGTTAGAAAAGTCTTTCTTAGCTAGTGCCTTCTTGTCTTGCCATTCTTGAAATTTCTTTTGAACTTCTTTGATTATCTCATCCGATTGGGCAACAGAGTCGTCTTCTTTTCCCATAAACTGTTTGGCAAACCATTTAAGGTCATTTTGAATAATTTGGTGTATAACCTTAAGTTCTTGCAAGGTTACTCCTTTTGTCAGTGCTTCATTCCTCCATTCGATGCAATCTTTGATGATATACAGGGCCTTTTTGTCTAGACTAGCTATGGGGCATTTAGTCTTGAACTTCTGTAAGCTGAGTTCTTGGACATCTTCCAACCACATCACCACCTTTGTCTAGTTATTCTTCTCTTTTGCATATCCTTCATTGCTTGCCTCCACCTTTTTAGCAATGTTTGATATTTCCTTTGAAGCATGGTCTAAGCGACCTATGTGCTTTACAATGTCATGCAGAACATCCTAAACCCATTCCCCTACTATTTTTGCTATCGCTCTGCACTTACGCAAATTCTCCAATGATTGTTGATTAGTCACAGTGGATACATCAACGGTCATTGACATTTCACTGATTGGCCTTGCTTCAAGAAGAAGGATAGCATTAATATATTGTGCCATGTTTTTGATTGTTCCCTTCATCTCCTACTTATCTTCTCCATCTTTCCATACCTAGTGTACAATCTTTTTATTGAATGCTTCAAAGAATTCCATGTCTACTTCTCGATTCCCTTTTCCCAGGTCAACCTTTGTTATCTGGTAGTCTTGAGGGACTATAGAATCACGTAAGCTTCCATCTAGTGGTGTAGCTATCTCTTCTACCCAACGTCCTGAATTCTTATCAAAATTAATCCTTTCCTTGGTTCTGGCTTTCTTTACTTTAGGTGTTTTACCAAGACACTTACTAACCAAATCATCAATGGGCATAGATATTGGGACTATGCTTCTTTTCTTCTCCATTGATGTCTCTAACCATTTAGGCATAACCTGGTCTTTTTGTGTAGAAAGGGAGCATTTGACCAAGGTGAGGTTACTCTCTTGGCCTTCGGTAGTCACTGGCAAGTTTTGGGATTCATGTACATTATCCACCATAGGTGGGTCTTCTACTACCTCCAAGTCAATGGTTATGGTGTTCTTACTTCTGATGATTGATGCCTTCTATGTGTTGAACAAGTTATCCTCTTGCTCTTTGGAGTTACCTCTTGAACTTGAAGTTGAAGTGATTCAGGATTTGCTTCAACTTCAACTTCAACTGGACCTACAACAGAATCAGGAACACCTTGATTAGTTTGCTTGTTGGCAATCTTTTTATCTTTGCTTTTTGAAAACTTTCCAGAAAGGTCTGAAGTAGCCACTACCTTTAATTTTATCCACTTGGTGGTTCTAGCTATTACATCTTTAGTACGAGCATAGACATCATTTTCTTCCCTCTTTTCCCAGTCAATTTCAGGAATGGGCATGCATTCAATCTAGTCAATATAAATTGATCAAGAACTTCTTTAGAATCATCATCTTTTAGTCCATAAGTATCTAACTCCACATTAAACATAGTGATCTGTTTAATGGTTAAGTGTGACCATAGTCTTTTCCTTACTTCAAATTCATTAAGGTAGTTTGCCCAAAAATCTTCTAATTGTGGGGAATGAACCAGGGATACTGCATTCTTAACATTATTTCTGACAAAGCCAGTATAGTCAAAATCTAACTGAGAAATGAAAGGCTTAAAGCATAACAGGGTTAATGATTTTGCTGACAATATGGCTTCTTTCAGACTGGGGTATCTATAGTGTCCAATTTCAATTGGGAAGAATACTGAAGAAGATCTTTTTGAGATCTAAAAAGACTCAACCACATAAACAAATTGCCTACACATCTCAGATAACTCTACATAGTCTGAACAATAATGTGGTAGCTTTAAAGGTTCATCAGAAAAACCACCCACTCTGATATATGTAAATTTGGGGAATTGAATGTAATAGCAACCATATATTTTCACAACCTACATAGCTTCTTCTGACATCCTATCATTCTCTCGGCCTTGGAGTTCAAATACCAATTTCCCTAGAAAGACATCATTTACCCTTTTGAACTCTTTGTATAATGTAGTTTCTTGAAGATCACCATAATATTGGTAGATGGGCATGCCATCAACCCAAGGTTCACGTGAAAGATTGTCCCATTCTTTAGATGCCGCTAGGATGTAAATTAGATAAGAAGACAAGAAAAATGGACCACAACTATTGACAGCTATTACACCCCTATGCAAGTTTTCTGCTATTAGGTCAAACCAATCAATGAATTTAACTCCTTCAACAATATTTTGTATGAAAAAGTACATCCATGACTCCCAGTGGAATGCATGCTCATTTCCCTTAATCCTATTCAATCGAAGAATGATGTCTGTAATTTCTTTTATAAAATGCTCAATAGTTAATGGCCTAGGTAGTCTAGAACCTCCCTCTGCTGGTTTGAAAAGCCAGGAATGAGCTATCTTGTTATCATAGTTGCTTTTGTTTTCGGCGTACAGGCGCTCAGCTTCTTTGAACATCCATGGCTCATAGGGTTCTTTGTGAGGAATCCTAAAGGCTGAATGAACACTGGTTCTATTGATTGTAACAATCACTTCCCTTGAGGCTTTCTTAATACAACTAAAAATATGGTCATAATGGCTTGCACATTCAAGGATGAGTTCTGGGTATGTGATAGCAACGGGAAAAGTGGTGGCTTCTAATAATACACTATCAACTAGCTTCTAGTAAAGAGGGCTTGACTGGATGTTCTTGGCTTGTTCAATTACCTCAGATAATTTTTTATTTACCAGAAACTTGTCAAAAATTTTAGGCAATGAACTGAGAAAAGATGACTTCTCTAACTTGGGCATTTTTGGGCAAAAAAGTGTCATGATTGCTAAGAAATACAAATTTACAAGATACGGCTTAAAATATTTCAAAACAAAGCAAACACAATTTGAAATGTAAAGGGTTATGGAAATGCACTTGCAATTTGACAGAGACATAGTCTGCAATTTGCCCTTCTTACTTGATAGTGCTGGAATTTCTTTGGAGAAAGTGGAATGAGTGGGAAAGGCTAAAATGAATGCATTTAAGGAATGATTTGTGTAGAAGATCCCAAGATAGATTTGGCAAGTAAGTGCAATAATTACTCATTCATGTGAGATGCATTGGAAAAGACATCGTGTGTGCTTTGTTTTAAATACTTTATCAAATTCGCACGTATAATGTTATGCTAAGTGATCATGACATGACAATTTTAACCCTTGATCAAATCTTTCCATAGCCAAACACGTACTACCTTAAACCCCTTCACTTATAACTTTGGATGTCTTGGGAAGCGCTATACTGGGACCCATCTTGATTTGGCCCGAAAAGTTGAAACCTGCATACAATTATCGTTAGTGTGCAAAATCAATATTGAAGTTGAAGTTGAAAATTTGGGTGGTTGGGTTTCAACTTCAGATTTGACTTTACTAAGGCTGACTTGGGCAAAGAAATTGGGCTCGACATATGAAGACCGATGCAGACTCAAAATTGAAGTTGAAGTAAGCTAAAACTTCAAGTTCAACTTCAAGAAAAGAGGACTTGTCACTAAAACATTCATGGGCGCGAGAAAAGTATAAGCACTAACAGGATCAAACTACTTGTTCTATTAGCTCTGAGTGGCTAGGTAAACCCTATCTCCAAGCTTGTCTCATTTTGTTAAGTGCTCGAACATTCTTGAGCACGCTGAATTGAAACGTCCCTAAGGGTCACTAAATACCATAGGGCAGCAATCTTTGATGGGGCATATCTTGGAGCTCATGTAAGGTATGGATGTGATTCCAGTTCCTCTAGGACCATGTTGTGGAGACCTACAATAAATTCTCTCTTTTTGGAGATCTTACTCTATTTTGATTTTGTGATTTCATCTCGGGTGATGCTAAAACTTGTAGTGTTGGCCAGTACAAAGTTGTCAACTACCAAATCTCTCTCACCTTTCATTGTGGGATCGAACTATCTATTATGTTAGCTCCCAGTGGTTGGGTAAACCATATCCCCAAGATTGTCCTATCTAGTTGAGCACTCAAAGGTTCTTGGGAATGCCAAACTGAAACATCCCTAATGATCACTAAATGCCATGGGGAAGTAATCTTTGACAGGGTATATCTTAAAGCTCGTGCAAGGTATGGATGTGATTCTAGTTCCTAGAGGACGGTGTTGTGGAGACCTACAATAATACCACTCACTTTTGAAGATCTTACTTTGTTTTGATTTTTTGATGCCATCTTGGGTGATGCTAAAACTTATAGTGTTGGTGAGTACAAAGTTGCCAACTGCCAAATCTCTCTCACCTTTCATCATGGGATCAAACTATCTATTCCATTACCTTTGGGTGGCCAAGTAAACCCTATCCCCAAGCTTGTCCCATCTCATTGAACACTATAACGTTCTTGGGAATGCCAAACTAAAACATCCCTAAGGGTCACTAAATGCCATAGGGCAGTGATCTTTGACAGGGCATATCTCAGAGCTCGTGCAAGCTATGGATGCAATTCTAGTTCTTATAGGACTGTGTTGTAGAGACCTATAATAACCTCTCTTTCTTTTTGGAGATATTACTCCATTTTTATTTTGCAATGCCATCTTCAATGATGTTAAAACTTGTAGTGTTGGCTAGTATAAAGTTGCCAGCTGCCAAATTTCTCTCACCTTTCTTTGTGGGATCAAACTATCTATTTGGTTAGCTCTAAGTGGCCAGGTAAACCTTATCCCCAAGCTCATCCCATCTTTTTGATCACTTGAACATTCTCAAGCATGCCAAACTAAAATGTCCCTAATGGTCACTAAATTCCATAGGGTAGCGATCTTTGACGAGGCATATCTCAGAGCTCATGCGAGGTATGGATGTGATTCTAGATTGTATAGGACCATTTTGTGGAACCCTATAATAACCTCTCTCACTTTTTAGATATCTTACTCTATTTTTATTTTACGATGCCATATCTGGTGATGCTAAAACTTAGTGTTGGCCAGTACAAAGTTGCCAACTACTAAATCTCTCTCACATTTCATCATGGGATCAAACTGTTTATTTTGTTAGCTACAGTTGGCTAGGTAAACCCTAGCTCCAATCTCATCCTATCCCATTGAGCAATCAAACGTTCTCAGGCACGTCAAACTAAAACATCCTTAAGGGTCACTAAATGTCATAGGACAACGATCTTTGACAGGGCATATCTCAGAGCTCATGTGAGGTATGGATGAAATTTTAGGTCCTATAGGACTATGTTGCAGAGACCTATAATAAACTCTCTTTCTTTTTGGAGATCTTACTCCATTTTAATTTTACGATGCCATCTCGAGTGATGCTAAAATTTGTAGTCTTGGCCAGTACAAAGTTGCCAACTACCAAATATCTCTCACCTTTCATCATGGGATCGAATTGTCTATTATGTTAGCTCTAACTGGCTACGTAAACACTAGCCCCAACCTCATCCCATCCCATTGACTGCTCAAACATTCTTGGGCATGCTGAACCAAAACATCCCTAAGAAAGATAATGAAACATTAAGGGGCTTACAATAGTTCATAAGTTTTTATTTATCTCCCCCACATTGAAAATATCATGGAGAAAACATGCTATGATGTTTAGAAGGAGAAGATTCTAAAGGGCTCATAACTTTTCCTCCTCGTCATAACTCACAATCTTAAGGGTTTATTAGTGGTAGGCTTACTATGGCACATATTCTAATGTTCCATAGGTTTATAAGATTGTGTCAAAACTATCAAAGGAATGATAGAGATCACTATTTTACATGATTATGAGGGTTTCTCAAGGATCTTATCTCATGTAATGTCATATTTGTGAATAGAAAAGAACACATTCAAAAATACCAATCACATTATCATGCTCCTAAATGATAGATTTGTAAATTATGATATTTTTTAATTCATTTTCTTATATTGAATAATGGTTTGGATCCTTTAAAGAAGTGTTCTTTTGATAGTTGTGGGTACATATGACCCTCACCAATGTATGATGGTTCCATGAGAGGCAATAAAAAAAGAAGTCAAAGTAAACAGATATATAAAGTACAAAAGTATATTTTAGAATGAAAATAAGTGAATAGACTCTATACAATGCATTGAGGATAGTTATCCAAAAAGAGAGCCGAGAAACTCATACGATATATGAAAATAAAGAGTAGATAATGGTAAATAAATATCAAGTAGAGAACTTTTTTTGAATATGATAGGGAATGACTATGGAAAGTGTTACATTCCAAGTAATGATTGGTTGGGATGTACATCATAGACTAAGGGAGATGATATTCATGAAGGGTTTAAGATAAAAGGCTACTATAATTGTTAAAACAACATTAATGATAATCAATGCATAAGGTAAAGGCATTAAATGAAGGAATGAGATCGAAGGAAAATATTCAAGGCAACAATAATCAGTGTGAAGAACAACTTTTTAAACCTTTGTAGTAGTGTAACTATCAACATCTCTATAAAAACTCTTAAATCTTTATCAAAACGCTAATTTCCATGAAAACAATGACATGGTATTAAACTTAATATTTGTGGTCAATTCTATGGTTTTGTGCTAAGGTTAAAGAAAGTGAATTTTTTCCTATGTAGGTGGAATATGTAAATGAATGTCAAGTGGCAAAGTATGATCATGACAATCTTTAAAATCATTCTAACTTTTCTTTCAACTAAGCCCAACAATAGTGCTCAGTCCAAACAAGTGAAAAAACACATGTGAGAAGCCTATGTAGTAGTTATGCGCAAATGGAATAGAGGTGTCCAATTGAGATCAATGATTGATTAAAGTTTAATGAAAAACCTCTTAAAAGCTAGTTTACTACTATATCACATAGATTATAGTCATATGGTAAAAAGTATAGAGAAACTTTATGGTAGAGGTATATAAGAACTAATTTAATGGATCATATGATAGTGAATTTAACAAAAATAAAGACATGGTGAGACAAAAATCTTAATAAATCTAGTAATCATCTATAATAGAATACAAGTCATTTAGTAATATTTATAGTAGAAGTAATAAATTAAAATATTTCAAGGATCTTTTAACAAAACACCTAGTTTTGTACGTGCAAGATGACTCACAATCAAATACTACAATGAGTTGTAAAGTTGTGAGTTAGTTCATAAAGGGATAACCACAAAGGAACAATCAAAGTTCTAAATCTATGAAGAGGAGCTCCAAATTCCACTTAGGTGGTGGTAGGTTGGTAGTTTGTGGAAACTTATTATCTACTCCTATTTTTTCAATGTTGAACTCTATTAGAATAAATTTACAAGTTTGACCTAGCATGATCTGAGAACTCAACAAAGTCTTTCAAATATTTTTGCATACATGTCAATGAACTAGTCATATATGGTGATTTTGAGGCTACACTATATCAATATATTATTATATTGTCATGGTGAATGGTGATCTAATGAATAAGAACCTAACATATCTAGAGGTCCAAAGATGTGCAATTGTCATAGCATTAAGGATAAGACATTGAAATAGTGAGGTTTCCCCTTTGGAGAATGTGATAGTTATAAAATTATGGTAATAGTAGTGTTAAGGAACATGACAATAGGTGCTCCAAAATTCACAGCCTAAATGAGCAAAGAAATTCCAAAAGATGTCAAAATAATGAAGTTCATGGTTGTCTCGTTGGTGATGTGAAAGATGATGTGTATAGTAGACAAAGAATCAAATTCAAGAAGTTAAAGAACAAAAAGTTTTAGGATATTATTTTGTCATAGATGAAAATGGGACATGCATCCCATTATCTTAAAGCATTGGCATAATGCACTCTTAAGGATATTAATGCCATGAAAGTGGAGCCTTAAGCCAAGAGACATGGATTGAATGAGGTCAAGCAATAGATATATGAAAGCTTTCTATAATAGCTAAAAAAAATTAGATACTTGTAGCCTCTATATTCACCATGCATTAGTTATAGTTTATGACCAAGTTTTGAAAGGTTTTGTAAATTTATTCAAAGATACCTGTCTGCTGCCAGTTTTGGAGTTGTTTATCATTAAAGGGTTTTAAGTCTTGTCTCCACCATGGAAATTCCATGGTATTATGTATTTCAAGGCTATAGACCCTAATGTATTATATTATGCAAGAAAGGGCCCTAAAAGTGAGTGCAAACAATTCTTTGACCAAGCCCTAGGTGAGCTAGGCAATGCCCAGCTAGGGACTATCAACAAAGAAAGAGCTCTCGAGAGAAAATCTTGGAGAATGAAGAATTTCCCTTCTAAGGGATTGAAGAGGTGTATGAGGAGGTTATAAATCTTAGAGGAGGAGTCTTGATGAAGTGTGGAAGTTGAATTAAAAGTGGGGATAGTAGGAAGCCAAGAAAACCCTCCCAAACCCTCAATTTTGCTATTTTTGTTGTATGACCTATACGCATCATGAGACCCTAAAAATCCTTGAGCATGGGTCCTATTTATCAATTTTTCTTAAGGAAATAGGTGTTGAAACTCTAAGACAAAGGAGCTATTGGTCCTAGAAATTTGCGTGGAGGCCTAATTAGGGTCTCTCCTTATAACCCTTTTGTGAAGAAATCTTGAAATTGGGTACAAACCCATTGTTATTATCCATTCATGCATAGTACAAGTGTTCCAATAACACTTAGGACATCATGGAAATCTTGGTTGGATTGGGAAGTGCTATGGTACCCTAGTAGACCTATAAAACCTTTCGAGGGATACTATTCTTAGAAGAGTAAGGGAGTGATGCAACAAGTTTGGATCAATTAACCTGGCGAGGAGGTTGGCCAAGGTTAGGGGATGTTCTAAGTAGAAAGAGATCCTATAGACCACATAGGTGTATAGAAAACACCAAGATCCATGTATAATATACAAGGTTGCACGGGGACGAGGGTACTTGGGGTACTTAGGGTATGGGTATGGGTATGGGTATGGGTACAACTATTTATTATAATAGGGGATAGGGGTACTTGGGTATGTCAAACTTGATTTATAATTATACTTTTATATTTATAGAAAACCTAAATTTATGAGTCATGATAATGATTTTTCAAATCAAGAACAGTGATAAAGTTTGCAAATGTAATGTATTGTTTCGGTTTCAGATTTGTTATATGTTTGTAATAATAATTTATGATAAATGTTTAGATGCATAACATAGAAGGTAGGATTTAAACATGAACAAGAAGATCATAAATCATATGACAATGACATATTGAAAATGATAAATTTTTGGCTTTAACACTGATAAAAGTTTTTGTTAATCAATATTATATCATAAATTCAAATTGATTAGGTATTGAATTAAGCTTGATAAAAAAATAACATAGAAGGAAAACTTTAAACATGAACAAGATCATAAATCATATGATGATGACATATTGGAAATGATAAACTTATGCTTAAATAGTGATAAATTTTATTGTTAATCAATATTCTATCAAATTTTTGAATTGATTAAGTATTGAATTAAGCTTGATAAACAACAAGCTGATACACAAACAAAAAACTAAAAATAATAATCCAAAATCTCAATCAAGGTCCTTAGCTATGATGCTCTCCATTGAGTACGTGATACTTGGGATACGTGTACCTGGTACTTGGGTATGTGGGTATGAGTACCAGGGGCGTGGCTACAAGTACCCATGCAACCTCATAATATATTATGATAACCAATAATGTCACACATGAATGAACATATAATATATTATGATAACCAATAATGTCATACATGAATGAACATATAATATATTATGTTAACCAATAATGTCATACATGAAGGAACATATAATATATTATGATAAACAATAATGTCATACATGAACAAACATATAATAGAAAATGATAACCAATAGTGCCATAGATTAACAAATACATAATATACTATGATAACCAATAATTTCATACATCAAATATAAAATTTCATATATACATCAAATGTATATCAAATAAGTTCACTAACATAAAATTCAACATATATGTCCATTGATTCCTATACATGTATGTCTATCAACTATATCTTCTCCTTCCCACAAGGGGAAGGAAAAAATTCTCTAGAGGTCTTCGATCATTGTGTGAAGGGAGATGATGGCAATGATGGGGTCTTCCTCACATGCTTGCTTGTCCTCCTTTTGAGACTCTTCTCTAACTCAAGCTAATACAAAAAAAGTAGCTATGAATCAATAATTATTATACATTTAAATTAAATATATGTACACACAAAATTAATTATTTTCTTACCTCCATCAAATAGTCGCTCTGCAAGTCCACATCAAAGGCTTGTGGCCAATCAGGTGTAACAAGACCCTACAAAAATTGAATCAATATAATCACTTATAAAGCACATTAGAAATTTTGATACTAACTATTATAAACAACAACTAAAACCAAGAAAATTCTTTCATACCTTAGTCAATGGCTGTGAACTAGCCATAGTTGCAGCTGTAGACACCTAAATCCTTTAGAAAATAAAGTATTTTTATTTTTTGAAAAAATTCTTGATGACATCATCATTAATTAATTAATTTATTTTTATGTCATTAAATTCCTTTATCTTAATTAAAAATATTTAATTAAGGAATCCCTCCCAAAAATGTTTAAATCTTATTTAAACATTATTTCCTTATTTAGAAATTATTTAATTAATAAATTGACCAAAAAATCCAAAATAAATAAAAAAATTATCTTTTCCCCAAAACTTGGCCAATTTCCTTAAGACCACTAACCTCTTCCAAAATCTTCTAATCCTTCTTTAATTTTGATTAAAGGCTAATCCCATCATTTCCTACCCCTAATCCCAACTCAAAATATTTAATTAAGATTAAATATTAATCCTCATGTTTATTAAAAAAGTTTTAATAAATATCTCCTCCTTCACCCACCCTCATTAAATGCCATCCACTTGCCTATACCTAAGCTAATCCTAAACCATCCTAATCCATCCTCTAATCATTTGCACAATCCTAAGCAAGCTTAAAACCTTCCTAATCAAGCCCAAGTCAAAATTCCTCTCATCTCCCTCAAAATATCCCAACCATAAAACTTTATGAAGCCCACTAGGCCATAAATGACTCTTCCAAGCCCTTTCATTGCTCTTACAAGACATTTTGAAGGGTCTTTATGAAGATTTTATCCCTTGAGCCTCTTTTGTTGACTCATCCTTCCCCTTTCCTCCATCCTCTCACCCTGTGACATGTGTCACTCCCTAATTGGTTGTAAGGAAGCACAATCCATGTACTCTCCTCTCATGCAATCTGAGCCCTCCATGAGCTTTTTCCCATCCTTGCATCTTATCCCTCAATCCCTCAAGCCTCTTGCCTATAAATTGGATCCTTCCCCTTTGCAAAAGAACACAATCCATGAAGTAAATTCATAATGACTTTTTCAGAAGCCATTTTACATCAAAACCATACACTCACACCCAAATTTCAACTCCATTTGAAGCCCTTTTTGAAGCATAAGCTTGAGCATACATCCTATCTATTTAGACAAATCCACTCAACAAGAGAGCTTCTCATTGAGAGAGCCCATTAATGGCTCATATTCTCAATTGAGAGCTCATCTTAGTCTATCTTGAAGTGTATGAAATTTTTTTAGTTTGTAGAAGCTTTATTTAAATTTGGTTTCTATTAGCATACTAACATTGCTCATATACATTATGGCATGCCCAATGGGACCCCGCATGGGTCATCTTCATTAGCTTTTTTAGTCAAGTTTTGTATGTCATTTGCTGATTTTGGCTAATTTTACTTGTGTTTGTGATTGGTAGGATTGTATAAATTGGTTTTTTAGGTCCACATGAGCATGAAGAAGACAAAGGAACCCATAGTCTATCTCATAGTGTTTGTAGATTTTTCAAGCTTATAGGTGGACAAAGCACTTGGAATTCTTCTTCCTCTTCTTGTCTATATTCTTCTTATTCCATCTACTTCTTCTTCTTCTTCTTCTTGTGAGAGATCTTGGCCATTTCTTTTAAGGAAGAAAAATCATACACACTCCTTTTTAGTGCTTTAAAATGAACCCCCAAATCATACTTAAATCCATTAAAAATTAAAAATTTGCAAAAAAAAATAAAAATCTTTGAACAAGTGAAACTAAACCAATCCAATCATTTGCATCCTTGCAACATCAAAGTTTTAGATGCATTCATGCAAAGTTAGGAACACTTCATTTTTGGGAATTTAAAAAGAACTTCAAGTTTCCATTTGAAAAGGTTCAAAACCAACACCAAGTGCACACTAAAATCTAAATCAAACTCAAAGCATCAATCAAGGATAAAATGAACTTCATTTGAAAATATTTTAAAGTTCTTTTAAAAATCTCATGAAAACTAAGAGTCCTAAATGGTTGCCAAAATTTTCCTAAAAGCTTTGTTATTTGTTCCAAACAAATGTCTTGTTGCAAAATCTTGAATGTTTCTTATGTTTTTCATGCATCAAAACAATCTAGTGATATCATTTTTGAGCTTAAAACATGAAAACTAGAACACAAAATCTTGAATGAAAACCAAAGTCCAAAGAGTCATTTTCACTTTTGAGTCCAAAACAATCTTGAATGATCTTAGGTTAAAACAAAGCACTTCAAAGTTCTTAAAACAACACACAAAATCTCAATCCTGAATGCTCAAAGGAAAAAACTTGAATGTTTAATCACTTGTCTTTGAATGCATGTTGCTAAAATCACTCTTGAGTGCCATGGATTAAAATCAAGTTTGTGTTTTCTATGAACACATGATTAAAACAAAAAATCCAATCTTGAATGCAAAAGGTCAATTAATCATTACAATATCTCACACTTCATCTTTTGGGGCATAAAAAGAATCTATATTTTAGAAACTTTCTAAGTTATAAAAACAAATAAAGACACTTTGAGTGAATTTGTTGTTGGACTCACCCTCTTTAATCACCCATCATTCTAACCATTGGTTACAATATCAACATCATATATGGGGATGGTTCTACCTAAGAAGGTGTTAAGTGCTCCACAAAAATCAAATTCCACTCACTTGAGTTTTTATTGGTTTTTCTAAGATAGAAAATTTCTTGAATGCACATTAGTCTCGCTAACACTTCATTTGGGCATAAAAATTGAACAAATCTTGACGTGGAGGGCCTCTAGACACGCGGTTGAAATTGAGCTTTACACACATCTTTGTTTTGGTCTTAAAACAAACTCACACTCAATCTTGAATGCCTTAAAGAAAATCAATCAATACTTGATGTGGAGGGCCTCCGGGTGCACGAGTTTACTTTTTGTTGACCCTAAATCTTCTTGGTGTATTCATTCTTCGATCACTTCTCTTTTTTTGGAACATTTAAAATTGGAATTGAACCTTTGCATCTTAAATCACATGTGTTTTCAAAAGGTTTAGATCAGAAAACTTAAAGCGTCAGTTGGAAAAGAACTCTGTCTTTTAGCCCAAGATCATCCAAGTTTTCTCTCGCCTTGTCATCTTTCGAGGCCATCTTGGGTGCACAAGATTAGGATCCAAAATCTTGTTGTAGCTTAAAGGAGGCCTTCTTGAGGATTTCATCACCTCTTGGGATGACATCAACTCTAGCGTTCCAGTGGAGTATAAAGATCAGGAGGTGAAATCAAAGACACCTCTCTTGGGATCAAAATTCCGTCACTTGGGCTAAGCCTCAAGGAACTTTATACCCTTGAGAAGTGAAAGAGGAGAAGTGAGTTACTGCTCCTCTCAGATATGTGACATTGTTTTGGTTTCATCTATGGATTTGGGCCTCACATACCTTGGGTATATCGAGGACTCCCTAGTTAAACCAATTGTCGACCTTGTAGACAACCATCTAGGATGTTAATGTGTTTGAAGTGACTGATCGAAACATTTTTAGAATATACACACTCCTTGGTGCACGTATGATATTCTAAGAATCAAAAACTTCTATCTGGTTGTTCCTATCTATTGCTTGATCTTTTACTTGTTGAATGAATGTTTTCCAAACTTGGTCAATCCTAGCTTAGGGCACACTTAGCGTAGTCACTGCCTATTTCAGAAGTTGAACAAGTTGAAGCAAAACAACCACGATCTCTCAAAGCCAAACAGATTCAGGAATTTATGTCAAAACAACCCAAACCCAAATAGAAGTTTCACAAAGCAAAATTCAAGCGCTCTCAGGTATACCAAGAAATTTCAGCCAAGAGAAAGGAAGTAACATCAAGTCCTAGAATTGCCAAACTCCACAAAGCAAAAGACAAAGCGGTCGACAAAACTTGTCAAGATGCCTGGTTAGATCACACTATCAGATTTAGCAAGCATCTAGGAGTTAAACCTGCTTATGTCTTACCAACTAGGCATGATTTCTATGATTAGGCCCCCTTATTCCTTCACATCTTCTTGCATAAGCTCCACTTTAGAGTTATCCTTGTAGGTAAGCCAGCCACCCTTAGTCATCCCCTTAAGAATTTTAGCTCACCCATCTCATTTAGATCTTTGCCTTAGAACCAAACCAATCCCCTCAAACCTAGCTAGCATCTCAAAAGCCTAAAACTTCACATCCAAGCCTTCAAAATTGTTGTCACCTTGCCAAAGTCTACCATTCATACCAATTTGCAAATCCACCAATCTCACCAAGGTTATCCCTTTGACAGAGCTTTGTCTAGGGTAATGTAGCTTTGTTACTTGTTATCCCTCATCACCTTGAGCTAAAGGTTGGGATCTACAAGTGGTCAATCTCATGTTTTTCCTAAAGGATCATCAGTCTATCCTTAAGTTGACACAATCACCAGTAAGCTTGCACATAGGAAAGTAGACCTTTCATGATTTGGCGACATATCTTTGAAGTTAGAATCCCCAACCCAATCCTCCTTAGGTTTTTCATATAGCTTTTCTCAACTTAGGAAATCATTTGCATAGAAAAGCCTTGCCCTTTTGCATCCATTAGCATTATTGCATCTCATCCCTAGGAACATTTTGCATTTTCATGCCACCTGTCATTCACTTAGCCAAGAAGAAGAAAGAAACAATGGAACCCTATCATTTGGATCAAATAGCATCGCTCCCCTTGAGCACTCAACCATCCTTCAACCTAGAGAACACTATACCATCACCTACTAACATTGAAGCTTTCATGAACCAACTAGAAAATGCAATATTGGTGAATGTCATTATAGAAAAGAACAAAGAAACAATCATGGCTAACTTTTGAAGGGACAATATAGGAGCCTTCGACTTTGGAAGACCTCCTCCCTTATCAGATCCATCTCACCCATTGTTTGGACAACTACCACTCCCAATAGGATCTTATGATTCAGATTATCTCAATATGTGCCAAAAGAAGAGCCTCAAGCCAATCCTTATGATCCAATAGACCCAAACATACCAGCCTCCACTCAAGTTGAAATCTCGCTTCTGCAAGCCAATCTAGCCACCACCACTCCACCATTGGTCCATACCACTCCATACCAAACCCCCTTTGCCCAAAACACCTCATCATTCACTCCCTTCACTATTGTTGCTGCTGCTCTCCAACCCAGCCTTCAAAATCCCACTAATACATCAGGGGTCAATTTGTGACGACAAGAAAAGGTAATGTGGTTTTGGCTTTTTTTTTTCAATTTTAGCCCAATGTCGTCGCAATTGCGACGTCAGGCGTCGCAATTGCAATGCTAGTGAGATATAAGAGAAAAAAAAAGCAAAAAACCCTCATTTGAATGAAATCGCATGACACAGGGTTCTTCTGAAAGGAAAGGTGCACGCATTGCATGATAGCCTTTCGCATAACATTGGAAGTGAAGGTACACTAATAACAAGGTTTTGTATTTGAAATAGATATTTATATTAGCTAACACCTTACAGGAATCACTAATAACAAGATTTTGTCTGGTTCAACGACACAACTATGGGCATTCTATCAAGTTATCTTCGAATCAGGGCTTATTCAGTTCTCCTGAAATCCTTAATATTACTACTAACTATAACCGTCTCCTACATATATGCTTAAATATTTCTAAACATTTATTGATACCCACAAAAATAGAATTTAACACAATGAATAGACCAAGCAAAGAGTAAGAGAATGACTCATTCTCGGCAAAAATTGAAGAAAGTGACAGAAAACTGATTCACATTCATAGAAAGAGATATTTATTATACACAAAAAATCCTTTCAATAGGCATTAAATTGAATGTAAATCAAGTGAAAAGACATCATTGTAATAGCATACTCTTCCATACAGATTTATTTTATAGAATGCAGGTATTGTAACAAGGAGATCGGTAGTGGTACAACTCCATTAGACTAGTGATATTGAAGCAGAATATGTCAAAATTTTATATATCACAAAGAACCATTTTTTAGATTTTTGTATGGATTTTAGTATGATTTTTATATTCTAGATCAGGTACGATATTGTCCATAAAAGCTAGATTTAACTCATGATGGACTTATACCTTAATCATCTAGGCCCCCTTCCTTTGAGTTGAAGCACAAACCTCAGTTTCCTCTCCATTTTGGAACCTTACCATTATTTATTCTATGTAAGAAAATTGGCATTCCTCCTTCAATACATGCCTTTCAATAATTGTAAACTTCACAATTCTAAATGGCTAAGAGGCATTAACTGCATTTTTTCTTTTGCCACATGTATTAAGCATTTTATATTTCTTATATGTACTAAACAACTATTAACCTATTCAAATTTAATGTAATTATTGTATAAAGGTATGCTTCTACTATTTAGTATAGTTTTTTAATAGCTTTCTCTTGATGTGGATAAAGCTTCCTCTTGAATTTTTTATTTTACAATAGATAGCTTAGCTAAAAAATTAATACCAAAAGTTGCATTTATGAAAACCATATAGTGCTCTAATCTGTTCTTATATTAACATCAAGTAACATTCAAATTGTGCAATAGAAGGACCATTGAGTTGTTTATATACCTAGAAGTGTGGCATGACAACATTCATTATGTTATATTTTTATGGACTAGTTAGGAATTGAACCTAAGATCTCCCATTTAGTAGTGAGAATATGAATTTGTGCAGCCTACATGAAGAATCTCAAACTTGTCTGGCTCTTCCAATTTGTAATGCAGTGAGTTGATTTCAAAGAAAGCATTAGGCACTCCATTGTAAGAAGATAGTGTGCAAGCTAAGGTATGTCTCCAGTCATTCATTGGTTTTTGTTACTAGGTATGTCTAAATTCAAGTATACTAAACACCTTTTTCTAGCAAACAATTTCTAAAAATAGGATAACTTGAAAGTGGTAGTGGTACATGGAAATTTTGTAGAAAGTTGTCCCATAGTTGAGGGTATGACACTTGCAAAATGATTATTCATGCTCTATCACTCTAAGAAGAGAACAATTAATAAGAGTAGTGAGAAAGGGTAATTAAGATGGTAATGGCTATCCAACAAACTAAAACTTAAACATAATCTCTCTTAACGTTTTATCACTTTAAAAATAGCAAGTACCCTAAAAACCTGCTAAGTAAACAAGTACAACTCAGAGGTACTATGAAAAGAAGTGGCAAATGAAACATGAAAAGAAATATTCAAATTCAGAGAAAAGACACAGTGAACATGCTATCAGTAGTACAATTCAAAATAATAATATGTACGATAAAGGAAAACATCAATGCAAGAGAATGCACATAATTATATTCTACATCTAGGTTCTACATAATTATCTCTCGCTCACATGCATCCTACTTGATTATTTTACTTTGGAATATATGGAGCATGGTTCAAACTTCAAACAACTTGGCAAACTGGTGATTACATGCAGAAAAACTCAGTAATAGAAAAAGAAGTGGTTCTGGCATTTTCCTTTAGAGCAGAATCAAACTCAAAAATAGTTGGTTACTTATTTGTACTGTGGCTGCAGTCTCGATCAGCTGAGGAATGAGAAGAGATCAAGTATTTCAAAGATGGTACCCAATACAAAGAGATAAGATCTCATAACATAATTAGATGTATTCCAATGGTGCCTTTGGAGACATGCACAATAGGATTTTAATTTCCATGAGGCAGGGCATTCAACATCATCATATTTGACTTTAGGAGTAGCAACCCAAGAATTTCCCACCCACACTTGTCAGTGCAAAAAAATATATTAACTATTCGTTGGTAAACATCCTTCTATTTGGTGAATTATAAACAACTTTCTATTATACATAACAATTTTTCTGCTATCCAAGATTTTACTTGATGTTGTTTCTAGAAGAGATTGTATATGTTTTTTGAATCACAATGTTTCAGATCTCACTCTATGACAATCATATGGTATCTAGTTATGATCCTCTATATTCATATTAGAGGCTTTGATGTTGAAATTGGCTTAGCAAATAATCATGACGATGACCATAGGGTCTCTTGATAATTTGCTTGGTGACTAATCTATTTATGTTAAAGTAGGATGTATTAGCATTGACTGTAGTAGAAAAACAAGTTACACAGATGAAAACTTGCATTATTGCACTTACAACTAACATTTGACACTTGGAGTTGATATGCACGTTTCTTTGAGGTGGGTGATAACAAAGAGCTCATCAATTTTCACTCTGTTATCTTCTGGCTACAAGTCTACACCATTCTTCACTATTTTTTATTTATACCTAATACAATTTTATTTTTCAAAATGTTTATCACTGCCACATTTTTTGATAGTTGGCTTCTTTGTATTAACGCCTATAAGGAGCCATTGGATATTGGAAGATAAAGGTTATAAATCTCAGGTAGTTTGTCTATGAGATTTCTTTTGGATTTGGCTGTGTTACATGAAATGTTGAAGTAAGATGCACTGATTTCAACCCATTCTGATTGATTTGTACAAATTCTTATAACCAGTTCCATATATTTAATTACATTTAGGCACTATCTTTTAATGCTTTATTTCAGTGTGCTACATATTCTATTTCATATTTGTGATATATGATGAAAGTATTATAACATATGGAGGAACAATCCATGAGTGGCGTGGCCAGTTGAAATGGTTTTAGTTTCAATTTTACACTATTTGATACAAATAATCAGTTTACCAATCGACCCCTAGGTTCATTCCATTTGCAGTAAAATCTTCATTACATAGAAAATGTTCACAACATCTATGTCAATGCTCACACATCTTCTTGGACTTACGCAAATCTATATGAATCCTCACACATTTTCTTGGACTTACATAGGAACTATGTTGCCCTATAGCTCTTGTTGAATATGTTATCAACATGGCTTTTCTATTAAAGGCTCTCATGCTAAATTGAAAGCCAGGTAAAGAAAAAGATATTATACACTATTTTGTTGGTACCCTGTGCAGCACAACAAACTTGTTCTTACTATAAGAAAATTTTCTTTTCTTTTGTTTCATTGTAGATCTTCTACTTGCATAGAGGTCTCTCCCCATCATTGGACACACTTGATAACATTCGAGCTTTGGATCACATACAGGAAGTACATCTATACACATAAGTATAAACTTCTTCTTTTCCCGCAACACATATAACAACAATTTTAAGTGCTTGCAAGGTATATACTTATGAATAAATATTACATCCTTATTTAAATGTATGAAAACAATTTTCATTCCCTTTAAGCTTCATTCATCTCAATGTGCAATTCACAAACTCAAGAATAGTGGCTTTTGTTCTTCAGGATACCTTTAGGGGAAGAGTATGTGAATGCTCCCTCGTGTCTGGAGTCCAGTTTAGAGGAGATGGCTATTTACACTACTAAGGTTTGTTGAATCTAATTTTGAATAACATTGCTTGCTATTGTTGAATCTAATCTAATGCATATTTTAACTAGACTTATAGCTTATATGTTTTCAAATTTTTGTTAGGCCTTGTAGTTTGTATAATTTGATTGCTGGAGAGCTTCTACAGCTAAGCAAGAAGGTTGTTGCACGAGTTATAGCTGCGTGCTTGGGTATGAAAATTGTTTTTTTTAATTCTAATGTATATTTTAACTAGACTTCTAGCTTATATGTTTTGAAATTGCTTTTAATGGCTTAATGTTGTAAGGTATCTTGAAATAAGACCTTCAGGTGGTTGGTCAAAGTTTTACAAATAATCTTAGGAATAAAGTCAAAGAAAGTATTTTTAAAATATTAAAGTATTTAGCTACGTCTAAGAAGATTTGTGTACTTTCGATAGTTTTGCTTAGTTTGTGAAAGTTGTAGACCGAAGTTTTCATAGCCTGATTTTTGCTTCCTGCAAAGAACGATCATGTCAGATAAGATAAGTGAAGAACAAAACAGGGAGACAATTGCTAGATTGTCGTCTAACTTGAAAAGAAAAGGTGATGGAAAATGTTATTGTCCTTGCAATATTTGTAAGGGCTTAAACCGTAGAAGACTGCTAATCAAAACAGTTAAGAGACATTGTAGGGAGAATGATCACATTGAAGGGGGGCATGCCTATCATCCATTGGTACGTCGTTCATTATATCATTTTAACAATTTATATACATATGAAATCACTTGATGATGAGTTGATGATCATGGTTTATTTATGTTAATCAATTTTATATAGGTTGATCTTCCCAAGGAAGTACATGATATGAACAACAACAATCCAAAGAATATGGTTTTCGAAGTGGAGGAACATGGAGGTGCAAATATCCAAGGTGAAGATAATGATCCAATGGAAGATGACGATCATGCGCCAGAAAACACAATTGAAGAGGATGGTATAAATACATTGATCCATGACACATCTAGTCCAAGTGTATCTGATCATGATGATGATGATAGCCTCGATGTACCTCTACTTCAGAAGGCATATGAGCCCCTATACAAAGACTCCCAAACAACTCTTCTCTCTGCTATATTGTTGTTGTTGAACTTGAAGGTTATGAATGGTTTATCCAACATAACAATGTCACATATGTTAAGGTATGTCATATATGTCTTTATAGTTAACAAAGGGTGAATAATGTACCACTAATATTGTTTATATTAACAACTTATATTTTTTGTTGTAGATTGATAGGTGAGTTTCTATTACCATCATCAAATATTCTACCTCGCTCATATCAAGAATTAACTGCTGTTATGAAAGATATTGGAATGGAGTATGAAGCAATACATGCTTGTCCCAATGATCATATTATATATTATAAAGAACATGAATTTGCAACACAATGCCCTGTATGTCATACGAGTAGATATCGAACAGATCGACTAACAAAAAAGGTGCCTCAAAAGGTTCTTTGTTACATCGCCATTATTCCATGGATGCAACAATTATTCAGGTGTAGTAGCTTGGCTCAATTTATGGATTATCATGCATGCAATAGAAGTCAAGATGACATTATTTGAATCCCTGCGGATGGTTTGATATTTATGCACATAGAGGAAAAGTGGCAACACTTCAAAGAAGAACCTCATAATCTCAGGCTTTCATTGGCAGCGGACGGTGTCAATCCATTTGGAGAGATGAGATTTGTTTACTCGGTGTGGCCTATTTTTGTTATCAACAATAACATTTCTCCCTAGATGTCAATAAAGAGGGAGCACATTATGTTGGCAATGATTGTTCTAGGTATCTTATCATTTGATAGTTATTAATTTACACGTACTTACAAATCTTGCAGTAAAATGGTCACAATAACTATGTAATGTTACTGTTCATTCAAGTAGGTAAATATCAAGTAAAAGATATGAATGTATATATTGAGCCTCTTATCGACGAGTTGGTGGAGTTATGGAATGGTGTCACTATGTATGACGTGTCTAGACCAATACGACAAAGACAATTTCAATTACATGCAATACTTGCATGGACAATACATGATGCCCCAGGGCTAACACATTTTTGTGGTATGTTATAGTGAATTCAAGTTGCGCACAATAATTCTAATTATAAAAATCAACATATTTAATAATCCAATTACATCATTATCTTGTAGGTCTTCAAACAAAGGGAAAATTTGCATGTCCAGTTTGTGGTCCAAAGATGAAATCTCGTCATTCAAAAAGTTTAGGAAAGCAGGTGTTTGATGAGTGTAGACACTTCCTCCACAGGAATCATAAGTATCGAAGTACGAAAAAACATCTTTTCAATGGGAAAGAAGAGACTACATCAAAGCCATGAAGAATGACACCTCGCCTATGGAAGTTGGAATATAATAGAATTAATCATCGAGGTAATGTCGTTCCACCTAATGGTTTATTTTTGTAATTTATATATTTCTATTGTGATTTTTGCTGACTAATTGTGTAATTGATGATCATGAAGGTCGTCAAGGCAATACTGACAACCTTTCAAAGGGACTAAAAAGCTATCCCAGACAATTTAGTAGGTTGCCCTACTATGAGCACTTATAAATTGTGCATTTGTTTGATACTATGTATATTGGAAAGAATATAACAAAGGCATTGTGGAAAATATTGGATGGAAGGCGTGACAAAGAAAAAATTGTTAAAATTTGTAATGACATACATGAATCCAATCATGCATTGAAAAATTTCATTCACTCAAATAGCAATAGAGATCAGATTAATATAAGTGCCCTTTCATGGTTATTAACGGAGCAGCAAAGTGATGCCATAAAAGAAGTCATACAAAAAATTTGATTTCCCACAAGATTTGCTGCGAACATAAACAATCTCATATCAAAAAAATTGAATTTGGGCCAGGGCTCAAAACGTATGATTGGCATACTTTCGTCAAGGTAAGTTATGTTCTTTTGTATTTACAATATATTCATAAACTACGTGAATTGTTCATTATGTTATGTTAGAAAACAATGAAATGATTGGTTTATAATTACTGCAGTACGTGCTTCCTCTATCTCTGCCAGAGCACTTCAACAATAACATCAAACAAGTGATATACGATCTTGGAAAATATATGAGGTAAGCAGTAATAGCTGTTCAATTTGTTGTATATATTTATTATATTCGTGATTTTTTTTTCTTGCTATGTAATCTATTGTATATTATTTTTTAAAGTCTCATATAATGAACTCCTCCTTAGACCATTGAAGATAATAATGCAACAAAACCAAATCTATAAAAATTAAGAAGAGTGTTGACATAAGAGAAAACAAGACGAGAAAAGAAACATAAGATATATACTCAAATAACCATCCTACCCCAAAACACATGAATGTGTGTTAATTCTCCATATAGGTTGTGATACACTCATAAACTCCAATGCTTCATAAGAGATCACCACTCTAATTTCTTATGAGTTCAAATACCATTTCCTTAAAAAAGCCAAATAAAATTGTCCATTCAATCTTCATCCAAGCCTTCAATATGTAGGCCAAAGAACCTACATTGATTTTCCAAAGAACCTGTTAGTGCTCTAGTATTATGCATTTTATCAAGATCCAGAGCATTAAGGACAAATTTCATAGGTCCGATGTGTAATGAAATAGGGTGGAGCCATTAGTAAATCTTACAGCTAAGGACTAATACAAATTTTAATGTTGCCAACCTTGGAGATGCATCTTAGTGAAAGGCTTATGATGCTCATAATTATTTTTTTAACAATGTGATTTAGCAAATATGGTAGGTGATAGTTTCAGTTTCCCTGATGTCTTCTTTTAACTCTTAGGCAGTGTTTCTCTGAGCTTCTAGGACTGAGGGATGCAGGGAAATAGGACAAAATTTTTTTTCCAAAAGGTTATGGCTACTAAAGTAACTTCAAGAAACTAGGAGAAGCTGAAATTTTGAAAAGTAAATACAATGTACTGAATTTGTAATCACCATCTTCCCACCTCTACCTTCTAGAGGCTTTAACTTTTAAAAGTTTTTCTTTAACAAAATAGCTTTTTTTAGAACATTATGCAGAAAATGATGCAGGTTGTCTAGTTCTGAGAAAGATGGCATCCTTTCTGAGTCTCTGAGTCTTGAGGATGTCTGGAACATCAGGAACATCTTCCACTCCCCAGGTAATGCAATATGCATTCCCATGGAACACTGCATTAAGGCTATCTTTTGGATGACAACTCTTTCTTCTGTGGGGTACTTGATGTCATGGTTATATGTTGGGAAGATTGTTCCATTGGTAGAATTTTGTTGTTCTTGATGCACTTCCAGAGATTCATAAATATGTAAAAAGGCATTGACATACAAGAAACTTCATGATAGATGAGAAATCAATACAAGATTGTATGTAAGGATTTCATGTCATACCCACCCCATGATTAATCTATTTCAAATAATGTATCAATATGGGGCAAAGGTGTCGTGGTCACAAGAAGTATATAATACTTAAATTGGCAAATGGATATTAAGTAAAGCTCTTGAAGAATTGACTATTTCATAAACAACATATCATTCTCACTGATTATACAAAATTGATAAAGAATCTCCTATTGAGTTTGAGATTCAAATCACATGTTTTAGAAAATAACAAATATTTCACTATCAGTAAATTGAATGCTTTTGTGATGTCTGGCAACTCGTTCGACAATTATTATGTTTGATGGGCATGATGAATTGTCTCTTCTGCAAAGCTTCGTATATGAATTCATTTTTCATGCAATAGATTTAATTTTAATCAAATAACCCATATTTAATAAAGAGCCAAAGAACAATATTAGTAATAGAATAAAAAATCCTATGTCACACAGATCTATCATGGCAGTTATACTTTATATGTAGAAATCTACAGTTTTTATGACCGTTTTAAAAATAATTGTCTATAATACTATATTGAGGAACACATGCTTGATAACTTATTTGGCCCCATTTTCAAGGCATGAAGTATTTAACATTCAAAGACGTTGAAAAAGAGTTGGTACTTCTCCCTAAATTAATCTTTAACAAGCAAGAGAAACCATGTTTACTATAGATTTTAAGCTAATCATTTAGAAATATCTTAAGAGACATTCAGAGCATTTTTCACAGGCGAGAATAGAGAATATTAGACACTAAATCATTATTTTGAATTTGACCCCACTTTATTTTGGCCTTTGTTCATTTTCTCTTTTAGTGTCAGTTTTAATCATTTCTACAAGGTGACAAGACTTGTTCTGTTATACATCTATGTGAACACCAATTTAAAATTGATAAAAGGAATCTATCTTCAATCTAGTAGGTGTCAGGGGCTGTAGTTTCAAGATTTGTTTGAAATTTACAAGTCAATCTATCTCTTTTATATTGCTTAAGAGTTTCATTGTTTGTTACAGGATGATGCACATATCTTTTGTTTGCCTAGTCAGATCAAGGAAGAAATAAGATCTGTTCTAGATCTTACAGAAGTAATATTGTCTCAATTTGGTTTTAAGAGCTATGAAGTCAACTTATCAACAAAGCCTGAGAAAGAAGTGGGTAGTGATGATATTTGGGAGAAAGCGACTTCTGCTTTGAAAGATGCTCTTCAAGACAAGGTTTGGGATTATTTTATTGATGAAGGAGGAGGTGCATTTTATGGTCCAAAGATTGATCTTAAGATTGAAGATGCCCTTGTAAGAAAGTGGCAATGCTCAACAATTCAGGTAAACATATTTGGCCTATACTCATGAATTTTAATTAGTATAATCTTGGGGAGTTGACTTTGATTTTTCTAATTGAAATAATACTGTGGACATCTATATGCAGGTGGATTTTAATTTGCCTGAGTGATTTGATTTATTCTATGTTGATTCAAACTTAGAGAAACACAAGCCAATAATGATTCAAAGAGCTATCCTAGGATCTCTTGAATGCTTCTTTGGCATATTAATAGAGAATTACACTGGTGATTTTCCCTTGTGGCTGTCTCCAGTACAAGCCCATCTTTTACCTATAACAGACACCCAGGTCTGTAGATTGATTGTATGTTCATATTTTGTTTTTCCTACAAAGGGTTTCAGGTTGACTGATTAATATTGGAATTCAACAAGTACCATACTATCAGAAAGTGGTGGAAATGGTGAGGAAAATAAATATTAGAGAAGAAATATCATATGGTGAGCATCTTAGCAAACTAATTCAGAATTCAGAAACATAGAAGATACCATTAATGGCTGTTGTGGGGCCAAAGGAGGTGGAGATTGAAACTTTAACTATTCATTCAAGTCATGGTGGAGAACTGGGAATGATGACCGTCAATGAGGTTATAGAAAAAATTGAACAAGCAGTAGCTGCCAGAAGTTTTTTGTAGTGGATGGTTGGAAATGGCTGTCATGACAATTTTTGCAGGATAATAACCTTTTCTTGTTTTCATTATCTTTTTTGATAGCTAAGGAAATTAGTAATGAAAGCCAAGAAGCCTTTTTCCATCTAGAAAATATTTTTTTAGGCAACATATTTCAGTTCACACATCCGTATTCCCAACTGTTGTTGGTATCAATTTCCTATGCTATTTCATGTTGTATTTAAACCTCCACTATGAGAAGATGTGTCAATATTTATTTATTGTAGGCACAGATCAATCTATCCAGATAATTACTGTGAATATTCATCATTCAACATGGTGAATATTCATCATACAAATGCTAGATATTAAAAGCTGATAAGATTTTTATGGCCTCAGAAACAAGTGTAATAAATTTGATTAAATAACCATTCTGACATGTGTCTAGGCTTCTTGTTGGTGTGAGCTTTATGACAGACAACACAAAATAAAATACCAAGGGGTACTTTATCCTCTCTTGATCAAAATCTTTATGTTCTAAACAGATGAACTATGTGATCACAAAGACAACTCCAAGGTTCCAAATGTGTGTGTTTTTAATGTCCAGGATAGACTATCATGGTAGGATGATTTGTTGAAAACCTCCAAGGATACTTACATGGTTATTCAAGATTTGATCATTCAACTTTTGAATTTCCCTTTTCTTTTTTCTTTTTTTGAAATTTTGTGGGTTTAACGCTTACAAAGATTTCTAAAACGAAGTGTAAAAGAGTAGGGTTTATGAAGATAATTTTAACCTTAAAGTAATTCTATACTAATCCAATGAACTTAGGGCCTGTTTGGTTGTGGGCATAGGAATTGAGAATAGGCATGTAATATTGGGAATAGGAATGGCAGAGGAATTGAGAATAGGCATGATCTGACGCTTTGGGGCTCAGCAGCCGAGCAAGTGGGTAGTGAATTGCAACAAAGATACTACTTGCAAGACACTACAGTTCTAGTGGTTAAGGGAGGCCATGTTACTGAGTTCAATGGAAGAGTAATCAACACCACAGGTAATACACAACTAATGATCAATCTCCAAATTCCAGAGACAGCAGAGTTAAAGTCATGGTTTGATGACAATGTTAAGGACAACGGTGAGCCATCGATTAGCTATGCCCCACAACCTCCTGCAGTATTGAGAACGATAATTCATGACATACATGATCAAACTATGCATTCTACTTGTGCTATAAAGTGCATCATGAAAGAAACCATTATAGAGGTCAACACAGACAAGCTATCCTACCTGGCTTGCCCCAACCAAGTGGCAGCAAAGCAATGTAAGAAATTTTTTTTTGAAAATGCAAATGAAGAATGGTACAGTAAAAAATGTGACAAGCAATTTATGGAATGCAATTATAGCTACATGGGACCTGCCTATAATTGCAAGACCACACTGGGGAGCTATGGGCAACCGCATTTGATGAAGGAGCAATACAACTGCTCGACATGACTGCGAACACATTGCTAGAGCTAGCAGCTGAAGATGATGCTTGTGGCAGGGCCGCTGTAGTGGCGACAGCAGTTGGCGTCGCCGCCACAACAGTCCCACCATATTGCCAACCACAGACGTCGCAATTGCGATGTCCGCACGCACATTGTGATGAAATAAGCATCACGTGCATAGCGATGCTGTTGCAATTGATGATTTTGTGTTGCAATTGCAACACATTCGCAAACATTACGACGGCCAGTGGCGTCAAAAACACTGTCGCAAGTTTCCATGGACGTCGCAAGTGCGACACCCACGGAAGAACTATAAAGGCTCCCGCCTTAGCAAACCTGTGTGTAGATGCCAATGCCACCTCATCGCAATGCATGGTGAAGACGTCAGAATTGCGATAGGAACCACATCCATTGCGACGGGAGCAATGATGGGATAGAATGTTGAGCTTGCAATGTATAGGCGTCAAAATTGTGACGTCCAAGAATAGATGTCGTAATTTGTGACTAAAAAACAACGATGTCTGCTACCGTCGCAGTGGTGACACATTTGCGTTGCAATTTCGACACTTGGCCATCACAAATCGATGTCAAATGTATTAGTGTCCACCCATCTCCCAAATTAGTGCTAGCATCTTTGGCCAACCTCAGCAATATACAACTAGGATGCCACCCATGGGGCCAAGAAATCAACCTTTCATCACCCCTAGCTTGTTTACCTCAGCTTAGAGCACAATTCCATCATTTCCACTAGGTCCTTGGAGCTCAGTGCCATCAGCCACAAATCCAAAAGCTACTGCCTTCACTCTAGAAATCTATCAAACCCCACAAGCTACTACCAATGTTCTGCCAAGCTCTCAAGTGACCCAAGCTCCTGCCACCACTCTACCAAGCTTTCAAATCCAGCCACCAAGCTATCAAACCCCATCAGTTCCATTCCCAAGCTTTCAATTGCCACCACCTCCACCACCAACTAATCCATTACCTCCTATTACTAACTATTTTTCTATGCCACTTCTAGGAGGAAATCCACCATCACCAACCACCAATTACTTGGCTTCCTTTGCAATGATACTCTCCGAAATGGGGGCACAACCCACATATATTGGTCAAACTCCTCAAATCCCAAGTCAAGTTCCACAAGCTCCCCGATCCTTTCTCCAAGCTTCACAACCATCTTATATCGTACCTCCACAAAGCAATCCATTTATCCCACAGCCAGCTTATGTACCTCAATCCATATCCCAAATCTCATATCAGTAGCTAGCCTCACAACACATGCAGCAATATATGCCTCCTCCACCTCAGCAACCCATCATCCACCATTTAGTTGCCCAAGCCATGTACAATCCCTACCAGCCCATACCTCAAAGCCATCCATGTTCCATTGCCCCATCTAGCACTTACCTACCTCAGGGCACTCTTACATTCGGTGCACCCCAGGCATCACCCATTAATTTAGAATGGTAAGCCATGAAGACAGCTTTGAAGAACATCCAGGAGGGAAATGATCCAAAAACCTTCAAGTTTGAAAATGTGTGTCCTTACCCATTTGACAGAGCCATTACCATGAAACCATTTCCCAAACACTTTGAGATACCCAAGTTTGAAAAATTCAGAGGAAAAGGAGACCCTGTCACACATATCAAAGAATTTTACATGCACTGCCAAGAAGTGGCATACAGTGACATCTTCCTCTTGCGTCTCTTTTCCAAAAGCTTGGCCAGACTAGCTCTTGAATGGTTTTATAGAATCCCATATGGCACAATTAAAAACTTTGCTGAATTGTCTAAGGCATTTGTAGCCCAATATGCCCATCTTGTTGAAACAGAGCTCTCAGTAGTTGATCTTGTCAACACTAAGAAAAAAGGTGGAGAAAGCCTTCCCGAATATCTACAAAGATGGCAAACCCTTACCACCCACATATCTTGCACCTTGCCAGAATGCCATTTTGTGAAAATGTTTATTGATAATGCCCATCCTAGCTTGGCTCACCACATAACCATGAACTATTTGCAGACCTACAAAGATATCAAAGAAAAAGGAATAATCCTTGAGCAAGGACTCATTAAAGATGGTGTGGTCAAGATTTACAAGGAAGCCAACCAAAATCAATCACATTCCAATGACAAGTCTAGGTATTGGAACAAAAGCAAGCACGTTGCAACAGATGGTGTCACTGACACCAGACATGTGAATATTGTTGGTCCTTCCCAAAATTAGTCCAACCCACCTTATCAACCAAACAATCAACAAACTATCAACTACCAACACCAAAATCACCAAAGCTATCAAGGCCACAATCCAAGACCCAACTTTCAAGGGTCTAGCAATCAAGCTAATGTCATCAATGTAGCTGTAGGACCAAAGCCCAAGTTCCAACCTGCAGCTAGAAATTATACACCCCTTGGTGAGCCATTGGATGTAATTTTTGAGAAATTGACTAAGGAAAACCTCATCAAATTTCCTCCTACCCAGCAAATTGACCCAGGCCAATCCAAAGCTGCATGGTACAAAGATAATGAGTACTGCAAATTTCATAGGGTAAAAGGTCACACCACCCTTAGATGCATGAAATTGAAAGATTATGTGTAGGACCTCATTGATCGGAAAGAAATCACCATTGGTGCCCAAACCTCTCCCAATGCAAGCTTATAGATCTATCAAAATGCTTTTCCCCCTCACAAAAACCAAAATCCTAGAAAAGCAGCTATCCAAACCAACAACAACAACTCCAACAACCGCCAGCCAAACCAACAGCATGGGAAGAACAATGACCACACTTCATCCTATATAGATTATGGTAGCCTCATAGGTTGTATATTCGAGAAAGAGCCTTCTGTCAATGTTATCAATATCCAAGAACCAAACAATGAGTTTGCAGTCACCACTCCAAGAGCACGATTTAACATCGTAGGCCCACTAGTTTCACCAGTACCATCAGCTCCATCAAAAAGCCAGTACAATATCGTGGAACACCTTGGGAACATGCCAGCCTAAATCTCCATTTTAGACCTTCTCCGCACTAGTCCTATGTACAAAAGCATCCTTGATAGTGCTCTCATAGAATCTACTGTCCCTTTAGATATCAACGCTACTAATTTTCATAATCTCGTTGGACACCTATCCTCCTCATGTGCCCTATCATTCAAACCCACTGACATACCCATGGTCGAGCCAGATCACACCCTTCTGCTCTGCATAGCTATTATGGTATCCAATTTTGCCGTAAAAAGAGTAATGATTGATAATGGATCAGCCTTGAATATTTGCACCCTAAAATTCCTAAAGCAAGCTAGGTATACTGAGGCAGATATCATCACTGAGGTTATCACCATCAAATCTTATGACAACTTGGAAAGAACCACAGAAGGAACTATTTTGCTGCCAATCAAGGTTGGGCCAATCATCCAAGAAACACTCTGCCATGTTATTGATCTAAACCTACCATTTAAAATCCTCCTTGGTTGCCCATGGATTCATGCCATGAAATCCGTTCCATCCACTTACCATCAGTGCGCCAAATTTTTGCATTAGGGCACTGAGGTAACCATCCATGCCGATCCAGAACCCTTTGCTTACTGCAATGCAGTTGAAGCTTCATATGAAAACCATTGCCCTAGAATTGATATCAGCACAACCATCGGCAGCTCATCCCACACTTGTAATGACCCAAAAACCATCCTCACCTCCACCCTATCTACTGTGAAGATCAATAACAAAGGCTATGGAGAGTATAGTCTGTTAGATGCATTTGTTGTTGGGGAACTTCCACTTGATCCACATGCCCATGGACAATCGACATATCACAAAGCTAAGGAGATTCCACCTCCTTGATACAAACAGTTTGGCCCAACAACCTTTGTATCCTCAAAAATCCCTCTTCCTGAGGAGCTCACTCTAGATATCAACAATTGGTTACATAAGGATGCACCTCCAAGAAATTAAACATGCCTTGATCACTTCAGCCAGAAGTATCCCCAAGAACATAAGCTCATTACTAAAAAATGGAACTATCAAGGTGGTGGTCTAGGACCAGAAGAAAGAGGCATGCAATGCCCCATCGATGCACACAAGTGGGAATCGATGTCAGGTCTTGGCTTTGGCATACCCACAATTGGGGGCACCAATGAGAATGGTCACACTTTTTCAAACATTCACCGTGACCTTGTCAAAATTGAAGACATTCCTAAAGAAGTTGAAAAGAGAGCCTATGATGATATCCCAGACCAAATCTTCCTTGGATATTCTACTCTCCAAGAACTATCCATCCATTTCATTGAGCTACCACTTGCCCAACCACAACTCATAGATTGGGACCAACCAAGTATCATACACATTGATAAGTTCACATCAAAGGAAGTGTTTCTGAGATTCATGAGACCTAAAACACCTCACAAAAAAACAAAGCCAGACTCAGCATATATCTACAAGTTGGATCCAAAAGCATATTTTGGAGAAAATCCCCAACCTAGTTCTGATACACCCAAAATTGGAACTAAGGTGAATTCAGGACTAGCTAAGGCAGCAAAGAGAGCCCCTCAGTAAGAAAATCTAGAGTCAAAAGTAGAACATGAGGATTTAGCATTTCCTCCTCAAGATAATTGACCAAAGGTATCTTCTATTCTAATTGAGGATACTAGAGAAGTCAACATCGATTCTTCAGAGATCCCCTGACTTGTTCACATTGTTGCATCCCTATCACAAGACCAAGTTGACCTCCTCTTTGAGGTCTTAAGAGAGAACATATGCCAATTTTCATGGTCATATTAGTACATGCTAGGAATGGATCCAAAGCTTGTAGTTCATCATCTTTCAATCGATCCAAAGATCAAGCCCGTCAGACAAAAGCTTAGAAAAATGTACCCCAAGGTGGCATTACTGGTCAAAGCTAAATTAGAAAGAATGTTAGCTACTAAGGTTATCTGACCTATGGACTACTCAGAGTAGATCTCCAACATGGTCCCCATCACTAAGCCTTTCGGTGACATCAGAATTTGCACTGATTTCAAAGATCTTAACAAAGCTTGTCCAAAAGATGATTTTCCCTTGCCCAACATAGATATGATTGTAGATCTTAGAGCTAGACATGAAATTCTATCCCTCATGGATGGATTTCTTGGGTATAATCAAATCAAGATTGCAGAAGAGGATTAGCATAAGACAACATTCACTACCCCTTAGGGAACCTTTTGCTACAACATGATACCTTTTGGCCTAAAGAATGTTGGGGCTACCTATCAAAGAGCTATGATAGCCATTTTCCATGATCTTATCCATAGCATTTTGGAGGATTATGTGGATGATATCTTAGTTAAATCTCATACCTTCATGGATCATCTTGCTGAGTTGGAGAAAGTCTTTGATAGGTTGGCCAAATATCATCTCATGTTGAATCCCAAGAAATGTGTCTTTGGGGTCACATCTAGCAAGCTTCTAGGCTTTATAGTTTCTAAACGAGGTATAGAGATCGATGCCAAGAAGGTCAAGGCTATCTTAGACATGCCTCCTCCCCAGACACTATGATAGCTTCACACTCTTCAAAGAAAGCTTCAATCTTTCTGGCGCTTCATCTCCCAGCTTGCAGATAAGTGTACGCTGTTTGCACACTTAATTAAGAAGGATGAAAACTTCAAGTGGGATCCTTTATGTCAACGCATCTTCGATCATCTCAAGTAATATCTCATCAATCCCCTTATCTTTGTTCCATCAGTTCCTAGTCGTCTCTTGATCTTGTACATATCAACAATGCCTACTACTCTAGGGGCACTTCTAGCACAGCTTGATGACTACGGCAGAGAAAGAGCCATCTACTACATCAATAGAACCCTAGTTGGTTATGAAATAAATTATACTCCTATGGAAAAAGCTTGTTTGGCAATTGTTTTCTCAACTCAAAAGCTTCGCCACTACATGCTAAGTCATACCATACAACTAGTCTCCAAGATCAACCCTCTCAAGTATATGCTCTCCAGAACAACACTTACAGGCCGTTTGGCCAAATGGGTTATGTTCCTTAGCAAATTTGACATCTAGTATGTGGATAGAAAGGCAATCAAAGGGAAAGCTATAGCAGATCACCTAGCTGATGCACCTCTAGTAGATACATATCCTTTGATCACATAATTTCCAGATGAGAATATTTGTCTAATTGAAGAACAACCCTCATGAAAAATTTATTTTGATGGCTCATATACATCTCAGGGCAAGAATATTGTTGGTCACACCTCAAGGAGATTACATTCCAAAAGCCTTCAAGCTACAATTCCCTAGCACCAACAATATAGTTGAATATGAGGCTCTCATAGTAGGATTAAAGATAGATGTAGAATGGAACATCGCTAAGTTACAAATCTTTGGCAATTCTCAGCTCATCATCAAGCAAGCCCTAAATGAATATCAAACCAAAGATGAAAAGCTATTACCCTACAAAGAGCTAGTTGATTAGCTAACCTAGCATTTTACAAAGCTTTAGTTTACACAAGTGCCTCGAATGTGGAACAAAGTAGCAGACGCTATGGCTACTATCGGCTCACTCTTTGAAATTCCCCAAGCAGTTATGCAGTATGAGTTTTTAGTTGAGCAACTCCTCACACCTACCTATGCGAATGATGACTCAAACTGTGTTTGTATCTTGGTTGGTCCCCAATCCCATTGGTACCATGAGATTCACGCTTACCTTAAAGATGGTATCATCTCCGCTCACCTCACACATACCCAATGCCAAAACCTCATCCAAAAATCATCTCGCTATGTTATCATAGCCAATGCCCTATATCGTCGGGGTTATCATGATACTCTCTCTCGATGTTTAGATGAAAATGAGGCCACAATGGCATTAAAAGTACACTCTAAACTTTGCGGTGCCCACATGAGTGGTATTGTCCTCGCGTGAAAAATCCTTAGAGTAGGCTACTATTGGCCTACCATTGAAGAAGACTCCTGTGACTTTTTTAGAAAGTGTCTCCCATGTCAGCAGCACACAAATGTTGTGCACGCTCCAGCACAGGATCTACATCCTATTGCACCACCTTGGCCTTTTGCTTGTTGGGGCCTTGATCTAGTTGGAACTATCACACCTCTCTCATCTAATGGACATTAATGGATAATAACAGCTATAGACTATTTCACTAAATTGGTGGAAGCAGTCCCCCTAGTCTCAGCTACAGGAGTTCAGGTCTCCAAGTTCATCTTGTACCACATTATTTGCTGCTTCGGCATCCCATCCACCATCTTCACTGACCACAAAGGTAACTTTGAAAATCTCAACATGGAATAATTATGCACTTCCCTCTGCATCCATCACCACTTTTCTAGCCCATATTTCCCACAAGGTAACAGCTAGGCAGAGGCAACTGATAAAACCCTCCTCAAAATCCTAAAGAAAGTTGTCAATGATTCCGATCGTGATTGGCACCTACAAATAAATCCAACCCTATGGGCCTATCGAACTTCCTTTCATACATCCATGGGGACAACTCCATACTCCTTAGTTTATGGTGCTGAAGTAGTACTAGCCATAGAGGTTGAACTTCCCTCCTTGCGCATATCTTTGCAAGGGCAAATATCAGATGAAGAATACAGAGTAGCTCAGCTCACCCAACTAGATCTCTTAGATGAGAAGCGACAACAAGCCTATGATCATCTCATAGTCTATCAAACTCATCTCAAAAGGAATTTCAACAAGAAGATGCTTCCACGACACTTTCAGTTGGGCGAAATGGTCCTCAAAGAAAATAGGAAAGTCCAAGCTGATCAAGAAAAGAAAGGCAAGTTTGAACCTACTTGGCTTGGTCCTTATGTTTGGACTGCCTCCTTTGGCTCTGGAGCCTATCAGCTATCTACACCAGAAGGAGAACTCTTGAATGATCCTACTAACACCATCATCTCAAGAAATTCTATGCTTGAAGATCCTTGGTATATCCAACTTTTGAAAAATACAAAAAAATAGTAAAGAGAAATAAGCATCCAATGGTGAAAACTTGGCAATTCAAGCACCTTGGATAGGTACCTTGGTGAAAACTTGGTAATTTAGGTGCCTTGTGTACTAAGACTAATCCATTATCTATCACTATCCTATCCCTCATCCATCTATTCACAATCCAATAAAACACCTACTTGTTCCCTTGGTGTTCCGATCAAATATCCAAAATCTAATGAAGCTTGTAAATACCTCCTGTATAACTTGTAAATCTTGTACCTTAGCTTGTAAATCTTGTACCCCAACTTGTAAATCTTGTATCATAGCTTGTACATCCAAATCTTGTCTAGAGCTTGTACCATATTCCAGCTTGTATTATATGCCAAATCTTGTATCCTAGCTTGTATCCTATCACATGCACACAAAGAATCACATTTTCCTTAAGCTTTTCGCAAACCATCTACCTATTCGCCTATCAACTATTGCAAACATCCCACCCTTCATGAAAATTTCCATCTCACAAAAACCAAAACATGGACAACCTTGTAAATTTGTAACATATCTTGGTCCATCAGCTTGTACATTGTCTTTAGCTTAGTACCATTGTATATATCTAGCTTTCATGTCAGTTCCTCCTTGATCAGCATCTTGCACACATTGCACAACCCTTGGTTAGCTATTCCAATGCATCCTTTAGCTAGATCTCCTATCACCAAAGTGTTATCCTTCTTAGTTTAGCTTGCCAAACACATCACTCATCCAAAATCCATCAACTTAGGTGCTCTCCGATAGATCCTTGCAAGATATAGCTTTCCACATCTCTGATCTTGGTCTGCTAGTACCTCATCCTACCCATCTCGTTGGCAAATGGTTCTTTTTTGGATTTTCTCTTTCTTTTGATTTGAAATCTTCCCTTTTGGGTCTTGAAGTATCTTTTTCAAGCAATCTCCTTGTTCCCTCCTCAAGGTTGCCATGATCTTCCATATCATGGTATACTTCGAATGGGGCAATCTGAGTGTAAGGTCTTGATCAGGTCTTTTGTTTTTTTTTTTTTCTACTTGTGGGTTACCCAGTGTCGGTTCCATGCTGCTTCCTCTAGGATTCATGTGTGATGTTGGAGCAATCCTTGCATGTTTGTTTTGAGTCAGTCTTTCAATCCTCTGGACAATTGGTGAAAAGGCCTCGATGTTCTTGGTAACCTTGGCAATTAACCAACAGTCCTATAGCAAATCTAGTGCTCAACTACATGGTGGTACTTCTCTTTGAAGTATCCCCCTGCTCCAAAAAGTTTCAATGGTTTCCCTTTATCTCCATTATTCCCCATCCATATCCTGCATCTGTCTCTCCTACCCTAGCTTATGCATCAATATCTCTTTCAATCAATCTACACTTTTAGCTTTAGGGATCCACAATCCTAGTCTTAGGGATCCACCAAGCCTCATCTTTCGAGCTCCACAATCCTAGTCCTAGGGATCTTCGAAACCCATCTTCTACCAATCTGACTCTTTGAAATCTTGTTGCATCCGCTTTATTATCCCATCATCCATCTCCCTATCCTAGATTCCTTTTTATAGTGCTCTGCTCCTTCATCCTCTGCAATCCTTGAGATCTTAAGCTTGCTTGCTCTTGTGCCTCTGATTCTCCCTTTATCATTCTCCTGTAGTGAGAGTTTGAGCTAACTAAACCTCTTCTCTTAAGCCAATTTGAGTCTCCTTGCTCATGTCGGATTCTTGTACTTTTCAAGAAGCCGTTGAGCCTCGCTTTCTCTCCCCGCCACCTTCTTGAGGGGGCATCTCGCAGTCCATTCTCTCCTCTTCTGCTCTAGCCTTGGGCATCTTATTTTCTTATCTTTGATGCCATGCCACTTGTGGCATCACATCAAAGAGGGGCAAAATTTAGACACCTAAATCTTTTAGAAAATAAAGTATTTTTATTTTCTGAAAAAATTCTTGATGACATCATCATTAATTAATTAATTAATTAATTAATTATTTAATTATTTAATTTATTTTTATGCCATTAAATCCTTTTATCTAAATTAAATATATTTAATTAAGGAATCCCTCCCAAAAATGTTTAAATCTTACTTAAACATTATTCTCTTATTTATTAATTATTTAATTAATAAATTGACCAAAAAACCCAAAATAAATAAAAAAATTATTGTTTGCCCAAAACTTGGCCAATTTCCTTAAGACCACTAACCTCTTCCAAAATCTTCTAATTCTTCTTTAATTTTGATTAAAGGCTAATCTCATCATTTCCTACCCCTAATCCCAATTCAAAATATTTAATTAAGATTAAATATTAATCCTCATGTTTATTAAAAAAGTTCTAATAAATATCTCCTCCACCCACCCTCATTAAATGCCATCCACTTGCCTATCCCTAAGCTAATCCTAAACCATCCTAATCCATCCTCTAATCATTTGCATAGTCCTAAGCAAGCTTAAAACCTTCCTAATCAAGTCCAAGTCAAAATTCCTCTCATCTCCCTCAAAATATCCCAACCATAAAACTTTATGAAGCCCACTAGGCCATAAATGACTCTTCCAAGCCCTTTCATTGCTCTTACAAGCCATTATGAAGGGTCTTTATGAAGATTTTATCCCTTGAGCCTCCTTTCTTGACTCATCCTTCCCCTTTCCTCCATCCTCTCACCCTGTGACATGTGTCACTCCTTGATTCGCTGTAAGGAAGCACAATCCATGAGCTCTCCTCTCATGCAATCTGATCCCTCCATGAGCTTTTTCCCATCCTTGCATCTTAACCCTCAATCCCTCAAGCCTCTTGCCTATAAATTGGATCCTTCCCCTTTGCAAAAAAACACAATCCATGAAGTAAAGTCATAATGCCATTTTAAGAAGCCATTTTACATCAAAACCATACACTCACACCCAAATTCCAACTCTATTTTAAGCCCTTTTTGAAGCATAAGCTTGAGCATACATCCTATCTATTTAGACAAAGCCACTCAACAAGAGAGCTTCTCATTGAGAGAGCCCATTAATGGCTCATATTCTCAATTGAGAGCTCATCTTAGTCTATCTTGAAGTTTATGAATTTTGTTGAGTTTGTAGAAGCTTTATTTAAATTTGGTTTCTATTAGCATACTAACATTGCTCATATACAACAACCACTCCATGATCGACGGACTCCCAAAGATGAGGAGGAGTCTCAAATGTCAAGAGTTGCATGTCATACAATACATGTTACATGTAACATGAAACATGAAACAAATATAATCAAATGAATTAAATTAACATTAAAAAATGTACCTTTATGAAGCTCGTATCATGTCTAGGCTCAGAGTTCGTAGTGAATGTCAATGGTCTTGTAGAGAACTGATGCACATGCATAATATTTTTGGTCAATTATTCATATGATTACTTAATAAATATATGTATTAATTTTAATGATTAAACTGATACATACCTCTGGACTCATTGATGGGATGAAAGATGGGGCTGGGGGATCACTACTAGGGTCACCAACACTCTAACCCTGAATTTTGAACAACGTCAATACATGCTAATTAATTGGTCATTCACTATACATATGAAATGTGATCAAATTAGTTTATTATAATTTTAATTTACATGTGTTTCAATGCCAAATGTGCATAAAGAACCACATGATGTGCACATGTGATCGTGATGTGCAAAAGGCTCCTCCTCAACTAATGGACTCGTGCAATGAATGAGGTTCTACGTCAAAGCATTAATAGTCCCTAGAGTGTTGGCCTCTACATGTTCCTTCACAACTAAAAGAATAGTCACATGCTCACCCTGTGGCTTGACCACAAGTGCCCTAACTACATTAGGGTCACAATGTGTGCCCAACCTCTCAAATGATGACCCCACACCTCTACCCTGAGATTCTAATATATAAAAATAATTGGGGATCTCCCCAAGGAAAAACTCACAATACAATTTCCTTAAGAAATACATTGGGACCTCATGATTATTACAGGGAGGGGCATCAAAAACCATCCACCATCTATCCCAAAAATTATTTCTAATACCATTGCGTATGCACTAATGGATGGGGAACCATTTAATTGTCTCTCTAACAAATATTTGTTCACCAAGATTTTTAAATAATGCACAAATGCTACCTTTTGGTATATCTTTTTTTATTAATATGATAATTTTTTTGCATAATCCTTTTTTGTTCATCTCTCTTAACTTGCTAAATATCTAACTGACCACTAACAAAAGTTACATGGATCATAATGGACTCGAGGGAGGATGCCAATTGAGCTCTCATTGGATTGGTTTGTCCACAAGATTTCAACCTACCAATAAGTTCTTCTAATTCATTTTTGCCTCTTTATATTTCATTTATTATGTTTTCATGTGTGCCAGGAGGTCTTCCAATTGGTGCAATGTGCAAAACTTCTTGTTCTTGTTGTGGAGGGTTTTAATTCTCATGTTGTTGAGGGTTTTGGTTTGGATCTTGTTGACAGTTTTGGTTTTGATCTTGTTCAAGATTTTTCAGTTCATTATTCACATTTCCTAATAAGAAATCAATTGCAATCTAAATAAATAAACAAATTTGAAGAAAAATTGAAAAACCCTACCAAATAATACAAAAAACATATTAAAAAATGAAAAAAGAAGGTTAGACAACATACAATGTGCTCATGATCTCAAACTTCAACAATGAGGAGGCATATTGACAAGGCGGGTGGTGAAAATCTTGAATTTTCTCAATTCACGTACGCGATGTGAGGAGAGGAAGTTGGAAAATGAGGAAAAAATGAATGGGTTGCATGTTTGTAGCCCATTTATAATAATTTGGAGTTTTAAAAATGGCATATGCCCTATAGTGTATGCATTCTATGGTGCATACATGCTATTGAAAGTTAGAAAAAAAAGGGTGTCATCTTTTTGTCACCACAACTTGGTGCACTTACCCATCAAAATTTCTCCCTCTATCAAGAACCTCAATCTTATGATTAGGTTAAAAATATGAAACTCTCTCTTATAACTCCCTCTGTGTTACTTCTTGTAGCTTCCTCTTACTAGGTAGATCTGTAACTCCCTCTTCATTTGTCTCTATTTCCTTCATCACACGTGTGGTTTCCTTTGATTAGCAACATAAGCAATTAACTCCCTCTAAGATAACAATCTTTGATATACTTTCTCCTTTCTATTGATGGTCACTCCCTCTAGTGATGACCAGTTTAATGTTCTCTATCCCTGATATTTCTCCCAAATATCTTCCTCTTATGTTGATCAATTTCTGATATTTCTCTCTCTTTGACAATAATGCTGAAGACATATTATCTTTTTATCTCAACATGCAGGTATAGGCTCTTGCATTTTCTTTGGTTTCTCCTATTTCTCCCTCTATCACCTTTCTTGTGATTGTTTTGGAGTTTCATCATTTTGATTACTTTAGTCATCTCCTAAAGTAATATCTTCTGCATCAATTTGTAACATTTGGCAATTGGCTTGTTTGATGCAAGGTAGTCCTCTTATTACTTATATAGCCTTTGATAGGGGTATCACCCCTAATTTACCTCTTATATATTCATGAGCATTCTTAGGTAATGGTTTTGTGAAGATATCAACAATTTTCTCCTTTTTGTTAACATATTCCATCTTCACCTCTTTATCTTGAACTACCTATCTCAAGTAATGATACTTAATTACAATGTGCTTTTCCTTTGGGTGCATCACTAGATTCTTTGATATATTGATAGCACTTGTATTATCACAATAAAGTATCACTAGTTCTATGATTTTTTCCTTCATTCTTTTGAGTAGCTACTTGATCCATACAATATTTGTGCAGTTTATAGTAGGAAAAACATATTTAGCTTCAGCAATAGATTGTGAAGTACAACATTATTTCTTACTAGTCCATGTAACTAGTCATTTTCCTAAGAAAAGTGCTCCTCCACTAGTGCTCTTTCTATCATCTATGTTTCCAGCCTAGTTAGCATTAGTGTAGGCTCTCAAGTCAAAAAAAATATTCTTCTTATAGTATAGGCCAAACTCTTATGTTCCTTTCAAGTATCTCATTATTCTCTTCATAGTTATTAAATAATTTTCCCTAGGGTTTGCAGCAAATCTTACAACTATCCTTACATATAATGCAATATCAAGTCTACTATGTACAACATGTTGTAACTCACCAATCATAGACCTGTACATTGTTTGGTTCACTTCAGCTAAATCATCATTCTTTGATAGTTTGTATCCTATCACCATAGCTATACTTACTAGTTTTGAATCCTCCAATCCGAAAGTTTTCAATATTTCCTTAATGTACTTTGACTGAGTGATATATATGCCATATTTCATCTGATATATTTGTAATCCCACAAAAAAATTGATCTCCCCAAACATTGACATTTCAAACTTATGCTTCATCTAATTTGAAAATATTTACACAAAGCATCTTGACCTCCAAATATTATATCATCAACAAAAATTTTAAATAAAAAAATACTTTTACCTTTTTTTGTCTTTATGTATAGATTGATGCTATCACTAGTTCTTTCAAATCCAATCTTCACAAGATACTTATGAAGTCTCTCACACCATGCTTTTGGTGCTTTTTTCAAACCATATAGAGCTTTGTGCAATCTACATACAATTTTCTTATTGTGAACATCAACAAATCCTTCTAGCTATTCTATGTAAACCTCTTCTTCTAATATGCCATTCAGAAATGCATATTTAATATCCATCTGATAGACTTTGAAACCTTTGTATATAGCATAAGCAAGTAGATTTTTTAGTCCTTCCAATCTTGCAATAGGGGAAAATCTCTCACCATAGTCAATTCCTTCTTCTTGTGCATATCCTTTGCAAACTAATCCTACTTTGTTTCTTATGATTTCACCATTTTCATCTAGCTTGTTCTAAATACCCACTTGGTTCCAATCACATTTTTTCTTCTAGTCTACGAATTAGACTCCATATTTTGTTCTTCTCTATGTGTTCCATATCTTCTTCCATGGATTTGTACTAGTTGACGTCTTCTAATGCATCTTTTACTATCTTGGGTTCCTTGATGCTTAGCAAAAATGATTCACTTCTCTATCTATTTCTTTTAATTTCCCTAGCATCTTTATTTCCAATTATTTGAGCAACAAGATGATATCTTATGACATATTTTAACAATCTTGACTTTGTTGGAAATATAGATGGAGTAACTGAGAGAGGGGGTGAATCAATTACCACAAAAAAAAATCCATAGATCTCTTAGATTTCTTATAAATTTAGTTACTGCTATCACTTGGTAGCTACACAAAAGAATGTTGTAACTCAGTAGATGTATGTTAAATTATTACTAATCATTAAGAATTCACAAAGATTTAACATGCATGCATAAAATAAATAACATCAATGGAAGAGATGCTAGATTTAATGTGGAAATACAATATAAGAAAAACCACCAAGTTACTGGCTATTGATTTTCACTCTTCTGAAGTGAGCTCCGTTAGGATCCAACCCTATTAAAGGTTACAAAACACACTGTGAGGTATGACCTTGTTAAAGGATTTAATCACCCTACTAGGAGTGGCCTTGCTAGAGGACTTAAGAACAATTAAATAGAGTTGTCCACCTTGTTAGAGGATTTACAAAAATGGTTGTTAAACTAACTCTGTTAAGATATTTAGGAATAACTGCTATAATGATGAAAAAGTAGCAATGAAGTGACCTGAATGAGATGCAACTCAACTTTGTTGTTATAGATCTCTATTTTGCTTCACTAGATCCTCTCTAATTGAATACAAGTTTTCTACTCTTTAATGATATCTGATCCTTCTTAAAAATTCACTCATACTTCACATAATTAACTCACTTGCATGCTTGCTCATTCATTCATCCATCCATCATCCACACTTTTGAATTCACAACCTAACCTTTTACTTATACCTTACAAATTATCTAGTTGGCTCATTTACAAGTTACAATTACCAATAATCATTACATCACTCGGCTACAAACATTACATGAAATAATTAAACTTTATTTCCCAAAAAAATGAAATCTTTCATTGGCTGACCCTACTCGTTAAACATTGCTCCAGAAATAATTTCTAGTGTTAACCAACTAGAGCTTGATAAAAACTGCAAACTCTTCAAATTCCTTTGGAGAGTGAGTGAACTCAGTAGACACTAACTTTCCTTCGCTGACCTTCTAAGCTTGATAGAAATTGACTTCTGTCACAGAATCTTTCGAGGCCCGAGTGAGCTTGGTAGAAATTGTTTCTATAGAGTAACATTCAAGAATGCTCGGTAGACTCTTTAATTCACTTTGCTAACCATCTAAGATTGGTAAACTCTATCTGATAACTAATATGACATTTGAGTAACATCAAAGACAACACACAATTGAATAATTGTATCCAACAATCTCCCTCTTTAGCATTGATAGCAACACAACATGTCATAGTAGATGAAATTTGAGAACAAGTCTATTCCTGACAAAATATTTCTCCCTTGTAGATTTTATGCCACAAACTTCTCAAATATAGCAATCTCACTTTGTGAAGGAATTACATAGCTTCTTTTCAAACAAAAAACTCTCTACAAACAAATTCAAATTTCAAAAATATGACAGTATACTTTCCCTCTTTGACAAAACATGCCAAAGACAATACACCAAAAACCAAATGAGTAGCAATGTACCTTAAGTATTGATTCATATGTAATGTTCTCTTGATTATGCTACATCAACTGATAGATCTTCAACTTGGTTCTTGTTGATGCATCACTAAACCTTTATTTTAGTGAGCTTCGAATAGGGGAATGATCCCTAACTTACCTCTTAGATACAAGAATCCATCCTTAGGTAATGGCTTGGTGAATATGTCAGCAATTTGTTCTTTTGTATGGACATATTACAATTTGATCTCCTTATCTTGCACCAATTCTCTAACAAAATGATATTTTATTGCAATGTGCTTGATTTTTGAGTGCATCACTAGATTTTTAGATATGTTGATTGCACTTGTATTTTCACAAAACATAACAATAGGTTCTTTTATTTCCATATTCATACCTTCCAATAATTGTTTGAACCAAAAAATATTATAATAGTTTACTACTACTAAAACATATTATGCTTCTATTGTAGATTGAGATATGCAATTCTAATTTTTGCTTGTCCAAGAAACCAACCTTTTTCCAAGAAAGAATGCTCCTCCACTTGTACTCTTTCTATCATCAATGTTTCCTACCCAATCTGCATCAGTAAACACATTCAAGTCAAGATTACCTCCAAATTTGGACCATAATCCATAATCTTCAATGCCTTTCAAGTATCTTATTATCCTTTTGATTGCCATCATGTGATTTTCTCTTGGTTTTGCTAAAGAACTTGCTACAATACCAACTGCAAGAGCAATATCTAGCCTTGAATGAACTACACATTGCAACTTTCCAATCATTAATCTATATAATGTTTGATCTACCTCCTTTGATTCATCATCCTTGGTAAGCTTTGGTCCAGTGCACATAGGAGTTCTAACTGGCTTACAATCTTCCATCCCAAACTTTTTGAGTATCTCCTTGATGTATTTAGATTGAGTGATGTAGATACCATTCTTACTCTGCTAAATTTGAAGACCAACAAAGAATTTAATCTCACCAAACATTGACATCTCAAATTCCTTGTTCATTTGCTCTAAAAATTCTTTTCATAAATCATCATTTCCTATAAATAAAGTATCATCCACAAATATTTCTACCAAAATAATCTTGTTATCTGATCCTTCCTTGATATACAAGCTACTATTATCATTAGTTCTTTGAAAACTAATCTGAATAAGATAGTTATGCAATCTTTCATACTATGCTCTAGGGGCTTGTTTCAGACTATACAATGCTTTGTGTAATTTTCAAACCATGTCCTTCTTGTCTAGATCAACAAAACCTTCAGGCTGCTCAATGTAAAATTCTTTATCAAGAATACTAGTGAGAAATGTTGATTTGACATCCATCGGATAAACCTCAAATGCTTTGTGTATAACATATGCAACTAAGGTTCTGACGCCTTCCAATCTTGCAACATGAGCAAAAGTCTCTCCATAGTCTATTCCTTCTACTTGAGAGTAGCCTTTACATACTAGTCTAGCTTTGTTACTTGACACCTTACCATCTTCATTCAACTTGTTTTTGAATACCCACTTAGTTTCAATCACATTTTTATCTTTAAGCCTAGGTACAAGAGTCCATGTTTTATTCTTCTCTATTTTCTCTATCTCTTCATTCATGACCTCAATCCAACTTTCATTTTCTAGTGCATCTTTGACATTTCTAAGTTCAAAATCAGCAAGTAAACAAGTACCTTTTAGCTTACTTCTTGTCATAGTACTTTCAAATTTGTCTCCAATGATTTGATCTAGTGCATGATATCTCATGACATACTTGGCTAATACAAGTTCCTTGCCTTTTGAATGAATTGCATTGTCATCCTCTTGTATTTCAACTTCAAATTTTGGCTATTATGTCTGCTACTTGGGTCCTTTAGACTTAGTAGGCATTGGCTCAATAGCATCTAAATGTGACTCAGGTTCTATAGCTCAATCTGAACTTCTTACAATTCAGCGACTGAAGACTCAGGAGTAGAAGTTTCATGATTGACAGGTGTATCTAGCACTATATCAAGTTCAATGAAAACAAATCTTTTGTAATCTTCTAGTTCCTTTTTGCTTTCTTCTTTAGTCCTTTATGTAAACTCATCAACTTTCACATGTAACTTTCTTTGACTTTGTGAGTAGAGAAATTCAAACATCTATATACTTTACTTTTGCAAGAATATTTCAAGAATATTTCGTCATCACCCTTCACATCAGATTTACCATTTCTAGATTCTTTTAGAATATAACATTTTCTTCCAAATACTTTTAGGTAACTTACATTAGGTTTATAGCCATACCATAAGGTTTATAGCCATACCATAACTCATAGGGGGTTTGAATGAGTCCTTCTTCAGTTGTGCTCGGTTCAAGGTATGAACTGCAATGTTGACAGCTTCCTTCCAGTATTTGGTAGCAATGTTCTTTTCAATCATTAAAGTTCTTGCATAGTCCATGATAGATATGTTCCTTCTTTCAGCTATTCCATTTTTCTCAAGAGTTCCAAGGGTTGATACCTATCTTTTGATTCCCCTTTCAATGCAAAAGTTATTGAACTCATGGGAGATGAATTCACCACCTTTGTCTGACTTCAAGAATTTTAGTCTTTTCCTTGTTTCCTTCTCTACTCTAGCCAAATACCATTTAAACTTCTCAAATGCTTCTAATTTCTCTCTCAAATGCATGATAGTCATCATTCTAGAGTAATCATCAACAAAAAGAATGAAGAACTTTTCTCTAGTATAGCTTTCAATTCCAATAGCTCCACACAAATTAGTATGCACAATTTCCAAAACTTCTTCAAATTGATAGTTCTTACTTTTAAATCTAGTCTTTCCCATCTTACCAATCTAGCAATTCTTGATTAGACCAACCTTAGGTTTCTTTATACTAGGAATGCCTCTTACTTTCCTAAATTTGCTTATTTTCACCAGATTATCAAATTTCACATGAAATAACCTTCTATGCCATAACCAACTTTCTTCAACTTGAGCAATAAAGCATGAACATTCACCAAGTTCAAGATAGAACAAGTTACCTTTTGTTTGTATGCCTGATCCAATCAGCTTTCCTTTGTCATCCATCAGTTTTTCTTTTCCATGCATAAATTTCACTTTGAATCCAATATTGAGTAGTTGTGCCACACTCAAAAAATTATGTTTTAGACCTTCAACCCAATAGGCATTATCACATACAAGTTCTTTGATTAGTGATATTTTTCCTCTTCCTTTTATGCAACAAGGTTCATTATTACCAAATCTCACACTATCACCATCATAGTCATCAAAACATTCAAACTTTGTTTTTTCGCCAATCTGATGATGAGAGTAACCACTATCTATGATCCATGTATCATTTTTACTCACATGAGAGATAAGTGTCATTTTATCTTCCTCATCATGATTAGATTCATCTTTCATAGCAATGTAAACAATTTCATCTTCACCATCATTAGAATCATTAGAATCCTTAGCCACGAAACATGTTTTCCTACCTTTTTCCTTGAATGATTTGAAATCTTTCTTGCCATTGCACTTGTGACCTTTCTTCTCATCCTTGTTTTGCTTGTTTGGGCACCTAGTAGCAATATGTATAATTTCCTCACATGAAAAATAGATCAAAGGAACCTTACCTTTGTATTTCCCTTTGCCTGTAGAATATTTCCTTGCTAGTAGAGCTTCATCCACCTCTAGATCACTGCTAGAACTCTATTATGATTCTTCTTCACTTTCTGACTGAGATTCATTTATCTTCTTGCCCTTCTCTTTGAGTGAGAGCTTGGCTTCAAATGCTGATTCAATGTTCTTGGAAGCTAGAACATAGTTGTTATAGTTATTTAGCTCAAATGTAGTCAATCTTCCTACTATTGCCTACTAAATTTATCTTATGATTTCATTCACATCTTCTTTTTTGAATTGTAGAAACTCTAATTACATAAATGGGAAATAATGTTCTAAGAACTTTACTTACAACTGTTTCCTCCTCAATGTCTCCTCCAGAAGCCTTGATTGCATTGACAACTACTTTGACTCTTTCAACATATTTTGCAATGTTTTCATCCTCTCTCATCCTCATCTGACCAAATTGTCCTCTTAGACTTTCTTCTTTGGCTCTCCTCACATTATCATCACCTCCATAGATATCTTTCAGCTTATTCCACATTTCAAAGGTAGTTTTGCAGTCCTTAACATCATGAAATTCTTCATAGCTTAGGGTAGATGCAATGTCTATAATCATGGTGTTATGAGTTTTCTTCTCATCAATGTCATTGACAGATAGTGTACGAGAAGGATTTACATAAGCTTCATCAAGATATTTCAATCTTGTGTCTCCAATGGAAGCCAGATGGAGTCTCATGAGACCTTTCCATGCTGAAAAGTTATCCCTATTAAGCCTTGGAATTTCTCTCTTGTAAGACATCCTGATCTTTAGCTTAGATCCTTGAAATCCTTCCTGCAAGCACCAAATTCTCTTATACCAATTTTTGGAAATATAGATGGAGTAACTTAGGGGGGGTGAATTAGTTACCACAAAAATAAATCCACAGATCCCTTAGATGTCTTATAAACTTAGTTGCTATTGTCACTCGGTAGCCACATAGAAAAATGTTGTAACTCGATAGATGTATGTTAACTTATTACCAATCATTAAGTATTCACAAAGATTTAGCATGCATGCATAAAAGAAATAACATCAACACAAGAGACACCAGATTTAACATGGAAACTCGATATGAGAAAAACCACCAAGTAACTAGCTACTAATTTTCACTCTTCTGAAGTGAGCCTTATTAGGAGCCAACCCTATTAAAGGTTATCAAACACACTGTGAGGTATGACCTTGATAAAGGATTTAATCACCCTACTAGGAGTGGCCTTGCTAGAGGACTTAAGAACAATTCAATAGAACTATCCACCTTGTTAGAGGATTTACAAAAATAGCTGTTAAACCAACTCTGTTAAGAGATTTAAGAATCACTGCTACAATGATGAAAAAGTAACAATGAAGTGACCTAAATGAAATGTAACTAAAATTTATTGTTACAAATCTCTGTTCTACTTCACTAGATCCTCTCTGATTGAATACAACTTTGTTGATCCTTCTTCAAAATTCACTCATACTTTACACAATTAGCTCACTTGCATGCTCACTCATTCATCCATCCATCCATCATCCATACTTTTGAATTCACAACTTGACCTTTTATTTATACCTTACAAATTATCTAGTTGGCTCATTTACAATTTACTATTACCAATAATCATTACATCAGTTGGCTACAAACATGACATGAAACAACTAAACTTTATTTTCCAAAACAATGAAATCCTTCATTACCTGACTCTACTTGGTAAACATTGTTCCAGAAATGATTTTCAGTGTTAACCAATTGTAGCTTTGTAAACAATATAAACTCTGTAAAATCCTTTAGAGATCAAGTGAACTCAATAGACACTAACTTTCCTTTGTTGACCTTGTGAGCTTGGTAGAAACTAACTTCTATCATAGAATCCTTCAATGCCCGAGTGAGCTCAGTAGAAATTGTTTGCATAGAGTAACATTCAGGAACGCTCACTAGAATCTATAATTTTCTTTGCTAACCATATGAGCTTGGTAGACTCTATCTAATAACTGATATGACATTTGTGTAACATCAAAGACAACACACAATTGAACAATTATATCCAACAGACTTAAACCTTGTTTCATTATTTTGTCTTTCAATTTTAGAATCACTATGTGCATCTCTATTAGGTATCTCAACATCTCTTTCATGTACAGTGATTTCAAAATCAGAATGTGCAACTCCTTCATTCTATAATAGAACATCTAGATTCAACTTGATTCTTGCATGCAACTCAGCATTCATAGGATGTGACTCGGTGGTTACTGAAACTTCATGTTGATTTTCAACTTGATTTTGTAGCATCTCCTTCAGCATGCATTCCTTCAAAAAGTATACAAATTATTTTTATTCTTTTGGCTTCTTCATGGATTCATCCTTATGTACTTCTTTATATTCATCAAAGTTCACATTTGCACTTTCCACAATTTTGTTAGTGTTGGTATTTAAACACTCATAAGCTTTATTTCTTGTGGAGTAGCCAAGGTATATACCATCTTCACTTTTTGCATCAAGCTTACCATTCCTAACATCTTTAAGAATGTAACATTTGGTTCCAAATACCTTAAAGTATTTTACATTAGGTGTATATCCATACCATAGTTCAAAAGGTGTAAAATGAGTACCTTTCTTGACTTGTACATAGTTTAGGGTGTAGAGAACTGTACTTATAGCTTCTCTCTGTTATTTCAAAGCAACATTCTTCTCTATCATGAGTGTTCTAGCACAATCCATTATAGACACGTTTCTTCTTTCAACAATTCCATTTTGTGGAGGGGTTCTAGGTGCAGATGTCTATATTTTGATCCATCTTTCATTACAGAACATTTCAAACTCATTTGATGTGAATTTTCCTCTGGCTGATCTCAAACATTTCAAACTTTTACCTATTTCTTTCTCAACTCTTGCTAAGTACCACTTGAACATTTGAAAAGCATCAGATTTTTTTTCAAGAAACATGATAGTCATCATTCTAGAATAATCATCTACAAATAACATTATGTACTTGTCTCCCTTGTAGATTTTCACTTCAATTGGTCCACACAAGTTAGTATGAACAATCTCTAGTATTTCTTTAGAGGTATAACTTTTACTCTTAAAACTTGACTTTGTCATTTTTCCTAGCTGACATTGTTTGTATATCATATTTTTAGACTTTTTCAACTTAGGCAAACCTCTAACTTTCTTCATGTTAATGATACTAACCAAGTTATCAAAATTAACAAAACATAACCTTTTGTGCCATGGCCATACATCATTAAATTTTACAACAAGACAAGTAGCATCCTCTATATCAAGATAGAATAGATTACTTCTAGTTTGATCACCTTTTCCAATTAGTTTTCCCTTTGTATCATATATCTTAGCAATCTTGTTTTCAAATTCAACCTTGCATTCCAAATTGTTTAGTTGTGACACACTTGACAAATTATAGTTTAGTCCTTCAACATAGTAAGCATTTTCATGTGAGATTTTGTCTATGATTTTGATGGAACCTTTTTCCTTTTATCAAACATGATGCATCATTGCCAAATCTTACACTATTTCCATCATAATAATTTAAGGTAATGAACTTACTTTTTTCTCAAGTCATGTGATATGAGCATCCACTGTCAATGATCCATCTATCATTTTTGTTCACATGAGTCACTAGTGCAATTGCTTCATCTTCATTAGATTCGTCCTTCATTGCAACATATACCACTTCATCATCATTTTCATTAGAATCATCCTCTTCAACAATGTAGTATTTCTTGCTTTTGTCCTTGTAATCCTTGTTGTCTTGATTTCTTCTACCTTTGTATTTATCACTATCTCTGTAGTTCATCTTTGGATATTTAGCATCAATATGACCAATCTCATTGCAATTGAAACAAATGATAGGTAACTTACCTTTGAACTTACCTTTTCTTCTATGGAATCTTCTTGCCAGCAGTGCTTCTAATTGTTTAAAATCATCTTCATTTGTATCACTGTCACTAGACACATGTTTTTTCTTTCTTTTTTTCTTTTGCTTCTTCTCATTAGAATCCTTCAATAACAACTTAGGTTTGACAGTAGATTCAAGACTCTCTAGTTACTAATTGTCAAAGTTAGATAGCTCAAAAGCAGTGAGTCTACCTACTAGACCTTCAAGAGTTAGATTATTTCTTGTAATGCATCTCAATTCTTGGATTGCAAAAACTCTAATAGCATAAACATGCACTAGTGTTCTCAAGACTTTTCTTAGAAAAGTATCATCATCTATCTAACCAGTAGCTCCTTTTATTGCACTAACAACTTCTTTTATCCTAGAAAAATATTGAGCAATATTCTCTACTTCTTCCATTCTCATATCATCAAACTTACCTCAAACACTCTTAGATTTGGCTCTTTAAGCATTCATGTCTCCTCCATAGATAGTGTGCAGGGCATCCCATAGTTTCTTTGCAATTTCAAAGTCTTTGATATCATCAAATTTGTCATCGCTTAGGGCAGAGGCAATCTCCAACATCACCTAATTGTGTTCTTTCTTCTTCTTCATATCTTCAGTAGTTGGAAATCTAGTAGGATCAAAATGTTCCACTATAATGGTAGATTGTGCATGATCTCCTTGTCCTCCAAGCTATAGCTTCATCAAACTTTTCCATGTGGGAAATTTATCTCTATTAATCTTGGTTACATCTCATTTTGACATCTTGATCTTTGTTCTTCTAGTACCTTCAAACTAGTCCTCTTTAGCAGATGGTTTTGATACCAATTATTGGAATTCTTTAGAATAACTTGGCGGGGGGGGGGGGGGGGGGGGTTAATCAATTATTCAATTTCCAGATGTACTAATAATTTTTTTTTCTTCAGCTTAGTGAACCCATAAAACATGCATATCTATGCATGTATGCATGCAATCACATAAACTTCTAGCTTACTATTAAATCAATTTACAAAAATGTAAACATAAAACATAAAAGATTCATCAACACACTTGACACAATGATTTAACATGGAAACCCAATTTGGAAAAAACCACTAGTAACATGCTACTACTTTTCACTCTTCTGAAGTGATGCCCTACAAAAGGCTAATCTAGTTAAAGGTTACAACACACACTATTAAATATAACCTAGTTAAGGGATTTTAATCATCCTATTAGAAGTGAGCCTTGTTAGAGGACTTTAGGCCATTAACTTGAAATGCCACCCAGTTAAAAGATTTTCAAGTGACTATTAGGTCAACCTTAATCCAAATTATTTTACCCTAAACTAATACAGTTGTTAGAGAGTAACAATAGAGCTTTGATCTGATACAACTTACAACATCTCTTCCAGATTACAAATCATTGTTCAGTCCTCAATTTTTCTTGGCTTTCATTCTTTGTAGTTCTGATAGCTTATTAAACCTTCAATCACATATCTCCTTAAGAATTCTTTTTTAGCACACCAATGCAGTCATCTTATAGGTCACTTGATGAAATAGAGTCCTTGACTTTCTGTCTTCCTTCTTACTCTATTATTTCCTGGTCTTCTTCGACCTTCTCTTCCACTCTACACTTTGCTTCATGATAAGAAATTCCTTTCATAGGAAAATAGAATACTTTGCCACTTTTTTTTCCATCATCCATTTAGAGTTTGGATAGATTAGGTAGGATACAATGTATCTACCCCATATTTTGTATCTCTTCTAGAAACTTCTCCTAGAATCCATTTGAATTCTCCTAGAAATAGTTTACCTCAAATTATGTTCCATTAGCTCATCAACCTATTCTTCCACTTGGTCCACAAGTTTAAAGAAAATAAACTTGTCAGCTCAGATTTAGTGAATCTTTGATTTTTTAAATAATGCAACAGCTTGACATTATCAATTTTTTGATGCTCAACACATACTATGTTGCTTGGCATCAACTATGCAATCACTCAGCATCAACTAAAGTTTAATGGTGCTCAACATCCATTAAACTTTACTTGGCATCTATTTGTTTTCTTGGCATAACCTAGAATTTTCTTTTACTTCGCTCTAACTAATTTTCTACTCAGCTTGCACTAACTTTTCTTGACACCTACTAACAACTCGGTCAAGCTTGGAAGACAGTCTTTGTGTAACTTGTTCTTTTAAAGTTTCTAATTGTAACTAGCCCTTGTAACCTTAATTAGATGATCAATACATCATATCATTATTGTCTTAATTGATCCTTGTACTTCATCACATAATCGTAACTCAATCTTTCCTTTAGGTGCTATTGTTACTTCTTGTTGATCAAATCCTCTTCATCAATCAACTAAGTGACAACACTTGAATCTTATAAGCAATTGTCTTACAATAAAATAGAAGGTTTGACATTAGTGAAAAAATAATGATTGAAATACATGTTCTAATTTAACAATCTCCCTTTTTCAATAATCTCTTTCAGCAATGATCTTTTCAATTAGATCTCAATAGGGTGAGATAAGGGAGAAGGAGAGAGTAGGGGATGGGAGACAAAAAGAGAGGGGGGTGGGATGAGAGAGAGAAAGAGAGTAGGGAATGCAAGAGGGTGGGATAGGGGAGAGAGAGAGAGAGAGAGAGAGAGAGAGAGAGAGAGAGAGTAGGGAATGGGAGTGGATAAGATGCAGAGAGAGAAAGACTAATGGATGGGAGAGGGTGGGATAGGGAGAGATAGATATTTTACATAGCACATGTGCACCATATGAAAACACCAAAAAAGGGTTATAACAGAAGTTTGGGTCCCTATTGACCCGTATTCTATTTTTTGTATGTTGTTTATCTACTATTTTGACATAAAACACGAGTTTAATGTTGTTGGAAGTTAGCAAACACCAAATCCAATCATTAGATACACTATTTGTAGTTTTTTGAACATTCTTTAATGATATTGGAAGCTAACAAACACCAAATTCAATCATTGGATACACTACTTGTAGTTTTTTGAACATTTTCACATGCTATTTGAAGCTAGCAAACACCAAATTCAATCATTAGATACACTATTTGAAGGCTTTTTGAACATTCTTTCTATAGAAAAGGTTAGTGTAGTCCTTTTTCAATATTCTTTGTTACTATAGAGAAAATTTTTATTATAATTGGACAAGTTGTTTAATATATAGTGAATTCATTAAATTTTATATGATTGAATGAATTGTTATTTGAAAATGGTTAGAAATTTGACAAGTTGTTTAATATATATTGTGTATTTATGAAATAATTGTAATTTTTATATGTGTTTGAGTGATTTGTAATTTAGAAATTGTAAGTAATTTGGATGCTTGAATAATTTGACATATAAAAATCATTATCATGCCAAGGAAGAAACTAAAAACTCAAACAACGGAAGAGAGGGGGAGAGATTTGACAATTAAAAGAGATAAAATGAAACTACTACATGAACAAAGGAAAATACAATGCAATAATGAAGAATTGTCTTTTGAAGAGGAACAAAAACCATCAATAGAAAGAAACAAAGAGGAAGAATTGGAAAGAAAAAGAGGAAGAATTAGACTCTTACACTCAAGAAGACAATTGAATTGTGAAGCTGCACCATATTCCAATGTTGGATTCATATCATCATCTCATATTGAGAGACACTAATTTTTACATCTGACAATATACACACTCCATCATGTCATGTTGAAGGCACAACATCAACATATCAAGTAGGTGATATTCCATCTTTTGCATCTTATTGCCAAGGCACATCATCTTCGGTACAAGGTACACAAAACACTCAACCTTATATTGATGTTCAAAATATTGAGGGAATGAAAGAGATTATAACACCTTCTAGAATTAATTTTAGAAGACCAAAATATTTTATTTATATTGATACTAACATTTTGATATCAATACCTAACAAGATTAGCAAGTGTACTTGTCAAACAAAAGTTAATCATATGTGGAGATTATTCTTTTAAGAATAAAAAATTACAAGTCAATGCCAATTATTTGTTGAAATGATGAGGAATTTGAAATTTAGGCCCATCATGAAGATTCTTGGGCTAAGAATGATGGATGATTCAAATAAAAAAATATGGTAAAGAATCTAATGAGTGCATATGACAAAGTGGGTTCTAAATTGTGCACCAATGATAGTAATATCACAAGATGTGTACATATATTGACAATAGTAAGTACCCAAATGAAGAAAGATCAACTCATGAGAAAGAAAAAAATATATATTAAAAATCGGTAGAGGTACTCTAAGGAGAGCCATGGTAATACGTGAGAGATTGGAAGATCCAACAAAAAATGAGTTATGGACATTTAGCAGTAGACCACCATGAAAAGATAAAGAAATTAGTGAAGCTTTTAGATCATTGATTGAAAATTTTTGGACAAATAACACATGTGTTTCCCCTAATAAAAGATATGTTGTAATAAAGAGGATTGGTAGCCAAAATCACAATCCACATATGAAACATTGTTCAGACTCAACTCAAATGCAATTTTTTGCAAAATTTATTGGTATGCATCATCAAACTCAAATAAGTCAAAGGTTTTTTGAGATGGGTAAACCTTTTGATGTGAAGATAAATTGCACACACAACTTGTTTTTATAAGATACATATTGAATTTTCTAATCATTATGATGTTTTTAGGCATATATGTTTTTTTTGCATTCTAAGTTTATTTTATAGAATTGTTACATGAATGAGACACCTAGATTTTCAAGGGAGTTCATGTCCAACATTTTATGTGAAGTAAGGGATGGTCAAAAATTTTACAAGATGTCATGCTTGGATGCTACATGCTTATTTTGTGGCTCTTTGTAGCTTTTATCAACTTGTGAACATATAGATAGTACATATGTAATTGGAAATGAAATAATAGATTATGGAGAACATAAGACAGTGACATATGCTCTAGAAGATGGGAAGCAAGGTAAAAGATGAGATTTAGTCATTGAAAAGATTTCAATGTATGAGTTCGTGAAGATTTTTTGTGAAAAGATTATTTATGAGTATGCAAAGAAATTAAGGCATTTTGTTACCTAATAGGTCACATAAATCTTAACTAGGGTCCTAGAATGGTCCTAGATGGACTCATTTGATCAAAAGATGTAAAGAACAAAAACTGTTCAAAAGTTGCAAAGTTTCTCAAAAAGTCACTCAAGAAACTTTTGCATTTTTTGCAAGAAGTTGAAAATGATAGTTTGGGAAGTTGTAACTACCCATGATTGGGTATTTGAGCATGGAAAAGAATAGTTTGGAAGGTTGGAAGGTTTTTAGCATGGGGAAGCACCCAGATTCCTAGGTTGGTCAAAAGTTGTTCAATTAGCCAAAAGTTGTTACAGATGAGAAACTAAGGTATTTGGTTACTTAATAGGTCCTAGGAATCTTGTCTAGGGTCCTAGAATATTCCTAGATGGACCAATTTTACCAAAAGATGTAAAGAGGAAAAATGGCTCAAAAGTTGCAAAGTTGCTTGAGCAACTTTTACAATATTTGTAAAAAGTTACAAATGAAAGCTTAGGAAGTTGTAACTACCCATGCTTGGGTATATGAGAATAGGAAAAATATTTTGGAAGGTTAGAAGGTTTCTAGTCATATTTCACACTCCTTTCCAACCAAGCTACATTTTTGAGCAATTTTTACAACTTTTGCAATTTTGCACAAAAAGTGCAAATTTTGCAAATTTCACCAGATTTCACTTCTAGGACTTAGAAAAGGTTCCAAATTATTAAGGAAAAATTAAAATCACCTAATCCTTGGCTATCTTGACCAAAAACTTTAAAAGACCCAATTTTTCCTAATTAACAACTTTTGCTCATATCTTGCACAAAGTGGCCTAGGCATACATATCTTTCTCATATCTCTCACCATTCGGCATGGGATTAAAATGTTTTCTCTATTATCTCTAAGTGGTCAAGTAAAATCTAGACCCAAGCTCATCTCATTCCATCGACCATTTGAATGTTCTTGGTCATGCTGAACCAAATTGACCCTAAGAGTCATTAAATGCTATAGGGCAACAATCTTTGACAATGCATATCTCCAAGCTCATGTGAGGTATGGATGCAATTTTGGGTGCTAAAAGATTGTGTTTCTAACACCTACAATAATCTCTCTCTCTTTTTATTCCATTTTTATTTTTTTGCCCCATCTTAGGTGATGCTGAAACTTGTAGTGTTGGGTAGTACAAAGTTGACAACTAGTGAATCTCTCTAACCATTCATCATAGGATGAAGCTTCATGTTCTATTAACTCTAGATGGTTGGGTAAACCATAGTCCCAAGCTCATCCTGTATCACCTAATATCTACTAGTGTAAATTGAATATTAATCCTAACAAGAGCATTCACACAACTAAACAAAGCTAACACTTAAGATAAGACTTAATGGATATCACCAAAAACTAAGCAAACCAAGAATGGTGGGCTCCTTATGGTATAGCTCATGATGAAATTAATTTGTTCCTAATAAGTAGAGATGTGTGCTCATGATTGTGCTCACGCTTCAACTAGATGGATGGTGTTCATGGAGGATGGTTTCAACAATGGAGGTATGGACAGATTTTAGCATTATAATGGTATTTTGGTAGTTTTCAAGCTCTCAAAATAGCATTATAGCAATGAATGAAAGGTGGATGATATTTGTAAAGGGAGAGGGTTCCATTTATAGGCCAAGGGGTAGAGAAATAGATGGTCAGGATACAAGGATGATGAGATGGTGAACGAGGGTCAAGATGCACTCAAAAGAGAGCACATGGATTATGCTTGTTTAGAGCTGATAGGGAGGTGACACTTGTCACAAGGAGAATGAGTGTGAGAGGATAGGATAAGGGTTGGTCAAAGGAGTAATGAGGGAGCTTGAGTATGTAAGAGTCATGTAAGAGTTATAAAGGGAGGTGTGAGAGATGAGGGTGAGTTTTTTGACTTTGGCTTGGTTTAGCAAGTCTTAACCATTGCTTAAGGTTGTGCACATGTTTAGGAGGGGAATTAAGATTAGCTTAGAAAGGGGGTTAGGGGGAAAGTGGTTTAGCTTTGATGGGATGGGTTAGTTAGATGGCTAAGTGATGTTAGTATGGGTGAATGGGTTGGATTAGGGGTAAGGATAGGATTTAGGAATGCTTTTAGGATTTCTATTAAATGATTTATTTAATAAAAGGAGGCTATGAGATTAAATTAAATAGATTTGAGGATTTATTTAATTTAATAGAGAAATAGGAATTTAATTGATAAATTGATATTGGGTGATCATTTGATTTTATCCATTGGACTATAGTTAATTAAATTAATTAATTAAGAAGGGGATTACAATTAGTTAATTCAATAGTAAATATTTAATCAATAATGTCCTAGGAGATATCTAAATATGATTACCTATTGATGTAATCAGATTTAGATGTCTACATTTTGCCCATTTTTGACATAGTGTTGAAAGACACTATTTGAAAGAAGTTCAAATATAAATTATGCAAAAAAAATTGCCTAAAAAAACATGGTTGCATAGTTTTAAGTAGAAGAGGAGAGAATGGACTAGGTGATGCCCCCTTAAGAAGGTGGCAGGGAAAGAATATGAGGCATGATGGCTTCCTGAAAATTTTTATAGTAAGCCTAGGGGATAGAAGGACATGGAAGAGGGAAAAATAGGTATAAAAGAGAAAAGAAGGGAGGAAGAAGAAGGGTTTTGGACAATAGGTGGTTGCTAGAGGAGTGGAAGAGGTAGCTAGAGCACCTAGAGGGGCCCATAAGTGACTGGAAGAGGGCTAGAAGGGGTCATTTTCTTTCAGACAAATGAGGAGATATTGCTACCTAGAGCTGTAAGTTAGATTCTATGATGGCGGCTATTGAACAACCAGAGCATCGATATGATGTTGTGCAATGAGTATGAGTGTGGTAGACACTTGATCATTTAGTAGGGTTGAAAACCTCTTTGTGATTTTTTACTTTTCAGTAGTTTACAACATTTTCGATGAAAGTGAAAATGCAATCCTATGAACTCGGGTTCAACGGGAATGCATGTGAGATCCACAGGATCACAATCCTGCAAAAATAGCTAGGTCAAGGGTCAAAAATAGTTTGAGAAGTAGTTTTTGTGGGATCATAGATTTGGGGAAAAAATTTATGCGAGAACGAGGGTAGCTAGGCGGGATCATGATCCTGCCAAGGAAAATGTGATTAACTCTGTAGAGACATAGTTTCGCATTAGGGATGAGGTCAATGGATGAATGGGATAGGATTGACCATGGGAGAGAAAGGGTAAAACATGATCTTGCAAGAAAAGGGGTCTATAGGATCGTAAAGGTAAGCTTGCACGAGAATGCTTGCAGAACACAAGTGGGAATGCAAGTTAAATGGGCCAAGGGTGGGAAAGGTCAATGGGCAATCTAATTGAAACATATCCCCATGGGATTGCAAGGTTCAAGGCTTGTGAGAAAAAGGTCCTAGGAGTGTTGGTCAAACTAAAAAGGATGGGAAGGTCAAAGGGGTGATCCTGCAGAGACATATCTCCATAGGACTATGAGGTTTAAGGTTTGCGAGAACGTAGGTTTTGGGAAAAAAAGGTAGAAAAAAATAAGGATTGGATAAGATAAGGGGTGGGAAGCTAGGGAAAGTAAAGTATGGAAAAAAATATTGATATGTGATTCGGTTTTTGGTGTGCAGTTTTTGTTAGATACCTTGGTATCATGCGAGCAGTGAGTAGTGGTTCGCATGCACAGGAGACTAGTTGATGGTTGTGGATTGGGGAAGGATTTAGGGCATCAAGCTTGGATACCTAGTGAGGCTTCCCCACACATAGACATACATGGCTATGGTTATAGCCCCGTGTGAGCGGTGGCACATTGAGACAGCTACCTTCCACCTACCAATAGGAGAGATGATGGTAACCCTAGAGGATGTATATTAGATCTTTAGGCTACTAGTATGGGGGACGCCAGTGATGGTGACCAGAGAGATGACTGCAAAGGTAGTAGTGTAGGGATTGGTGGGGCTAGGGGTTGCATTCCAGATTTAGAGGGGACGATTTGTGTTAGATGAGCATTTGGATCGAGTGGCCCCTAAGTGATACATTTACTTCTATGTGTGTAGGCTTTTCTTAGGCTATATTGCCCCAGATACAAGAGGGACTGGAGTGACATTGGCACTGATCCCAATGATCATACACATAGTAGATGTAGGAGTTCCCACTACATGGGGATCATTGATGTTGGTGGAGTTGTATAGAGATCTGCACTAGATAGTGTACTAGGGAGCTAGCTGATAGGGGAGGATCGTAGGGTTCCTCACCTTATTATAGGTATGGGCCTAGGAGCAAAGTTGCAGTGTTTAGGCTGATTGGTCAGAGGGATAGGTAGGTGAAGGAGCTAGTGGCATACAACTATGAGTAGCCACTTATGTACTATCACATAAATGATGTGGACTATTAGAGAGTCTAGACTGATGAGATTGTGGTAGTGGTATGGAAACCTTACATGGGTCTAGGGCCATGGGTGGAGGAGGGGCATCAACTACCATATACTATTTCCCCTTACTTCATTTTTGGACTATGGGAACACATTACTGAGCAGTACTGGTCAGACGAGGTCTTGCGGTAGTTTGGGTGGTGACAACCAACTCCAAGAGAGCCAAATTGGTATCAACAAGAGACTCATGAGCTAGTATCGATGTATGGACCAGAACTATGGAGAGATTCATTATTGTGGGCTTGGTTAGAGTTAGAGCCATAGTAGTGGGACTAGTTTGGTGAGGTGACAGATGTAGGCTTTACTCAAGAGTACCAGGATAGTTTTCAATGTCTGAGACCAACAAGCTGGGCACAAATCATGAGGGTAGTAGTGGTGGTAGGAGAGCTAGCCTAGGCAACGTGGTAGGGGAGATATGTAGCCTGATAGCTATGACAGTGGGTAGAGGTTATTGCATAAGAGGAGGAGGTAGTGTGGTAGAGGTAGAGGGTAGGGAGACAGGAGAGAGGGGCACAGTTAGAGAGAGGAGAGAGTGGAGGAGAGAAGGGTTGAGCTAGCAAGAGGAGGAGAGGAGAGGAGGCTATAGGGGGAGTAGAGGCCACAGAGACTAGCTAGGGGTGATGAAGGAGGGTCATCTATAGGGGGAGGGGATGATGGATGGCCAACCCATTAAGCCTCACTATAGTAGACACATGATGCTACTAGCCAGCTACTACGCGACACATAGCAAGAGTGAGATCAACTTAGGATATAGTGAGATCAACTAGGACATAAGTGAGATGTGGCATAGAGCTAGGTAGATAGGGCAAGGATTGAGGTGGGGAGGCTACAGATGGAGTTGGTGTGCATGGAGGGGAGGTTAGATGTGATGAGCCTAGAGAGGCAGGCTATATAGCTGAGACTAGATGCTCTTCAGTAGGAGCAAGATAGACTAGTGGTGGAGGTGACAACCCTATGAGAATAAGTGGTAGTGGGTGGAGGGATGGAGGAGCTGAGGAGATTACAGTCAGAGGTGGAGGATCTAAGGGAGAGGGCTTGATTCTATCAGGGGAGGTATCATGCAATAGTCCCAATAGACCAGATAGAGCACTATAGGTGACTGACATGGTCAAGTATAATTGGGACCCATATAGGAATGTAGGGAGGAGGGGAGAGTGGATGGAATACTGGGGGCTCATAGAGTATATGTGGCTCTCAGTGCACTGGGTAGAGTCACAGGATAGGATAGAGGCAGAGGCAAGAGACGGGGATGAGAGGGAGGAGGGATGAGGCAAAGAGCTTAGGGACAGGAGGAGGATTGATGAGGCCACCACCTCCACCACCAGCAACACAAAGGATAGGTAGGGACATAGGAGGATCCATATGCAGAGGCATCAGATCAAGGTGACCAGTGATATGTTGGATATTTTTTTATGATTAGCATTTTGTTGTATAGATCAGCAGTTTTGAGATATATGTATATTTTTGTGTGGGCACAAACCCATTGTAGCGATATGTATGATATGAATACTATATATTTGGACTTTGATGGAGTATATTATTTTATTCTTTTATTGATTCTTTGTGAAGGAGATATATATATATATATATATATATATATATATATATATATATATATATATATATATATATATATATATATATATATATATATATATATATATATATATATATATATATATATATATATATATATATATATATATATATATATATAGTAGATCATTCTTTGGGGTGGGATATGTGTTATGGACTTATGATTGCATGAGTATGGTGATGATGTAAGTTTTATGTATGTTTAGATATGTAATATTGGATGACATTGCTAATAGTTTGTGATGTAGGATATGATATGTGATGAGAGATATGAGTTGGCTAACAGTTTGTGATGTAGGATGTGATTTTACATATAGATATGATATTGTTGACAATTTGTGGTGTAGGATGTGATGGATTATGAGGATGAGGCTGGTGTTGATAGCATAGGATGTGATTTTCTATGATAGTGCAAGTATGATGTGATATGTTTTTGATGTGATTTTCTATGACAGTGCTGACATGATGTGATATAGGCTTTGATGTGATTGTTTGATTTGTTTATGATAGTGTAGATGTGTTGTGATATGTTTTTGATGGGATTTTGAGATGTGATTTTCTTTATGATATTGCAGATTTGATGTGATATGTTTTGATGTGGTCATGGATGATGTGATTTCCTTTAATAGTATTTGATATGTTGTTCCATGATGATAAGAATATAGTACTCAAAATTAACACAAACTAAAGATAAGTGAAAAAATTAAAATGAATCACCAACTAAAAGATAAAACATGAGATTTATGATATGTTGAAATGTACACAAACAAAAACATGAGATGTATGATATGGTAAAATGAACACAAACTAGAACATGAGATTTATGAGATGCTAAAATGAAAACAAACTAAAACATGAGATGTATGATATGTTAAAATGAACACAAACTAAAACATGAGATTTATGAGATGGGAAAATGAACACAAACTAAAACATGAGATTTAGGATATGGTAAAATGAACACAAAAAAAAATGGATGGCGGACTTTTAAATAATGAATGACAGATTTAAAAGGAATAGAAACAAACTAAAGGAATGTGAAAGTTATGATATGCTAAAATGGACACAAACTACAATTGCATGAGTTTGATGATAAGCTAAAATAAACACAAACTACAAGATGAATGTGATACTTACGATAAGTGCTTTGATGATAACATATGCAAAGTGAGCTAAGATACCAAAAGTGAATGAAAGATTAAATGCTAGGATATAAGAGAGAGCCAAGGTATGATAAAAGGGGATAAGCTATGATAATACAACATGCTAGTTTCTAGGAGGTAGGGAGATAAGAAATAGATGTAGGTAATGATGACAATACTGAGATATAGGACAAACTATGATGGTGGAATAGTATAACCAATACTCGAATTAGCATAATGATCTATGATGTAAAAAGTGATCGTAAAACACAGGAGATATTGAGTCTAAGGAGGATGATGTTGGAAAATGAGTGACCAACAAACTTTTAGTCAGGAGGATATTTGAGATTAGAGCTAGGATAGTGGCTTATGATAAGGATTGCATCATAATGGAGGTGAAATCATAGCCTAAGGGATGAGAAGCTATAAGAGTACAATAATGAATAGGAGTCAATGTTTGATGATTTGAATTGAAAGATTCTGAAAGTGGAAAAAGCTGAAGTTTGAGAGAGCTAGGTGATGTAAAAGAAGAGGATACGATGGTCTATGATAGGAAAGGGAAGGAAAGTAAAAGGAAAATAAATGTGAGGTGGAAGGAAGATTGAGTGCGGGGTACTTCATGAGGAAGCACCACCATGTAGTGTGAGCACTTTATTTGATATAGGAATATTAGGGATCTGCCAAGGACATCAAGATATTTTCCCCAATATTACATAGGACTGACTCAAACAAGCATGCAAGAATTGCCCCATCATCACACATGAGTCTTGAAGAGATTATTGTGGGAATGATGTTGGGTGGTCCACAAGAAAATGATATCACCCAAGTGCATCATGTTATCAGAAATGAAAACATGGTTGAAATATGCAAGGGTGATATCTGAATGACTCACAAGAAAAAAAAAATTATGATTGAAACCATGTCTTTAAGTTTCCCCAGTCAAAACACACCATGATATGAAGATATGATGGTGACCTTGAGGAAGTAACAACTCTAAATCACATGGAAGTGACCAATCAAAAAATGAAACCAAAGATTTTTAAAAGAAAGAACAAAAGTGCAAAAAAAAAGGTAACCTTTTGCTAAAGAGATCGGGATGATTAGCTACTGATGGGCTATAAAAACATGGAAGAAACACTTGGCAAGGACTTCAAGACTTTGACATGTAGGATATTGACAAAAATGGACAATGACTTCTTTTCTATAGATGATGAGCTAGGGACACAAGGTGTCACAAGAAGACCTAAAAAATATGTATAAGCATGGCTATAAAATGAATGGGGGCTTAGGAACTTATGTTAAAACATAGTAGTGGGTATATATACGAAGGGGGAAAGCTCACGATGAGGAGGAAGCATTTTTATAATACAAGTATTGTTACATGGGTGTGATATGTAAAGTGCGACTACATTTTCTACAAGGATTATGATACTGATGTATTTAAAAGATTAGGATACATAGGATACAAGTATTAATACAAGGATATGATACACAGAATATGACTTGCTAAGTAGGATATATATGATAAAGTATAAGGATGAGAAACACCTGATAAGACACATGTGCTAGAGTACAATGGTAGGGTATATCTGATATGGTACATGGGGTATATATGAATGAGAGATATAATACAAGGGCTAGGTGGGATGTTGCGAAGTGCAGAATGCTAGAAGGTGATGTTGCAAGGTCTGGTGGGAGTGTAAATAGTAAAGCTATGAGGAACACCTTCAAAAAATGGGGAGATGGGTGATGTGATATGGAGTAGTGATGTGGGAGACAAGCATCATTAATAGATAATAAAAAGGCTAAGTACACCTGGTGCCTAATTACTAGGTTTTCACTACGGTACCTATCCAAGGCACTTGAATTGCCAAGTTTTCACTATTGGACGCTTTTTTTTATTTACCTATTTTTTAATTGAGAATTTTTTTCAGTCATAGAATTTCTTAAGGTGAATGATGTTGGTAGGATCATTCAAAACTTCACCTTCAAGTGTAGATAGTTGATAGGCTCTTGAGCCAAAAGATGTTGTGACTAGGTAAGGACCAAGCCATTGGGCTTGAATTTTCCTCTCTTGTCTCGGTTAGTCTAAACCTTCATGTTCTCTTCAAGGACCATATTGCCCTCTTTAAAATTGCACAGATGGACCTTCCTATTGAAATTGCACTTGAGGCAATTCTGGTAGACCATGAGGCAGTCATAGGCCTATTGCCTTTTCTCATCAAGTAGATCAAGCTAAGTAATTCGAGCCACTCTATACTCTTCATTGGATATCTAGCCCCATAGAGAAATGCAAAGGGATGGGAGTTCAACCTCAATAGGTAATACTACTTTAGCACCATAGACCAAGGAGTATGGGGTTGTGCCAATGGATGTATGAAATGAGGTGTGGTATGCCCATAGGGCGGGATTGATTTGTAAATGCTAATCATAGCTCCAATCATTGACAACCTTCTTTAGGATTTTAAGTAGCATTTTATTAGTTGCCTCTGCTTGACTGTTACCTTGTGGGAAATATGAGCTAGAAAAGTGGTGATGGATGTGAAGGGAAGTGCACAATTCCTCGATATTTAGGTTTTCAAAATTACCTCCATGGTTAGTAAAAATGGTAGTCGGGATGCCAAAGTGACATATGATATGATATAGGATAAATTTGGACACCTGAACTCCTATGGTAGTGACAAGGGGAACTACTTTGACCCACTTAGTGAAATAATTAGTGACAGTGATTATCCACTTGTGTCCTTCTAAAGAAAGTGGTGCAATAAGACCAACAAGATCAAACCCCCAATAGGAAAAAGGCCATCATGGTGCTATAGGTTGTAGATCCTAAGATGGGGCTTGGATTAGATTAGCATGTTGTTGACAAGGTAAACATCATTTCACAATCTCACATGCATCATGCTCTAGAGTAGGCCAATAATACCTAGCTTGAAGGATTTTCTTAGCTAGAAATATCCCACTTGTGTGAGCACCACAAAGTCTATCATATACCTCTTTGAGAGCCATTGTAGCCTTTTTTTGGTCTAGAAATCAAGAGAGAGTATCATGATAACCATGACAATATAGGGTTTGGGCGATTATAGTATAATGGGAAACTCTGCGAATAAGGTTCTAGAATTGGGTTCATGTGAGATGGAGAGATATGATACCATTTAGTAGGTAAGCATGAATTTCATGGTACCATGGATATTGGGGACCAACCAAGATGCATACCCATGTGGAGTCATCATTCTCATATGTGGGTTCATGTAGCTACTCGACCAAGAATTCATACTATGTAGCTTTGCATGGTATTTCCAAAAGGGAACCAATAGTAGCCATGGCATCTGCTACCTTATTTTATAGCCTAGGTATCTGTGTAAATTGGAGTTGAGTAAAATGTTCCTTTAATTGATCAACCAACTCCTTGTAAGGTAGTAGCTTGTCATCCTTGGTCTAATATTCATTCAGGGCTTGTTTGATGATAAGCTAAGAATCACCGTAGACTTGTAGCTCTATGATATTCCTTTCAATGGCTATCTTGAGCGCTACAATAAGGGCTTCATACTCTGAGATGTTATTGGTACACTAAAATTGTAGCTTGAAAGATTTAAGAATGTAATCTCCTTGAGATGTAACCAAGAGTATGCCAGTGCCAGAGCCATGAGATGTGTAAGAGCCATCAAAGTATAACTTACAGGATGGTTGCTCTTCTATCAAATAGAGGTGTTCATCTGAGAATTCCATAATGAGGGGGTGGTTTGCAACTAGGGGTGCATCTACCAAGTGATCTATAATAGCTTGGCCTTTGATGGCCTTTTTGTCAATATATTGGATGTCAAACTCACTAAGAAGCATGACCCATTTAGTTAGGCATCCTGTGACTATTGTGCGAGATAAAATATATTTTAGTGGATCAATTTTGGATATTAGCTGCACAATGTGACTCAATATGTAATAGCACAACTTTTGAGTGGAAAATAACACAACTAAGAAACCCTTCTCCATCAGTGTGTAATTGATCTCATATCCCACTAAGGTACAGCTGATGTAGTAAATAGCCCTTTCCTTTCCTGTATCATCAAGTTGCACTAGAAGAGCACCTAATGTTGTGGGAGTAGCTGTAATGTACAATATGAGTAGATGCCCTGCAATTGGAGGAACCAAAATAGGAAGATTAGCCAAGTATTGCTTCATGAGCTCAAAGTTGTGCTGGCAAGTAGGGTCCCATCTAAAGTTTTGATCCTTCTTGAGGAGATGTGTAAATGGTTGACATTTATCAGCGAGCTAGGAGATGAACCATCTAACTGATTGAAGTTTCCCCTATAGAGAACGAAGTGCTTGAGTGTCTTAGGAGGAGCCATATCCATGATGGCTTTGACCATTTTACAATCAATTTCAATACCTTGTCATGATATAATGAATCATAGGAGCTTTCCCGAGGTGACATCGAAGACACATTTCTTAGGATTGAGCACGAGACGATATTTTGCCAATCAATTAAACACTTCCTTGAGATGAGATAAGTGATCAAGGGCATTGAGAGATTTGACTAAAATATCATCTACATAACCCTCAAGAATCTTATGGATTAGGTCATGGAAGATGACCATCATTGTGCATTGATATGTTGCCCCAACATTCTTTAGCCCAAATGACATCATGTTATAATAGAATGTGCCCAAAGGTGTAGTAAATGATGTCTTATGTTGGTATTCCTCTACTATATAAATATGGCTATATCTAAAGAAACCATCCATGAGTGACAAGAGATCGTGACCTATGATGAGATCAACAATCATGTCGATATTTGGTAAGGGGAAATCATGCTACGAACAAGCTTTGTTGAGATCTCTAAAGTCCATGCAAATTCTAATATCACTAGAAGGCTTGGTAATTGGTACCATGTTGGAAATCCATTTAGATTAATCTATTAGGTGAATGATTTTTGCCTCCAACAATTTTTTGATCTTTGCTTTAACTAATAAAGAAACTTTGGGGTGCATCTTAGGGAGCTTTTGCTTGATAGGCTTGGCCTTTGGATCCATGGCTAAATGGTGCACTACTAACTTGGGGTCCAACCTTGGCATGTCTTGATAGGACCATGCAAAGTGACCAAAATTTTCTCAGAGCACCTCAATGAGAAGATCTGCCTACTCAGGTGGTAGAGATGCTGCAATATATGTGATTTGTGGAATCTCAGTTAGACTAATATTGACTAGTCAAGTTTCTCCTGTCAAGAATGAAGATATGGGCAACCTATGTTCCTATGGAGGAAGGATGAAATCTCCATCCTCAGGTGCTTCTAAGAGGTTTTCACCATTAGATATGTCCTTTATTTTTATTTCATTTTGTAAGTCATATAATGGTGCCCCAAAGGATTTTTCACCAGAAGATGTTTTTGTTTTTCTTTTTTTCTTTTTTGGTTCTTTTTTCATTTCAATTTTGCAACTAGAGATTTCCTCCTCCCCAAAGTAACCTGCTGGATCTAGTTTGTAGACATATGTTGATGGTGGTGGTGGTCATTTATGCAGTGTTTCTACCCCCATGAATTTAAGAAAAGCATGCTCGATAGAGAATTTATCAACATGAATGACACTTGGTTGGTCCCAATCAATGAGTGAGGGGTGAGTGAGGGTTAGGTCTATGAGATTTAAGGATAATTGGTAGAGTGCAGAGGCTCCTAGGATAATTTTTTCAGGGAAAATGTTGTCATAGGCTTTCTTTTCTACTTCCTTGAGAATGTCTTTGACCTCAACGAGACTATTTTGGATGTTTTTGAAGGTGTGGCCTTCTATTCTAGTGCCCCAAATTGTAGAGAGTCTGTAGCCTAAGCCGTTCTTTGTCTTTTCTAGGTATGCTTATATAGGCTATCTAATACCTAATTCCAGATGGCCCAAACCACCTCCTTGATAATCCCATTGCTTAGTGGCAAGGCGATGTGACCATGGATATTTCTATTTAAAATGATCAAGAAGTGCTTCACTTTTAGGAGCTAGCTCCTTGTATAACCATGTGTTAATGTCTGGAAAAGTTTCCTCTCCATCAAGGATACCCTTGGTAATAAATGTGGTAGCACCCATCTATTGGAGTCAAGAGGTGGCTTTTGGTTTGGGTCCTTGATGTGTTGGGTGTCCTTGAGTATGTGGATCAAGGGGTAGAGTGTTGACAACAAAAGCATTTGTGAGATTTTACTTGACACAACCTTGGTAGTTGATCTTAACTGTGGAAAGAGTGGAGGCTAAAATGGTATCTAGATCATGGTACATTCCAAAGGAACTAGCCATGGTGTGGCGAACTTTGATTCTAGGATAATGGTTGGTGTAGGAAGCTTCAACCACATTGCAATAAGAAAAGGGTTTAGGATCTGCATGGATGGTACCTTAGTGCCATTAAACAAAAATTTGATACACTGATGATATGTGGATGGAACGGCCTTCATGGCATGCATCCAGGGGTGGCCAAGGAGGATGTTGTATGGAAGGTTAAGATCAACTACGTGACAAATTATTTCTTGATTTGTTGGCCTGACTCTAAGAAGGAGTAAGATGGTTCCTTCAGTGGTGTGCTCCAAGTTGTCATATGCCTTAATGGTGATTACCTCATTAATAATTCTACCTCAGTGTATCCTACCTATTTGATGAATTTTAAAGTACATAGATTCAAAGCTGATCCATTATCTATCATGACCCATTTGACTGCAAAGTCAGAAACCATGGCAGCTATGCAAAGTGGAAGGATATGATCATGTTCAACTACTAGGATATCAGTGGTTTTGAAGGATAAAGTATATGATGTGAAAAGATGGCCAACTAAGTTGTGGAGCTCAATAGCATTTATGTTAGTGGGGATGCATGACTCATGTAGAGTATTGTCGAGGATCTCTTAGTAAAGTGGGCTTGTTCGTAAGAGATCTAGAATAGAAATTTGAGTTGGTTTGTTTCAAAGGTGTTCCAAGATATTATACTATGCTCCTAATGAGGATGATCCTAAGGAAGTTTCTCTAGATGAAGGTGGTCTTGATGGTGTAGACATAGGTGGACTAGCTATATTGAGTCAAGCTCAACAAGTAGAAACTACACATTGGGTATCTGGGCCTTTGATGTTTAAAAATTGATAGATGGATTGATTTGTGATATGCAGCCAATAAGGCTCCCATAGTCCAAATATGCTAAGGTATAGTTCTGAGACTTATCTAGGTTGTCACCTTGTTTACCTGGAGCATTGTTTGGTTTGTTGACAGGAGGGTTTGAAGATGCTTTTCCTAGGTTTGTGTTATGAGGAGGGAAAGCATTTTGATACATCATCAATCCTACATTAGGTGAAGCTTGTGCCCCCACTATGATCTCTTTCTAGTCAATGAGGTCCTAGACATAATCTTTGAGTTGCATGCATTTAAGGGTAGTATGTCCTTTGACAAGATTATCCTTGGCTAGTTTTTCAAATATTGCACCAAGGGCTCCTCCAATGCGGTGTATGTGTGTGGTTATCTCCAAACATGTGGTTTAGGTCCTACTGAAAGTGTGATTGCATTGCTTTGATTGTGATGGGTAGGTAGTTGCTAATTGTTTTGCATAGGTGGTTGTTGATACATAGGGGGTTGTTGCTGATAAGGTTGTTGTTGATAAAATGTGGTGGGAATATTGGTAGTTGCCCCAATAATATGAACATGTCGGGTGTTAGTGATGCCATTTGTCACCGTATTTTTGTTTTTATTCCAATAATGTGTTTTGTCATTGCTTGAGCCTTGGTCTTGGGTGTTTTCCTTATAAAGTCGGATGACACCATCCTTGATGAGCCCTTGTTCAAGTCCCATCCCTTTTCCTTAATTTCTTTGTATGTTTGCAGATAGTTCATAACCATGTGATGGGAAAGACTAGGATGTGCATTATTTATGAACATTTTGTCAAGGTAACATTCTAGGATGGTACATGAGATCCTAGTTGTGAGGATTTGCCAATGTTGTAAGTATTCTACAAGGATTTCTCCTCCTTTTTGCTTGTTATGAACTAGGTCTACTATAGAAAATTTAGTTTCGACAAGATGGGTGTATTGAGCCACAAAGGCTTTAGAAAGATCAGCAAAGGTTTTAATAGTACCCTGAGGGATACGACAGAACCATTCTAGGGTTGTTCATCCTAAGCTTTTCGGAAAAATTTGCATGAGGAACACATCATTATAGGCCACTTCTTGACAATGCATATAGAATTCCTTGACATACGTGACTAGATCACTTTTCCCCCTAAATTTATCAAACATAGGGATCTCAAAATGTTTAGGGAATGGTGTCATTGTGATGGTTTTGTCAAATGGATATGGGCAATCATTTTCAAAATTAAAAATTTTGGAGTCTGTCCCATCTTTGAGGGCCTTGAGAGAATTTTTCATTTCTTCCCATTCAAAGTTTACAAGTGGAGGAGTGAATGCCCCCATTCCAAGTGCCCCCAGTGTAGGATACATGATAGATTCTAAAGATTGATATGGAAAACCCTGATTGCCATGTGGTATCTATGAAAAAATAGGTTGCATAACTGGTGGGATGGATCCTATGGATTTTTGGAATGTAGTTTGTGCATACTATTGCATCTATTGAGAAGATGGTTGGTGAGGAGGGTAAGTATTAGGTTTTTTCCCTATGAGATAATTCTGCATGGATACTTGAGCATATTGTTGGTATGATGATTGTGGTTAAAAGAGTGGTAATGTTGGTAATTCCTAAGCCATACTTTGGGAATACATACCTTTCCCAATATATGTGGGTTTTTCTCCTACTTGAGAAAATGACTGATTATGAATAGGTGCAAGGTAATTAATCTGAGGTAGAGCATTCACAATAGAGAATTTTAGTGGTGGGTGTTTTGGCTATTTCCTAAGGGTGGCATAGAATAGTAGTTGGTAAGGGGCAGTAGTGAATAGCTTTGTGAGTGATGGATGAAAGTGCTTGAGGCATCTACATGGATGAAAATTCTAGAGGGAAGGCTAGTGGTAGATCCTTGTGCCATAGCAACACTCCAAGGTCCTAAAGGAAATATAGCTAAAGAACTTTGGCTAGTTAAAAAGGGGTTGATAGTGATGTTGGGTGGGATGGGAGATGATTTATTTCACTAGAGTGGTGGCATTTGAGTAGTAAATGGAGTAGATGTGTTGTGAGGTGGAAGTGAAAATGTAGTGTTTCTACATGCAAATGGAGGATTTTATGTAGTAGGAAAATGAGTAGTGGAAGTAGATGCAGATGATACACTTGGGGTTGATTGGGATGTAGTATATACTAAGGGTTGACTGAGGATGGGATGGGTGTTTTGTGGAATGGGAGCAAGCACCAAGGTTGAGAGTATATTTGGGTCTGTCAGTTCTATCTATGGTGGTTCATACCCTCTGTTGAGTGAAGAGAAAGGATCATTAAGGGAAAATGACACTGTAGATTATGGTTGCCACCCAAATAGAGGGTGTGTAGGATTTGAAATGTCAATAGGTGGTGGATGCCATGATGGTTTCCTTGTTTTGATCTATGATGACATTTACAATGGTAGTATGACTAGGTTGGTTCATGAAAGCATCAATATCTATGGAGGAACTTGTTTCATCTGGGATTCGTGGTGGTAGATCTGGTGGCATTATGGAAACTATGGGGTACGGCTGAGCTCAAGATGTGTGACTACTATGACTAAGATCCATATCTTTTTTCTTCCATGTGCTTTTACCAAAACGTGTGGTGGGTGGCATGAAGGGATGATTTTCCTAATGATGAAAATGAAAAGAGGGATGATGCTAAGTGTATATGGTACTTTAGGAGTCTAGATGATCTGGTGCTAAGTGAAGGAATTTGTGTTTCTCCTAAATATGATTGTGAAAATGTGATGGTGATATGAAATGTGTGGCCCAAACCTTTGGCTCAAGGTGATGTGGGACACAAGTGACAACCTATTTCTAGAAAATGTGGTGTTTCAAAGCTAACTATGATGGTGGGATGGATGATGCTAAATGTTTCTACATAGGTGAGGAAATGGTGGAAGGTGCTAAGTTTTAATAACACATGTGGAGGATTCTATGAAAACCTAAAGTTGATGTAAAGATGGGAGGAGGTGATCCTATTTTAAATGGTTGTATGTGGTAGTGGGGTTTCTAAATGAAAGACTAAACCTATAAGTGCACAAGTGTGTGTTGAAAAAGGAAGGACCTAATTAGAATGAGTAACACTAGAATTGTTGATAAGGCTCTGATTAACACTACGTCAGAGAGTTAGGTTCTGAATTTTGAAGTCCCACTTAGTTTGTAATGCTACATTTGCACCATCGTTCTCAATTTGATCTAGTTTGACAATCCTTGGGTTGGGGGTGCATTTCTTGTGTTCTACTTCTACTTCCTTGTAAATTGGTATTTGTGGAAGTTTAGCCTTTTTGAACATAGTCTTGGGTTGGCCTGACATGAGATATTTCTAAGAGATTTTGATCACAACTGTGGGGTTTTAGAGGTAGTGACTACACTAAGTATACCTTTTGGACCTTGGGTTGGGAACATAAATCAATCGAGAAATCGCTAAGGTTTCTAAAATAATGGAAAAGTTTAAGTGAAGTGGGACAAGCTTGACCTTAGGATTTGTTGTGAATGAACTTGCTAAGAATAGTCTTCTAGTTAAGGGAAAAATGTGATATTTTTGGTCAAGTAGGGTAGGTAACAAGGATACTTTGGAAAGAGCAATTTTTTTTGGATTTGAGCAAAAGGATTGTTTGCAACTAGATTTTTTTGGGTATGTTGTGGGTTTTAGATAACAAGTATAGGTAAGGATAAACCAAGATGGTAGAATGTTGTTGTGAATGGACTTGCTAACAACTATATTTATATGGGAAGATGGGGTCTTTAAAAGAAAAAATGTGATATTTTTGATCAAGTAGGGTAGGTAACAAGGATACTTTTGAAAAAGAACAAAACTTTGGAACAAGGAAAAAGGATTTGTAACTAGGACTTGCTTAGTGATTTTTTTGTTTTTGAGGGAACAAGTATAACTTTTAAGACAAAGGGAAAATTTGGACCAACAATAAAATCAATTATTGGGAATGGACTTGCTAACAACTTCTGTTTGAGATAAGAATGGTGGAATTTCTTTGATATGAGGGTTTTATGAACAAACAATTTCTCAAAGGACAAAGCAACTTTGAGAAAGACAAATAGATGATCTCTTTAGCAAAAGGATTTTGATAATATCTACATAATTGTGTATGTTTTACAAATATTTTTCATGGGTCTTGAGCACCAATAAGATAGTTCAAACACATGCTTTATCCCTAAAGTCAAATTTTGATTGCAATATTCTATTCAATGGTCTAGAACTTGGTGTCTCCTAATTCTAGTGCAATATGTCCCTCTAAATGAAGAGGTGAGTCGATACAAGAGTCGATCGACAAATGATACAAATCAAAGAATCTTCAAGGCATGGCAAATAGAAGCTCCCCTTCTATAGGAACAACAACCATTGGAGATGAAACCCAAGTGGCCTTATGACTCTACCAAGGGAGCACAATGGTGAGTAATCTTGAGGGATGTTATTTCCCTTGCACCGTGAATGAACATACCATGGAAAAAAGCGAGATACTTTTGACTAAAAGGGTTGTAAATGGGTCTATGGAGTCCCTTAAATGGTTGTTATGTATGTGATCCACTTAAGAATCTATTCCAAACATGCTGAAATCATGGGAAAGTTTTCCCACCTCAGGCTACTCTAAGAAACACATCACCCAAACCTAAGAGATAGAGCAAGAAAGTTTATCTTTCCCCTCATTTATCTACAGACCAGACATTTTACTAGTTTGAGCTTCTCACCAAAGGAGATGTACTTCCTTGAGGTGGTTGAACTCACTAGAAGCACTCCTAGGTTGTTGTGAATGGTTTTGCTAACAACTTTGGTACATGCATCACGTATTTAAATGGTCTTACTTTGCAAGAAAGAGAGAAGTAAAAGATGTACGAAAAGGAACAATCTCAAGACACGCAAGACATTGGATTCAATGCTATTTGGACACTTTAGTGCTCTATTTTATGATTTTAAGATACACATGTGATTAACATTCAAAGGTTTGTTCCAACTTTACAACATTGTCAACAAAATAAATTGAGTCAACAAAAGGGAAATCAAGTGTGAAAGCTTTAAAGAGGGGGCAATAAGAACATTTTGACTTTAGAGTATTCAAGATTGGATGAATTTTATTTTAAGCACCAAATTTGAAGTGTTTGTACATAATGTTCATTAGCACTTAAGACAAAATGTTCATCGCATTGGTTCAATTTTAATCCTTAATCATTCATTCCATGAAAGATGCAAAATTTGTTCAATTTTAAACTATTAAGAGAAAATGATGATAAAACCTACAACAAACTAGTTAGCATAAAACCTGCAATAGCAAATGTTAGCAATTAAAAAAAAGGAGTCAACGTTGTGAACCCACAGGTTTATGTAGCAATCTCGCAAGCTCGAGCACGTGGTCAAAGGTTGCAAGAATATTGCATAGGAACTGGTAAAAAAAGTAGGAAAATGAGGCCATGGGATGAAAAGTTAGAAAGAAATCCCATGAGAGGGTGATCCTACAGATGGTTTTAGCTGCATTCTCATGGACAAGTTTCTAGGTAGGTTTGACTAACTAGAGGCCACATTCTTGCAGATAATAAACAATGATCCCACAAGAAGATTTTGGTGTTCCTATGGGAAGAAGTATGGTAGGGATGCATGGGCTACTATAGGACATGTACAAAGGAGAGTTGGTGACAAACATTAAACTCACTTTCGCAGGTTCGCATTCTCGCTAGTCTGATGCTGTAATCCCGTGGTCATGGGTTTACATTCTTGGAGTTGTAGGATTTGGAACTAAAAGGTTTTTGAAGTGTTTAAAAATTAAAAATGGTCAGATGGCTAGAAGCACATTTCCCAAAGAGTGACTTGTGTGCTTGCAAAAATGTTAGCAAACCACCTACAAAAATCTACAAGCATAAAACATTATTTTGGCTAGTTTTTCACAAAAAACCCAAAAAACTAATTAGATTGACCCAAATGTGGGGTCCCACTGGGCGTGCCAAAATGTATCACCTAATATCTAGTAGTGTAAATTGAATACTAATCCTATCAAGAGCATTCACACAACTAATCAAAGCTAACACTTAAGATAAGACTTAATGGTTAACACCACAAACGGAAGCAAACCAAGAATGGTATGCTCCTTATGGTATAACACATGATGAAATGGATTTTTCCCTAATAAGTAGAGATGTGTGCTCATGATTGTGCTCAAGCTTCAAGTCGATGGATGGTGTGCATGGAGGATGGTTTCAATAATGGAGGTATTAAGGGATTTCAGCATTATAATGGTATTTTGGTAGTTTTCAAGCTCTCAAAATAGCATTATAGTATTGCATGAAAGGTGGAAGATATTTGTGAAGGGAGAGGGTTCTATTTATAGGCCAATGGGTAGAGAAATAGATGGCCAAGGTTCAAGGATGATGAGATGGTGAGGGAGGGTCAAGATGCACTCAAAAGGGAGCACATGGATTGTGCTTGTTTAGAGCCAATAGGTAGCTAACATTTGTCACAAGGAGAATGAGTCTAAGAGGATAGGATAAGGGTTGGTCAAAGGAGTAACGAGGGAGGTTGAGTATGTAAGAGTCATAAAGGGAGGTGTAAGAGATGAGGGTGAGTTTTGTGACTTTGGCTTGGGTTAGCAAGTCTTAACCCTTGCTTAAGGTTGTGCACATTTTTAGGAGGGGAATTAGGATTAGCTTAGAAAGGGGGTTAGGGGATAAGTGGTTTAGCTTTGACGGGATGGGTTAGTTAGGTGGCTAAGTGAGGTTATTATGGGTGAATGGGTTGGATTAGGGGTTAGGATAGGGTTTAGGAATTCTTTTAGAATTTTAATTAAATGATTTATTTAATAAAATGAGGGTATGGGATTAAATTAAATATATTTGAGGATTTATTTAATTTAATAGAGGAATGGGTATTTAATTGATAAATTAATTTTGGGTGATCATTTGATTTTTGATTTTTGATTTTTTTTTATTGATAAATGGCTGAGGCCTTGGATCATTGATTAATAATACATTAAAGATACATAGCATTTCTCTGTTCAAACGGGCACTAGTAGGAAAGAAACGGAGAAGAAAACTTCCAATCTTGCTTGGGACTTTTGTCCTATATAATTACATATACATAGGGGCATACCCTAGAATTTATCAAATACAAACAATTTCACATGGGCATTCCAGTGGACATATTTGTCTAGCAAGAGTTCCTTCCCTCTCATAAACAAACATGATCAACCACTTTGCTTTATCAAAAATCTGTTTGAAAAAACATCTATCTTCCAAATGTCATGAATTATTAGTACAATTAGTCAATTCAATTCACATATTAAGAGTAAGGAGAATCGTTAATAAAATTAATGCCTATAACTTCTTTAGATAGATGATAAATTAAAATTAAAAAATTTAAAATTAATATATCTCCTAGTTAACCAAACATTTCAGATAATCCTTTACCCTCTTACTGTGATAGATAGCCCTAACCTGAAGTCAAAGAGTTATTTGAAATCGCTTGACTGTCTCCAGAATGAGACCACTAATTCTAATCCAATACTCAAATTCTTTCTTACAGACATTCATAATCACAATTCTTTATACCTACTATAGAGTTTAAAGTAGACAATAGATGATATAACAATCCCTAAGATCTAATTGAAACTGCTAAGTTCTAAGGTAATCACTTGTCTGATTGCAATCCATTGTCCCAAAATCCTTAAATAAAAGGAGCAACCACATTTAAAGAAGGAAAAAGCCTACATAATTTCCTCTATTCCAAGAAGTTCATAGAAATCGTAGATGAGGGGACTAACATAGCATCCTAAATCAATCTAAACCATAATTGGATAGAAAATTAAAAACCATGAAGCCATAGCCATAAATCAGCACTAAAAGCTATCCACTAACCAAAATAAGGCATCCATCCTATCCCATGCATCAACCAGCTTCCTTGACAAAATCTAACCTAAGGTTATCTATACTACATACCCTAAAAAGATAAATATTATAAATGACCCAAATCTAAAAGATTAAAACCCATTCATATTCCCTACTACAACCCAAATTGCTAGCTACTCCTTGGTTCCAGGTCTACTAATCCAGTACTTGACTCCAGAGAGACTTCTGATTGTCTACCAGGACCCCATAAATAAAATAAAATCCTATTCCCTTATCAAGAAACTAAAGACTATGAGAGGAACTTCACACCCTAACCTATTACCTCCTCCTATTTAACAAGACCTGTACACAAGACAAAACTATAAATTGTCCCTCAAATAACATATTACTCAAGAATGACATAAACACCAAAACACTTGAAGATAGATCTTGAGAAAAGATAAGCCTAAATCCATAGTGTACATCAAAAAGGCACATTAAAGAATCTAATAAGCGTCATGAGGTGAGTGCCAAATACTACCACTTACTCCATTTTGCATTAAACAAACCTGAATTCCAAAACTAGATTAAAAGTTGTGGAAGAAATGTACTGAAGAGTAGAAAATATAAAGTTCAAATAGCTTACCAAGAAAATGTATCAAAGCACAAATTAGAATTGAAGCACATGCACACTAAACCATAGATAAAGTTACTTTGACTAATAAAATTTTCAAGTTAGCTTACAGTATAAGAACTTAATATCAACAAAAAATTCCCAAAATACCTGAACCTCAAAATTACAGAGGGTGAAATGTAATACTAGATAAAGTATTAGCCAGAACTATCAGTTTAAATATCTACAAACTCCTACTATTATGTGGAATCTAGGCTAATACAAAAACCCAAATCTACAAACTATATACTGCAAGTATCAGAATACATATAGAGTCCTTACATATGATTCGAAATTAAAAAACCCTACCCCGCACCTATACTTTTAGAGTGACCATAACCACTTCTGGGTCTTTGTCCACCTCGTCCATGCCAATGATCGAAGGAATCTCAAAGTATTCCTTAGCCCTGCTCGTCTTCTCTTTTTTGAGAATGTAGAAATTGAGGGCGTTAAGATTTCCAAAGCTCACACCTGGTTGCACATACGAATTGAATAAATTGAGATAATCCTGGACCCATTAATTATTGCCCTCCACAGTGATCCCTCTCCATTGTAGAAGGAAGAAGACACTGGCCTCCATGCATGGCCATTCCCTAGAAAATGCTAAGCTATCCTTGATTATGAGGGATTGATGCTAAGGGGCAGTTTCCAAATTCGCAGCACCCACCAGAAGACTCATATATTTTTCAAGTAAGGGGATTCAGAATTTATCATCAATGTTGCATACAGCCTTTTCCAATCCCTTCCTCCACATTGGGCTGAAGATGTCATAAGAGAGCGTTATAATTTCTTCCTTGCCTCTCTTCACCCTTACCATTATTCCAATAAAAGAGCTGATGATAGAGCTATTAGTCCTCCATGTTGCAGAATAATCGAAGACATCTTCCCCTACGGTTTTGCTGACTGCAAAATGAACCATATCGTCAGACGTTCTTAGGAGGCAGCTTCACCTCTCAAGCTTTACCTTCCCTAAGAAGGTCATCATTCTATTCTTCGTCGAGTGGAAGACATGGATATTGGTCTCCATTCAAGCGATATGGGGTTCACAGAGAGAGGAGTCCTGAAAGCTAAACAAAGATCGACTAAAAAACTAGAGACCCTCTCTCACATCCTTACATCCAGCAACAACTTGGGAAAAGGTTTCCAAAATCTACAACGACAACATGAGGTCTGTCATGATTATAGCCTGGCTCAACCACTAATAATGCCTCCTGACATGTGAGAGGATTACAACTTGGACATAGATTTTCATGCACCAAAGTGCATTCTAGATTTGAGATATCTCTCCAGAATCTCATAATATGAGAAGGATAATCATGACTTTGATATGGCATGCTTAATACATTATTAGAAATGGTAAACCACTGACTAAGTACTGAATGAGGTAGATTTAGCTCCTATAGAAGTAAATTTAATATCAGCAAAAAGGACATCAATACTATAATAAGTAAGAGGAATAGTTTTAAAATAATTAATACACCAGCTAGTTCATCTAAGGTTATATTAATACAGAGAGTGACTAATATTACTATTTATATTGACATATACTTGTCTATATGTATTTAGATGAGATAATTATTATTTTTGATAAATCTAAATAAAACCCCTTTTTAAAGTTAATACAGCTAAACTTAACAATTATTTAAATAACTATTAGTCTAATCTAGTATCTATAATTATTAAAAACATAAGACTTTAAACTACCATAGCAACAAAGAATTGTTGATCTAGAAAAATGAATGTTTACTAAGAGGGCTAGCCCTGATAAGAATTATAGCTGCTAAGCTTTATTTAAATGGAAATCACTTGATTAAATTGTCCTAATGTTCTAATTCTTTTAGCTTATAAGTATGTCATAATAGAGATATATAAATTAGTTCTAATGTTATATAGAATTAAATCTATATAATCTACTAAAGATGTATTTCTATATTTATCTGTAAAGGTCAATTGAATATGAATGTTGTCTATATGACTATAGATATTTGTATTTTTTAACCGTCTTAGCTATTAGAAGTGTATAGCTGAACCTAAAAGCATCAATATTACATTAAGAAAAGATTAAAATTAATTGCAAACCAAGAGTGATTCTCTGTCCGCGCCCTTGTTAGCGAGCCCATCAACCATTGAATTTCCTTCTCAAAAAATGTGACTAATATGTATATCTTCTAAATTTTCCAAAAGTATTAGAACTTCTTGGAGTTTTGCGTTTAAAACCCAATTTGGGGTCTTTTCTGCCTAATAGCATTGAGGATGACTTGAGAATCACCTTCAATGAAAACTTTGGACAAATGAAGATTGAGAAAGAGATGTAAACCTCTCTCCAAGGCTTCTAATTCTACCATGTTATTAGAAGAGGGTGGGAGAGGGGATGCTAACTTTGCTATCGATCAACCATCCTCATTATTAATGATGCAACCAACACTAGCAACTCCTAGGTTACCCCTCGCGACACCATCAAAGTTCAATTTGTGCCCACTAGCAACCTGGAGGAGGAGGGGCCCATTGGAAATTTTCCCTTGCCTCCTTATTTCTTGCTAGGTATACTAGAGGAGGATTGATGAGGTTGGACCAGTGTTTTTTCATGAGTCCATCCCAGAATGAGAAAGAACCTTCTTCATGCAAATTTTTCCTAAGATTAGCATTCATAACTTCCACTATTGAGATTTCTAGTTTTAGAAGAATTCTATCTAAATTCAGCTCCTTATCCTTAAAAATGCGATGATTTATTTCTTTCCACAATTCCCATACCACTATAGAAGGACAGATATTCCAAAGCTTACTATAGACCCCGCGAACCAAATTTTTAGGCCAAGAACACAACGGCCCCTTAAGAGAATTTGGAAAAGGAGTTGACCATCCAAGTTGTGATCTGAGCCAATCCCAACAAGAAAGAGTGAAATGACAGTTGAGGAAGAGATGATCAACGTCTTCACTACTTTGTTTACATAGGAAACACCTATGTGGGCCAATAATAGGAAATCTAGATAATCTGTCTGCAGTCAAAACTCTATTTTGTAGGACAAGCCATAAAAAGAAACTAGCTTTAGGGAGGCATGCTACATCCCAACACAAATTTAGAGGGATCTTCACCAAATTCCATCATTGTGAATGGATGATAGCCTTATACCCTTGTTTCACACTATAGATTCCATCCTTAGATACAGCCCATATAAGTTTATCCAATCTTTTAGATTGTTTAATGGCTCTATTAGAGATAATCTTTTTATATGCAACAACTAAATCTGGATTAAGATCTGACTCCTCTAGAGAGCACCACCACCATCACAAAACCCCATCCAATATTTCCTTAACTTTATAATCTTCTATCTTATTACCCCATAGCAAAGTTAGCCTAAGTTTAAAGGTATCAATGGTGGGGGAAGATTGTATTGGGGGTTGTCTATCCCATGAGTCTTCCCAAAATAGAGCTTTATCACTAGTTGCCACATCCCAAGTAAGATATCTACTAATAATTTTCTGGCATTTCATCATAAAATTCCAGCACTCCGATCCTTTAGGCGTTCTTTCCATTCGAAACAGTGATTTTGAATTAGTTAGATCCAAATACTTATAATAAAAAATCTTCGCCCATTTGTGTGTGTATTCTTGATATAATCTCCAAACCAGTTTGGCTCCCAAAGTCTAATTTTGCCACTGAGGCTTTTTTATCCCTAAACCCCCACAATCTTTAGGTTTGCGTAAATTATCCCATTTAATAAGGGCAATTTTCTTATCGTCTACTTTGTCTTTCCAAAGAAAATTCCTTAATTTAGATTCAAATTTATCAGACATCCAATTAGAGAGAGGTAGACAAGCCATAGGGAATATTGGAATGGCTGAAAGAACTGATCTAATTTTAGTAAGCTTCCCAGCCTTAGATAGCCATTTATTTATCCAATTTCCAATCCACTTATCCACCTTTTCAATCATATCTTGCCAAACTTTCCTATATTTTGAGGAATTTTCTAAAGAGATACCCAAATATTTACATGGGAACACTCCCTTTTTGTAATCCATAATTCTACTGATCCTATTTTCCATCTTAGGGGAGGTATTCAGGAAGTAAATCTCAGACTTTTCCTTATTCACCTTTTGACTTGAAGCATCCATATAAGATTGTAAAATGTTTTTGAAACCCAAAGCCTCCTGAATAGAGCTCTTCCCAGAAAGAATGGTATCATCCAATACTGTTGATGTGTAACATTAGGGAGATTTCTGGTAACAAAAATTCTAAAAATACTACAATTCAGATATGCATCAGAGATTGCTCTACTGAAGGCTTCAGCCATAAGAATGAAGAGAAATGGAGATAGGGGATCTCCTTGTCTAATACCCTTGGAAATTTCAAAAAAACCTTCTTGCATCCCATTAATAAGAATTTTTTTTTTTGGAGTAGAGATAAATTTAAAGATGAGATTAATCCATTAATGGGAGAAGCCGAAATCTTCTAAGGTCTTACATAGAAAATGCCAAACAACTATGTCGTATGCCTTTTGAATATCTAACTTCATGAACATACATGCTTCCTTATCAATGGAAGCCGAGTGAATGGTTTCCTAGATAATAAGGATACCATCCAAAATAGATCTCCCTGGAAAAAAAAATGTTTGTTCTTTTGAGATCATTTTTGGCATGAGTACCTTGAGCCTATTTGCCAAAATTTTTGAGAAAATTTTATAGATGGTATTACACAAGGCTATAGGATGGAAATCACCAGGATGTTCCAGCCTATCCTTCTTAGGAATCAATATGAGGAAAGAATTATTAATGTTATGCCAGTAATGAACCATCATTTCAAGATGCTTCAATTGCTTTCCATAAATCTTCCCCTAAAATGTCTCAACATTTTTGGAAAAAGAAGGCTTGAAAACCATCAGGCCCTAGAGATTTATCTAGACTCATGCTAAAAACCATGGTCCTAACCTCCTCCAAAGTTATTGGTCTATTTAGATTCTTATTGTATTCTATTGTAACCAATTTTGGAATAAATTTCAGCATTCAGGACTGAGCTTCCAAATTTGATCCTTCATAGTTATTAAGTAAACTTTTAAAATGTGTTACTAATGTGTCTACTATTTCATGGGGATTTTCTATACGAAATCCCAGTGGAGTAGTGATGCTTGTGATTTTCTTTAGTCATCGATTGTGAATAGTTGAATTATGAAAAAACTTTGTGTTATGGTCTCCTTCATTCAACCATTTCTCCCTAGATTTCTGCCTCCAAAAGGTATCTTCTTTTAAGAGGATGTCTTTTTGTTTTTCCTGAAGATCTTTTTCTAAAGTATATTTCTCATGATTCATACCATATCTAATGATTTCCTGATTCAAAATTTTTAGTTTTTCTTCAGTTTCTAGTTTTTCTTTGAAAATATCGTTGAAATATTCTCTATTCCATCTTAAAATGTTTTCTTTCAGCATTTTTAGTTTTAAGATAAAGATGAACATTTTAGACCCTTCAAAACTTTCTTGATTCCACCATGTTCGAATGAGCTCAAGGAATTTTGGATCTTGAAACCACATCTTTTCACATTTGAAGGGGTTTCTAGGGGATTTAGATGGTTCAGATAGCTCCATGCATACAGGAAAATGATCAGATCCTACATACGACAGGATAGAGGACTGGAAATCCTTATTATAGTGAATGAGATTACCTACTATGAAAAATATATCAAGCTTTTCCACAATATACGCATTATCCTTTCTTTTATTATCCCAAGTGAATATACCATTATTTGATGGAATTTCTAACAAATGATGTTTATCAATCCATAATTTGAAATTAGTAGAAGAAGGTGTGAGATGTTAGGAACCTCCTACCTTTTCATCCAATCCTAAAATGGTATTAAAATCACCTCCTAGTATAGTTGTGCTATCTTGATGTTCCAATAAAACCGTACTTAATTCATCCCAAATAGCTTTTTTTCCTATTATACTATTGGGACCATATACATTTATAAGAATAAATTTCATGTCTGATTTTAAGCTTTGTACACTAACACAGAACCAGTTACTACTATTCACTAGATGCTTTAAATCTACTTTCTTTGAGTTCCAAATGATTCCTAAGCCACCAGATGCACCTACTGCATCTAGAAAGATTGATTCCCAAAGACCTAAAGACTTATTTAGTTTGGTGCCTTCTAACTTATTTAATTTTTTTTCTTGTATTAAGATTATTTTTGAATTAAAATTCTTTAAATATTGTTTAATTAACCTCTTTTTACTAGGGGTGTTTAGTCCCCTAGAATTCCATGTTGTAATCCTCATGGTGCCTTGGGAAGGGACTTCCCCTTCCCCCTTTTTAGAAGCTCATCAATTTTCCTCTATTCCCTAGCTAGCCCCTCAGATTCTTGTAACTCCTTCAAAGATTTCCTGCCCCTTTTACTTTTAGGCTTGCCAGAAATAGGGGAAATCTAACCTTCCTGATTCATATGCAAATCGAGCTCTAGTTGATATACTTGCAAATCTTGTGCTGTTGGAGAGATACAGTCCTCAGTTTTTTCACACTCTTCTATTTCCAATTCTCTGAATATCCTTTCATGGAGGCCATCCTTCTCTTGTTCATCATGATCTAATGCTAACAACTTTCCCATGCCTGTCCAATCCTTCTCCTAACTTTTTTCCATCCTAGTCTTACTCTGTTTGTCCTGCTTCAATAAACTATCCTCCATCTCAATCTCTAGAATATCTCGACGGAGATCCTTAGCTATATAATCTTTCCCTCCCAATTTGATAATTTTTTTTACCAATTTCTCTTTTTGTGAGGAAGTGTTGCTGTCAATGTTGTTAGGGTTGAAGACTTGTATGAGTTCCTCTTATAACTACTCAAGCCTATTGTCAGTAACCTTTGTTGCTCCCATTTCTGGGATAAAGTTAACCTCTTTGTTTAGGAAATGCTGAAAATCTTTGACAATAGATCCTACTGAAGATTTGTTCCCATACTATAATTTTGGCTGATCCTCCATTGTGTTAAAAGGCAAGGTTGGCATCTCATTGGGTGTCTGCCAAAATTTAGAAGCCTTTTTGAAGCCTCTATACTTTGGAGTAAATGAATCTTCCCCTCGGCTTGTATCAATTTCCTACTGCTGGAAAGCTTGTTTGTTTGTCCTTGAAGATGTTTCTACCATCCTTGCCTTGGGAGAGGAAAAAAGAAGATCATTTTCTGCCTCACCTTGATCATATACTTCTGTCAGCTATGTACCTCTAGACTATAATTCTCCTTGAATGTCATTTCCTTTACTCCTGTCAGACTCCTTCAGCTTTTTCTATATCAAGAGATCCTCTTTACTATTTATTTCTAATTGGTTCCTCCCTCTTCCATCTCCCAATTGCTTACACCTTTCTTTGAGTCCTGTAGTAGTATTATACATCACTTTATCTTGCTCTAAGTTTTTACCTGATATCTTTGTTGAAGGTAACTCACTCTCCTTCGGGCCATTTTTTACTTTATCTCTCTCTGTTTGTTGTTTTGTTGAGGAATTAGGATTTCCTATCTTATTTTTCCTTACTTTCTGACCATGCTTATCTATAGCCTTTTTCTTATTTCTTTTTAACCTTCTTCGGTTTTTTCCATCCAAACTTATCTCCTCATACTCTTTAGGGTTGGAGACTATTATAGATTTAAGTCTTCTTCTTCCTTGATAAACCATATCTGTGACTCCATCTTTTAACATTTATTTCTAATCTTCCTTCATTTGTAAATCTGCTGGGAGGATTTTTTCATCTGATGCTCTTATTCTATTTTTTTTCATTGCTCTCATCCAAGGAAATTTGCTTCTAAAATCCAAGGAAAGGGGGAGGATTCTGGGCATAATTTTATGAAGTTCATCAAATCTTAGAATATCCACTATTTTCCCTTTGCATTTTTGAAAATTAGTATCATATAATGCCTTACTAGTTTTAAATTATTTCTTAAATTCATTTGGATGATTCAAACTAACATTGATCAAAACTTTAACATTATTGTAGCAGTAAAAAAAGGCATCGATACCTCTGAACTCTCCTACTGTAGATCCTATGTCTTTGATGATATATTCATGAAAAAGCTCTGGAGGGAGAGATGTCAAAACAAACTAAGAGGGCAGCAAGCATTCTACTTGTTCTAAATTGAAATTATGAGATCACTCTATAAATTTGACACAATGGCCATTGAAAAAACATTCTGAGACCAAAAGAAACTCTTTTTTGATTGATTCATTAGAACATTGTAAAAAAAGAGTGTTATCTTGGAAAGAAGATATATACTTACCTCCTTCTCACAGTTCTCCTCCAGCCAATCGAGTAGCAAACGGAGCTCTTCTGATGGTCCATTCCATATAGCAAAGATACCTCTTTTTAGACAATTTTTTCCAGGAGGCTTCAACTTCTTTGCTTGATATTCTGATAACTTTCTTCTTCATTTTGTATGTGGTTGACCTATGCGATGGGATAGGGTTAAAAGGTGGAGATCTAATGTTGCTTCTATGATGCAGAGGGATGTAGGAGCATGGAGATTCTGATCTAGCAGATATCCTTCTAACCTGAGGTGTGATCGGATATGAAAAAACTGGAGGGAAGGGTGAAGATTTGATGATCTTTGGATGGGTGTATCTGGTTAAATTGAATATATGGATTTGGTTGTCTAATGGCTTGATGGTGAAGAAATGGAAATTAAAGTTCTTGATAGCCTTACTGGGGATGATAGGGGATGACGAAATGTGGTTCGTATCGGAGACTATTTTCTTTTGACCTTCAATCCCTCTAATTTGCTGCTGGCTATGAGGCTCATCTGCACCAAAATTGAAAACTTCAAACCTGTTTCCAGTATTCATTGCGAATTGTTTGTCATGACCCGTCTAAGTTTCCATCTGTTGCCCTTTTCGAGCATAAATTGTAAGGGAATTTGACTAGTTTATCCCTCGACCACTAGAATGCCCTTGCCATCATTTTTGTAGAATTTTTCTTCGTGACTTTTTTGCTGGGTGAAGTGAATTTGACATTTTTTGTAGAGCACTATACAATATATTATAATAAATAAACTGAAGTCAAGTATTATTAATAAATATTTAACTGCACTACCACCATATACAAATTGTAGGTTTGAATAATCCAAGCTATGTGGGTCAATGATTTTCTTAGGAATATCAATTCTGCCTAGATTTGAAGGCCAAAAGGGTCAAATGAGAGATGACTAGCCCAACCCAAATTTGCATCCAAATTCACTCCAAATGAAATTATGTGCTCGCCATCTTAGAAGACCATGATCATTTGATTTTATCAATTGGACTATAGTTAATTAAATTAATTAATTAACTAGGTGATGATGATTAATTAATTAAATAGTAAATATTTAATCAATAATGTCCTAGGAGATGACTAAATATGATTACCTATTGATGTAATCAGATTTAGGTGTCTACACATCCGATCTTGTTGTGACATAGTGCAAGGTAGGAGAATCCCCAAAGAAAATGTCCTAGCCCCTAGCAACAACCACATAGTGGAAACAATGCAACAAAGTAACAACAAGACAAGATCTGATACTAAATCATAACTCTTTATTCATAGATATAACTGATTACATGCAATATGCCTAGTTGTAAGGCCTTTTGGGTTAGGGGAAACTACAAACAATAATTACAAAATCAGTTTTGCAAGATCCAACAAGATCCAATTTACAAACCCAATCCCAACTAGTCCAGATACACAACTAGATAAGAACACCAAGAAGAATCCATACTTGTACCCTCAAGTCCACTAAGAAATCCTCTAGTTCTCAAGCCACAGCCCTAGTTCTTCAAAATTCACATCTACACTTCATTCCCTTCTCCAAGATGGAATTATAACTTCTGCCTAAGGACTCAACAAAACCCCTTACTTAAATCCAACTAAGCCACAAGTCAGCCCAGTTGATTACAAACTAAATTAGATCTCTTACATTAAATATAGGTTGAGCAACAAGTTGGCTATAACACTAAATTAAATACCCATACATAAATTAAATGCCAAAAGTTAGCTCAGAGACAACTCGACATGAACATAAAAAAACCAATACTATCACTCAGCACATACATGAACACTTGGCATCTACTAGAAAACTTGGCACCAATAGGTTCACTCTACAAATGAAGTATCACTCAATCAACATAAGATTGCTACAGTAACTTGGCATCCACTTGAAGCTACAGTAACTTAGCATCCACTAGGAGCTACTATAACTTAGCATCCACTGGGAGCTATAGTAATTCAGCATCCACTAGAGCTATAGTCACTTGACATGCACTAGAGCTACAACAACTCAGTGTACACTAAATAGCTTGATAGCAATAGAAAGTTGGAAACCACTGGCACTAAGCTCCAATATGTAGGATTGCAAGAAAGCCTAGGATGCATGTTGATTTCTTGAACATTCTTAGGCATGCAAAACTAAATTGACCCTAAGAGTCATTAAATGCAATAGGGTAGCAATATTTGACGTCACATACCTTGTAGGTCATGCAAGGTATGGATGCAATTCTGGTTGCTATAAGATCATTTTTTTGACACCTACAATAACATGTCTCTCTTTCTGGAGATTCGATTATATTTTAATTTTGTGGCCCCATATTGAGTGATGTTGAAACTTGTAGTGTTAACCAATACAAAGATGTCAACTAATGAATCTTTCTAACCATTTCTCACGGGATCAAATTCGCTATTATGTTAGCTCTGGGTGGCTAGTTAAACCCTAGTACCAAGCTTGTCCCATCCTATTGAATGCTCGAATGTTCTCAAGTACACCGAACTGAATTGATCCTAAGTCTTTAAAGGCCATAGGGTAATGATCTTTGATAGGGCATATCTTGGAGCTCATGCAAGGTATAGATGTAATTTTGGGTGCTACAAGATCATGTTTTTGACACCTACAATAAACTCTATCTCTTTTGGAGATTGAATTCTTTTTTGATTTTGCAATCCCATCTTGGGTGATGCTAAAACTTGTAGTGCTGGCCAGTACAAAATCACCAACTAGTGAATCTCTCTAACAACTCACCATGGGATCAAACTGTCTATTATGTTAGCTCTAGATCATGGGTAAACCTAGTCCCAAGGTTTTCCATCCCATTGACTGCTTGACCATTTTCAGGCATGTCGAACTAAATTGACCCTAAAAGTCATTAAATTTCATAGGTAAGTGATCTTTGACAGGGCATATCTCATAGCTCGTGTGAGGTATGGATGGAATTATAGGTGCTACAGGATTGTGTTGTTGACACCTACAATAACCTATCTCTCTTTTTGGAGATTGGATTCTATTTTGATTTTGCAACCCCATCTTGGGTGATGCTAAAACTTGTAGTGTTGGCTAGTACTAAGTCGCCAACTGGTGAATCTCTCTAATTGTTCATCATGGGATAAAACTATCTATTTTGTTAGCTCCAAGTGGCTAGGTAAACCTTATTCCAAAGCTCATCCCATCTCACTGACCATTCCAACATTCTCGAGCATGCCAAACTGAATTGACCCTAAGAATCATTAAATGCCATAGGGTAGCAATCTTTGACAGGGCATATCTCAGAGCTCATGCAATGTATGGATGCAATTATGGGTGGTACAGGATCATGTTGTCAACACCTACAATAACTTGTCTAGATTTTTGGAGATTGGATTTTATTTTGATTTTTCTGCCCCATCTCAAGTGATGTTGAAACTTGTAGTGTTAGCCAGTATATAGTCACCAACTAGTGAGTCTCTCTAACTATTCATCATGGGATCAGACTATCTATTCTATTAGCTTTAGGTGGCCAATTAAACCCTAGTCCCAAGCTTGTCCCATCCTATTGATCATGAAAATGTTCTCAGGCATGCCGAACTAAATTGACCCTAAGAGTCACTAAATGCCATAGGGAAATGATCTTTGATGGGGCATATCTCGGAGCTCATGCGAGATATGGATGTAATTATGGGTGCTATAGGATTTTTTTTTACATCTATAATAACCTCTCTCTTTTTCAATAGTGGATTCCATTTTGATTTTTTGACCGCATCTTCGACGATGCTAAAACTTGTTGTGTTGGCCAGTAAAAAGTCACCAACTAGTGAATATATCTAGTTGTTTGTTGTGGGATTGAACTATCTATTCCTTTAGCTTTGGGTGGCTGGGAAAACCCTAGTATTAATCTCATCCAATCTCATTCACCTCTTAAACATTCTTGGTTACACTGAACTAGATTAATCCTAAGAGCTACTAAATGCCATAGGGAAATGATCTTTGATAGGGCATATCTCAAAGCTCGTATGAGGTATGTGTTAACATCATAATGTTTTTGACACTTGAGTGCCAACACACTTAATCATATTCCACATTGGATTTTGAGTACATCATGCATGCCGAGTGATTTTCATGTGCTGAGTAATTTTTAGATGCCAAGTGAAGATCAGATACTGAGTGAAGATCAGATACTAAGTGAAGATCAGATATCGAGTGAAGATCAGTGCCAAGTGTTAACAAGTGCTGAGTAACATAAGCTGTTGAGTAATACAATTTTGTTAAGGTACTAAGCTATCTAGGAAACAACATGTGCCGAGCATTAGCAATACTTTAGGAGCCGAGTAACTCAGTAGATCAGCATAAGAGTTTGTAATTGCACAAACTATGATGCAAACAGTTTTTACAGCCGACATAAGGCAAATCTCAAAGGATTTAATGATGAGATCAAATCTTTTATTTTTCCTATGCAATTTGCATGCAGCCAATAAGAAAAATACTAAAGGCATGCAACCAATCAGAAAAAGATAAGTATTGAGCGAAAAATGAAGATTGAATATGGATCGTAGATCCATACCTAACCCTAAATCTTCAAATGTCTTTATAAGGAAGACAAAACATCATTGTAAAATGTGAGAGATGAGAGGTATGAGAAGACATACAAGGGTTCACAAGGAATTCTATTTTTAGAAGTGAGGATTATCAGATCACAAAAGGATCTAGATCAGAGAAAGCAGAACAAGTGCCTGCAATCAGCAATCAAGGATTGTAATTAGTTAGGTTTATTGTATCTAATACTCTCTAGCAATTGTATTAGAATGAACATCCTATGGTAATAGGTTAGCTTAACAGCTATTTTGATAAATCCTTTAACTAGGTGATGAAATCCTTTAACAGGGTAACACTTCATGTTAAGTGTTTGAAAGCCTCTAACCAGGTCACTATTGACATAGTGTAAAGCCTTTAACAGGGCAGGCCTTTAACAGGGAAAACCATCAGAAGTGGTTGAACAATATTGTTGCAGTAATTTTTGTGGGTATCATCCCCACCCCAGTTTTACCTTCTTATTCCTGGAGGGTTTCTGGGTTACCAAATTCCAGTGTTAAGTGTTATTGATGCATGTGTTTTGTTACATGTTTATTTGATGTATTTACATGCATGCAATTTACTTTCAGTTAAAATTTTTATTTGCTAAAATATGATACTTATGATTCAACCCCCCCTCTCATGAGTACTCTTTCCATATTTGAATATTCCAACAATTGGTATCAGAGCTTAATCCAGGTTCTCTTAAGGAAAAGCCTAATAGCTTGGAGGAAAAGATCTAAAGATGGAAGCTTTCAAACTTGGAAAGATCATTGAAAATCAGGTGATAGATGTGCAACTTGCTTTGCATAGCTTGGAGGAATTCATAAATAAGTTGAGAAACTCATTAAAAAAGAGGAAGGATCTAGCCATAGCTGAAAATGATATACACTACAAGGAGATTGATACCACCAACATATTTTCCAGTGGAGACGCTAAAGAGTTTGATGCAGCAATAGCAGAACTGATGGAGAAAAACAAAATTCAAGCAGAGGAGATAAGATCTCTCAAGATGGAACATGAATCATAGGCCATAATGATATCTAAAATTACTGAACACAAGAAAAGAGTAGTTGAAGATAAAGTGATGCTGGAAAATGATAAAAGAAATCTTGCAAACAAACTTGAAAAAAAATGTACTGAACTGACAATGATCTCAAACATGCAAATGGATACCAAATGATGAACCTTCATCATGAACTCAGTGTAAAAGATATTGAGATCTCCACTTTGAAGATGCAGAATGAACAAATGCAGAATGAATTGAACAGAGAAAAAGAGGTAGCAGAGAATCTCAATAAATCAAGTGAAGCCATCAAGTATTTTGAACAGTTGCTGAAATCACCAAAATCTACCCATGATACATCAGGACTAGGATACAATAGCACTAAAGTTTGAGAATCATCAAAAAGTGTTGAACAAATAAGTGACAAAGGTAAGAATTCAAAACCCACTTGTCATTACTATAATAAGAAGGGACATACAGCTAATGTGTGCAGGAGTAGAAGATTGAATCAATAAAACATACCCAAAAGTTTCTGTCACAAGTGCAACGTGCAAGGACATATGACACAAAATTGCAGATCCAATGTCACAAGGACTCAAAGATTTGATGGACATTGTTATAATTGCAAAAAGCATGGACATAGGGCATTTGAATGCAGATCAAAACCTATGTGGACATCAAATCAACCAGCAAAAACAAAAGGGAATGGAAGTCATTATCATTGGGATTACAACACCAAGTACAATTGTCACTATTGTCAAGAATATGGACATATACCACAAAACTGTATAAGAACACATTTCAAAAGAAACTACAAAAGATGGTTGAATCAAACTACATGTTTTAGTTGTTTGAAAACTAGTCATATCAGCAGAAACTGTCCTACAAGATCAAAGGCACCCAAGACTGAAGATTACAAAGGAAAACAAAAGATTGATGTTGAAAAGATAAGAGGGAAAATGAATAAGACTTGGAAAAAGAAGGAAGAGTGCAACACATCAAGTGGAGGGATCACTTCACCCAATGGGTCAAGTGATCATACTTCATCAAACTAAGCACAAGAAGTACACAAGACTGATATACAAAGCTATATCATACATCAGTCCCAAGACAAAGAAGCTAAGAAAAGTATAAATCTACATGAAACAAGATGTCAAGACAAAACCTAAATGTTGATGTCGAGCTGCCTTTGGATGCCGAGTTAAAACAGATGCTGAGCTCCCAACAGCGACCGAGCTGAAAATTGATGCCGAGTTGCATAACTCCAATGGAAGCTGAGTAAAATGGAAACAATGGAAGTCAAGTTAGATCAAAATTTCTTTAGAAGCTGAGTTGGTAGTTGAGCATTCAATGCGATGAAATTAGGATATATTATCATAATTTCAATCAGTTTTTTGCATCGCGATCAAGTAGCAAAGGAGAAGAAAGAGAGCTGAGTGACTTCATAGCAAGAATCCAGTATTTTAGGCAGATTGCAACCTCATTCAACACATTTTTAATCGATCTAAAGGTATTTTTGTTTGTGCCGAGCTACGTAGTTTCATACCCATTTGTTGTATAAACCCTAGTTCGCAAAAATAGTGTCAAGTGCAAAGAAAACCCAAGAAAAAGAGTCATTTGAAGTCCAGTTAGTTTCAAATGAAGTGAAGCAATTTGATTTCCACCCTATTCCTGAAGTTTCCTACAAAAATGACCTAGCCAGAGCTCTCTCCCACATTCCCCGAAAAGTTGTAATGGTTCAAGATGTGAGGAAACGTTACAATTGCAAGATAGGAGCTCTAGGAGACATGGAAATTAGTCAAGCTTATGATAAACTATGTGTAGATGGAGTACTTAAAGAAGAATTTAAAATCGTTGAAAGGAAGGATTTGACCCTAGTTTTAGGTTTTCCCACTGTATTCAAAACTAAATGGATTAGACTTGTATTGTACAGAATCTATGGTGGAAACTTGTGGTTAGAAGATATGCCCATCAAATTGACAAAGGAAATTATACATAGAGTAACAGGGTACCCAACCCTAGATCGGTACAAAACCCTAAGAAGTGAATCGAAGGAGGTCATTGAAAGGAATACTGGTGCATAATGGAACAAAAGATGAATGAAAATTCATACCATACAGGATCCACTAGTAGAGTTTGTTGTTAAAATCATTGCTCACAAATTCTATCAATCCAGTAGACTCAACAGTGTACCATGCATTGCAGTAGATGTAGGTTACAAATTGGTGAAAAAGGATCATACTTATGATCTTGCAGAACTGCAATTGCAACAAATCAATGAAAACCTAGCTGCCATAAGAAAAACAAAGGGCACACAATGCAAATTTGGAGCAATCCTAGTTTGGATATTCTTTTATGTACAGAATGAATTTCCTTCTTTTGGTAAAGTAGCATGGAGGAAGGATAGAACCATCATTGCACAAATTAATGAATATATAGAGCAAATGGGAGAAAAATTTGATACTTTGATGACAAGCTATTTTGAGGATTTCAAGAAATCCATGAAGCAAAGGTCAAGGATACCAGCCTCATTAGTAGAAAAGCATCCTAATGACATATGTTTCTTAGTTGAGATAGATTTTACTTACATTCAAGTAGTAATACCAAGGGTAAGATGGCTAAGGCCATTTGGATATGAAATCAATATTGATGAAGCATCAGTAGCAATAACTACATTATTGGCAGAGGAAGCAGATAAAAATGCACCACATTTTGGCACTTATGATGTGGTAAGATAAAAAATAAACATGGAATTAAAAACTGCTTCTACATTGAAGAAGAAAGATAAATTAATCAAGAAGATCAATAAGAAGTTTGGCAAAGAAATTAAGGCTAAGGCAGAAGAAGAAGAAGATGATAGTGAGGATGAAGATGAGCAGGAACAAGGGCCAATGGAACTAACTCAAGGTCTTGGAGAAGACAAGGAGGAAGGTGCAGAGGAAGAAGAAGCCAAGGAAGCACCTACTGAAGCTGAGCCAAAGAAGAGAAAGGCAACAGAATAGCCTTCAGCCAAGCCTAGATCAAAGAAAGCTACCACTCCATCACCTCAAAAGCCAAAAACACGAGCATCAACAAGAGCCTCTACTCAAAAGGCTAAAGAGGAAGTTACCAAGAAGAAACAAGTCAAGGAATCACAGGGAGAGCCGAGGAAAAGGAGAAAGTATGTGGCTCAACCTGACACTGATGAAGAAGCGCAAACAGAAGAGGTAAGCAATTCATCAGTTGATACCCTATGTAAAAAGATTGCAAGTGGTGACTTGAATAATTTAAATAAATTTGATTTTAGTAAATTTACAAAAGAAGAACAAAATAAGATAGAAGAAACAGTGTATGGAATGATGGCACAGTTCAAGTACACTCCACTTGAACTAGATGGTCAATTGCCAAAGGAGCTGTCAAAAATTATAGAAGACAGATGGCATTTTTGCTTAAAAATGGAGAAGGAGATGAGGGAATCAACCCTAGCCAGTGTATTGCTAGATTTGACTAGGGAAAAAATTAGCAAAGCAGTCAAAAGACATAATAACAGGTTTACACCCAAATACAGGGCATTCTTTATACTTCAAAATAGAATGGAAGAGATTGTTCAAAGAACAATGAAATCGTGGAAGAACTTGTACAAAAAGATTGAAGATTTTCTTGAGGAAGAATATAAGGAAGAAGCAGCTATACCAATAGAAGAGAGGAGAAAAAGAAAAGAAGAAGAAGAAAAGAAAAGAGAAGAAGAGAAGAAAGATGAAGAAAAGAAAGATGAAAAGGAGGAAGAGGCACAAAAATAGGATACAATGGCAATAGCTGAGCTAGAAGAGCAACCAGATCAGAGTGTGCAAGACACACAATTGTCACCCCCTAGCCCTCCACAAGCATCCATCACACCTGCATATACTATAACAACTATTGATGTTCCTGATACTTCTAGTCATAATATCAATCCATTAACTACAGAAGATCTGAAAAGAATTCTTGACCAATCAACACAACAAGCAATATTATGTACAGATCTAGTATTGGTCAGTATAGATGAGTTACAGAAACTAGTAGAAAGTATAGTTAAATATAAGGTGAATATAACTACTAGTAGTCAATTTGAAATACTAACAAGTATAATTGATGCTGCAAGACAAAAGCAAAGTGAAGCTGTAGAAAAAGGTATAGAACAAACATGACAGACTATTACATCTGATCCTACAACACAAACACAAGGTGCACTTCCATAGATAACAATAATTGATCATGGTAAATAGAAGGAGGAGGAAATAGTAAAAAACCCTAAAGAACAGGAGGAAATTCAAACATTAATAAATTTGCCTACCTCGGGAACTCCTTCACACCAGCCATTATAGATTTCAGTACCATCATCTAGTACTACCAGAGTTGCAAGGGTACTTCACTATGGAGACCCTGAATTAGATTAAGAGATATTCATACCAAGCTATGACTCAAAATCAATAACCATTGATCAAATCAATGAGGTGCAGGATGCACTAAATAGAAGGAAAAGATAGGAAATACTCAGGAAAGAGTATAAAAATAAGAAAACACTTTATGAGATCAAGGACATCTTTATGGATGCCTTCAGTTTGCATTCACCGGATGAGTCAAAGCATATCATAGAGCAACTAATAGATATTGTTGACCAGGTGACAAATGAAGACCTAGAAACCAATGCAAAACTTATGGAATGGTCAGAAAGAAAATTTCAAGGGAAAGTGAATGAGAAAATATCAAGACAAATCGTACTTTCACAAGTAGAATTGGCAAAGCTTATTGATAAGGTGAAGAAGGTACTTGAGAATATATTCTCACTGTACAAAAAGTTGTGTGATTTTTCATACTTCACACAAGAAACAAGCTAAAAGATACTGAGCTTGGAAAGAAATTTAAAAATTTCAAGCATGCAGCTACCAAGTGATCCGGCTCAAAGTGAGAAGCATTTTGCTCAATTGCTTCACACTCACAAAGAAATAGTTGTCTTAACAGAAGATGAGGGTAATATTAAGGCCAAATTAATATAGCTCCAGTCCTCCATTACCCCACATTTAGAGATACTCCATAAAGAGAAAGTATATGTTGAAAATGTACTCAAGAAATATCCAAATCTTTCTATATTAGATGCACTTATTCATCTTGCTGCCAAGACTTCTATCCAGCATAATTCACTAGAAATTGATTTGAACAATTAGGATGCAGCTCTCAAAATGATTATGGAGGTAAATAGCACATTTTTGGCCAAATACGGTCTTAACCCTTAAACATTCTTTGACATAAGTGTCAAAAAGGGGGAGATACAGATCAAATAAGGGGAGATACAAATCAAAAAAGGGGGAGAAATAGATTAATAAGGAGAGATACAGATATGAGATAAATTAATGGGAGACAATAGATACAAACAAATACAAAGGAGGAGAATTGATATATAGATAAGGCACAATCAACTCAGGGGGAGTTACAAAATTTTTAAGGTATATATTGTAAGATTGTAAGTCACAAATTTTGATCAAAGTTCTCAATATGTACATACCAATCAGATTAAGTAAATGTACTTATAAGATCAGTTAAGTGTTTTTGTCACTCATGTCAAAGGGGGAGATTGTTAACATCATAATGTTTTTGACACTCGAGTGCCAACACACTTAATCATATTCCACATTGGATGTCGAGTACATCATGCATGCTGAGTGATTTTCATGTGCCGAGTAATTTTTAGATGCCGAGTGAAGATCAGATACCGAGTGAAGATCAGATATTGAGTGAAGATCAGTGCTAAGTGTTAACAAGTGCCAAGTAACATAAGGTTTCGAGTAATACAATTTTGTTAAGGTGTTGAGCTATCCAGGAAACAACATGTGCCGAGCATCAGTAATACTTTAGGAGCCGAGTAACTCAATAGATCAGCATAAGAGTTTGTAATTGCACAAACTATGATGCAAACAATTTTTACAGCCGACATAAGGTAAATCTTGAAGGATTTAATGATGAGATCAAATCTTTTATTTTTCCTATGCAATTTGCATGCAACCAATAAGAAAAATGCTAAAGGCATGCAACCAATCAGCAAAAGATAAGTATTGAGCGGAAAATGAAGATTGAATATGGATCGTAGATCCATGCCTAACCCTAAATCTTCAAATGTCTTTATAAGGAAGACAAAACTTCATTGTAAAATGTGAGAGATGAGAGGTATGAGAAGACATACAAGGGTTTGCAAGGAATTCTATTTTCAAAAGTGAGGATTATTAGATCACAAAAGGATCTAGATTAGAGAAAGAAGAAAAAGTGCCTACAATCAGCAATCAAGGATTGTAATTAGTCAGGTTTATTGTACCTAATACTCTCTAGCAATTGTATTAGAATGAAAATCCTATGGTAATAGGTTAGCTTAACAGCTATTTTGATAAATCCTTTAACAGGGTAACACTTCATGTTAAGTGTTTGAAAGCCTCTAACTAGGTCACTATTGACATAGTGTAAAGCCTTTAACAGGGAAAACCATCAGAAGTGGTTGAACAATATTGCTGCAATAATTTTTGTGGGTATCATCCCCACCCCAGTTTTACCTTCTTATTCCTGGAGGGTTTTTGGGTTACCAAATTCCAGTGTTAAGTGTTATTGATGCATGTGTTTTGTTACATGTTTATTTGATGTATTTACATGCATGCAATTTACTTTCAGTTAAAATTTTTATTGGCTAAAATATGATACTTATGATTCACACCCCCCCCCCCCTCTCATAAGTACTCTTTCCATATTTGAATATTCCAACAGTATGGATGCAATTTTGGGTGCTACAGGATTATTTTTCCAATACCTATAATAATCTCTCTCATTTTTTGGAGATTGGATTAAATTTTTTTTTTTTGGCCCCATCTTAAGTGATGTTGAGAGTTGTAGTGTTGGCCAGTACAAAGTTTCCAATTGGTGAATCTCTCTAACTGTGAAATAGGGGATCAACTTGTATGCTTAATTAGCTCTAGGTAGTCATGTAAACACTAGTTTTAATCTCATCCTATCTCATTCACTTCTTGAACATTCTCAGGCATTCTGAAATAAATTGACCCTAAGAGTCACTAAATGCCATAGGGAAGCAATCCTTCATGAGGCATATCTTGGAGCTCATGCAAGGTATGGATGTAATTTTAGGCACTATAGTATTATATTTCTAACATCTACAATAACCTCCCTCTCTTTTTGGATATTGGTTTCCATTTTATTTTGCGGCCCCATCTCAAGTGATGTTGAGACTTGCGGTGTAGGGCGCCTGGGTGGCAATTGGATATGTCATCTCATCCAATGATAGAGAATCATGATAGAAGGTAAAGTGGTGATCATACACTTCATTTTAAACATATTATTTTGTTATGGTAATAAGGCAATCCTTGTTTGTAAGGTCAAGGAACTTGAGGTCATCTATAAACCCAAGTTGCTTTATTCCCAAGGATTTTTGCATTTTTATTGGTTTTGTTAATAAGTTGACTCAAGAAGTTTTTTGAGAGTCATTATACCTTATATAGGTACAATGTGTTACCAAAAACCACTTGGTTAAGTTCTAGGAAGAGTTAGTACAAAAATTACATTTCGCAATAAAAGTTGCTGATAACTTTTTGGCAATTTTAGCAATTTTTTGGAAAATGTTGAAATTAAGCTTGTAACTTATAAAACCACTTATTAATTATTTGGAATGGATGTCAAATGACGAATATACCCTCTATGAAGTTAGAGGAGGCATAAGGTGTATGTACAAAAAAATTTTAATACCAAATATATAGATTTTTTGAGAAATTGCTTACTATACGAACTTGTATAGATTGGGAGGCCAAATCCAGGTGGATGTTTTGAAAACAAAATTTTTCTAGATTACAATGCATTATTTTTAGGTTGATTGCTTCAAAATCCTTAAATTGAGGTTTCAAGCAAGATGTGGCCCTAACTTGCATTTCTATGGTTGGTTTTCAAAGGCATTATGGGATTTCCAAGGTTAGGGTAGGTAGATCAAGATTCCTAAGTTTCATAATTTTCTTAGATGATCTAAGAGGTTAACATGAATGTGTCCTAGTGTGAAAATATGGTGTTTTCAGTCCTTAAAATGCTAATTTTGTGGATAGGGCTTGGATTTGGGTTATTGAACTTGGAAAATAATCATTCCATGTTGAGAAAGGTGTAACAAGACCCTCTATAACAACAAACCAATCCTAAGAACCCATTCTTGCACATTCCAAGTGTTCCAAGCTTAATTTGGCCAATCTAGCCTGTGAGGCTTGTGTAGGTTCAAGAGTGCTAGAGTAGGTTGGGGAGCTAAAGCTTTGGGGTTTTGTGTAACTTAAAAAAGGGTATCCAAACACTTTTTTTTTCTAGGTTTAGTGGAGAAAAATAAAGTTTCTATTCCAAAACCACAAAAGGGCTACAAGGGCAATTAGGCCTATTAAGAGAAATTTTGCAAAATACATGTTAAGAGAGTGAACTGGTTGTGGGAACCTCATCATTATGTCTTCCTTGAAGTGTCTAAGGTGTTATTTTGAAGCAAGAAGTTTATTAGGATCCATTTCTCAAATTTTCTCTTTTTTCCGTTATTGCTTCTCAAGTCTTGAATAGGGAAAGAAATCATAGTTTTGTGAAGTTGAGTAGAAGTTTTTTTAGCATTGTAACAAAGTTGGAAAGAGTTTTTGAAGACAATTAAGAAGGTGGGAAAGGTAGTTTTCCTTAAAAGTGCTAGCTTTTCGTGTGAGCATTCTGTATCATTTTGGATGCAAATTACATTAAAATGAAATACATGAAATACTTAAAATGTAAACAAGAAAAACAAGATATATATTATGACAAGGTCAATAATGTCATACATGAAAAAACATATAAATTATTATCATAACCAATAATGTCATACATGGACAAACATATCATATATTATGATAACCAATAATGTCATAAGTCTAATAATGTCATGAATCAAATATATGTCATACATCAAATATAAAATGACATATACACATCAAATGTACATTGAATATGTCCACTAATTCCTATACATGTGTGCCTATCCCTATATCTTCTCCTTCCTATGATGGGAAGGAAAAAAATTCCTAGAGGTCTTTCATAATTGCATGGAGGGAGATGATGGGGATGATGGGGTCTACCTCACACACTCACCCTCTTTTTTAGGTTCCTCTCTATCTAGAGTTGATACAAACGAAGTATATATGAATCAATAATTACTATACATTAAAATCAAATATATGTACACACAAAATTAATTATTTTCTTACCTCCATCAAATAGTCACTTAGTACATCCACCTCAAAGGCTCGTGGATGATCGTGAGTAACAAGGCCCTACAAAAATTCAATCAATATAATCAATCCATCATACTCATAAATACCATTTAAAATTTCAATTCTAACTATTATAATAAAAACTAAAACTATGAAAACTTGTTCATAGCTTATTCAATGGCTTTGAATTATCCATCACGATAGCAACTCCATGATTGATGGACTAGAAAAGATGAGGAGTTGCAGACATCAACAACTACAAATCATATAATACAATTTACATGTAGCATAGAACATGAAATAGATATACTCAAATGAATTAAATTGGCATGAAACAAATGTACCTATATGAAGCTCATATCATGCCTAGGCTCAGAGTCCCTCATGAATGTTGATGCTCTAGTAGAGAACTAATGCACATGGATAAAATAATTTTGTCAATCCTTCATATGATTAATTAATAAATATATGCATTAATTTAAATGATTAAATTGATACATACCTCTCTACTCATCAAGAGATGTAAAATGGTGCTGAGGAATCTATACTAGGGTCATCAATGCTCTTACCCTAAATTTTGAACAATCTCAAGACATGCTAATTAATTATTCATTCACTATACATATGGAATGTGATCAAATTAGTTTATTATAATTATAATTTACCCGTGTGCCAATGCCAAATGTGCCACTTAGGAACTTATCAGTGACTAGACCATGATCCATAGTGTCTCCAACATGATTTCCAAATGTGCATAAGGATCCACATGATGTGCACATGTGACCACAATGCAAAGAAGGCTCCTCCTCAACTAATGGACTAGCAAAATGAATGAGGGTCTGTGTCAAAGCATTGATAGTCCCTAGAGTACTGGTCTCTACATGTTCCCTCACAACTAAAGGAATAATCACATGCTCATGTTATGGCTTAACAACAAGCACCCTAACTACATTAGGTTCATGATGTGCCCTTGACTTCTCAAATGATTACCCCCCACCTATACCTTGAGAATCTAACATATCAAAATAATTGGAGATCTCTCGAAGGACAAACTCACAATACAATTTCTTTAAGAAATACATTGGAACCTCATGATTATTATAGGGAGAGGCAGAAAAGACCATCCACCATCTATTCTAAAAGTTATTTCAAATATCATCATGTATGCACCAATGGATGGGAAACCTTTTAGTTGTATGTTTAATAGTTTCTTGTTTTAGAGGTTTTTTAAACAATGCACATATGCTAAATTTTTCTATGTCCTTTTTTCTTACATATTTATAAGATAATTTGTTTGCATAATATCTTCTTTGTTCTTCTCTCTTAACACACCAAATATCCAACTAACCACTAACAAAAGCTACATGGCTCATAATCGACTCAAGGGAGGATGCTAATAGTGCTCTCATAGGATTAGTTTTTCCACAAGCTTTCAACCTACCAATGATTACTTCTAGTTCATTTTTTCCCTCTTTCTATTTCATAAATTATATTGTCTTGGGTGCTAGGAGGAGATCTTTCAATTGGTGAAGGTTGCAAAAAAAATTTCTCTTCTTGTAGAGGGTTTTCATTTTGATTTTTTTGATTAGGCTAGGGATTTGGTGGTTGATTATTCACATTTCTTGATAAGATTCATTTTAAATAAATAAACAAATTCAAAGTAAAACTAAGAAAACATACAAAATAATACAAAAACAATAATAGAAATTATACTTGACAATCCCAATTTTGATCCCCAGTAACAAGGAGGAATCTTGAGGAGGAGAATTAGAAAATTATTCAAATTCCATAAACCACATACACAGTGTTGAGGGGAAAGAAGAAATCAATGCAAAGAAATAAGGTAAAATAGAATTGACCATGGGTTTGCAACCCATTTATAGAGTTTTTAAAAAGTGCACACGTGCTATGGCTTGCTCTCGACAAGCCCAGGGTTTGTGGAACCCAAGCCAAAGCATGTGCATTCTTTTAGAAATTTAGAAATTTGAGCTGTATGTCATCTTTTTGGCACCACAACTCGGTGCATTCGCCCTTCCCTTGTTGACTCTTTTCTAATAGGCATGTGCAAAGGTTTTAAGGGCTATTTGAACACTATCATTGTGCTTTATCTCTTGGTAAGTACCAAGATTTAATGTGTGGTGTAGAGTGTTATTATGTTTTCTATAAATGAGATAAGAAAAATCAAAGAACAAAATCATACCCTAGACACAGGAATGCAGAGGTCTATAGAGTGCATACCTATTTTCACATGCAACATGCAATGGAAAAATAAGAGTACAATGTGATGGAACTTGGAAAATGTGTCATAAATTTTGCATTCATGTCTCCAAGTTTTGGCTCATCTCTTGTACATGTAGAGAAAGACCTCCAAAACTCTAGTTCACAATCCCAAATACTCAATCAGCCAAATAAGGTCTCCTATCTTTTTCTTTTTTTAATTTATGATCCTACCTTGTCAGCCTCATAAACAATTTTTTTTTGAATTAAACAAGCAAAAGAGGCCTTAGGTCAAAATTGACCTCCAATGTAGTAGTGTATTATTATAGCTAAAAGATAATAGCTTTTAATCTTGCAACATTCTTAGTTGAAGCTACATATATCACATAAATAGTTTTCTTGGCATTCATTTTCCCCTTATCATCAATGTTGATATTATATCTTTGAGTAGGTCAAATAATTATTTCCATTTCCAACTATTATTGGTGGAAGATGACAACACACCACAAAAGTAGGATGGTGTTGTCAAGCATCTGTGTGGCCTCTTTCTTCTACAACTAGGGTACAAATCTACACATAGGATGGTGGCATGATTACCCATGGACAACAGAGGCACTGTGAAAACACTTTAAAATACCTTTTTGATTATTTCCTAATATTGCATTTTTTAATGACTTGAATGAGACAATTCCTAGAACTCAAAGTAAATAGCCTATCGATGAAATATTTTATTTTTCTTTGTACTTTAAAACTTTAGAGAATGTTTGTGTTTAACTATAATAGTTTTTTGAAAATGTAACTTGTTTCTAATTAGGATTTTGTTCTGACTATATCATTAGACAGTTAACGCATGCGTTCTCTTTCTAAAATATATGTTTTTTTTATAACATTTGTTTCAAGAATTTAAGAAAATAAAATATATAGTTTTAAAAATTGTGATAATTACAAGATCATTTAGAAATCATAGTCATTTTTTTTAAATCATTTTTTTTTTGTATTTAAAAAATACATATCAATTGGTTATCAAACTATTTAGAAATCACCATGAATTTCAGGTCATGGGAGGATATATAGGTTCAATACCACCTTGTTCGTGCCAATCGCCAGACTTATGACCTTCTATTGTCTTCCATCCCTGTGCACTTACTTCATAAGGTGGGGATTCAGTTTGTTTGTCCTTGGTGGTATGATTGGAAATGGTTTCCTACCACTCCATTTACCAATTATAAGCCCAATATGGGATACAGATGGCTTTTGCCCCACCTTCTGATGGTGGACATGCTTAATCAATGGTGGCATTTTCATTCTTCGCTTTCTCAATGGAGAAAATGGTTCGACACCATTTGGAGTGCCATTACAGAACCTAAGATTGCACACTTTGCTTGGTGCATTGCCTTCCAAGGTCTTCCCTTGGGGCCTCGGCTCAAGCATGTAGGGGTTCCTAATCCCAGATGCCCCTTCTGTGGCCAACCTGAGTCCTTTTTGCATATTTTTTGGTTTTGCAAGCATGCTCAGAATTATTGGCACTAGATTCATGATTTTTTCAAGCCTTTCAGGCTCGAACCTTTTTCATGGCACATGATCCTGCTGGGTGATTCCCCAAGATTTCCTTGGAAGTTCTCCCAGATTTGGCATACTTTTAGGATGGAAATTTTTTTTTCTCTATGGAAAGATAGGAATGCAGTTTTATTCACTCACAGTTTTTTGGATGTTAACATTACAATGTACACTAAGGCATGCATTTGTAACAATGTCATTATGCAGATACAGGTGCAAGCTAATAAACTTTCCCTAGAGGTTGCACACTTACAGGAATTGTTAAATCATTGGGGCAATGCTCCTTGCACCATTGCTAGAGTGCCTCTGGATGCCTCGATTGATGCCTCCTCATCTCGCGGTCACCATTCCCAACGCCAGTCCTATGGCCGCCATTCACACATGCCGCACTACCAAGGTCCCTGCCACTGCTCTCCTAGCAGTGGTCATGGCAGTTGGAGGCGCCACTCTACTTCCCCACCTGTGGTAGTTTTGGCTAGTCCCCGACTCCCCCTTGGGGGGGCTTCTGGCCGGTCTCCGACTCCTTCCCCTGGTCGGGTGCACTCTGGAAAGTTTCCTTGGCTGGCCTTGGCAATTTCTCCTCCGCAACCAGAAAAGAAGGATGCAAAGACTACGACTACCCCAGATCTTGCTGATGCTGCTGACGGTTGGACTGTTCCTAGTCTGCCTCACAATCCCACTGATGTGTGGGGATTTCCTGATAAAGATGATCCTCCTCCCTCTGCTGGTACTTCCTTGGCAGCTTGAGATTGTTAAAAGTGTTTTTTTATTTTTATGAATAGTTTATAGTTTCTGGCTGAGGCCATGTTGTTTATTCTAACTTCGGTTGTTTCAACTCATTCGCAGGGTGATCCTGTATCCCCCAGCCCCTTTTTTGTGAATTGTAATCTTAGTAAATTTTATTAATTGAAAAGGACTATTCATCAAAAAAAAAAAAATTAGAAATATCAATATTTTATTCTTATGTGGATGTGTTTTAATGAAAAATATTTAGATTAAATTATTGAGAAACTATAAATCTTAATTTTTGCAACATCCTTCATTAGAAGAGATTGGATTTAGTTATAAAGATTTCATTCTTTTATAATTATAGTAGAAATATAAATCAATAATTTTAAGAAAAAAATATTGTGTTTTATTATGAGGTTGTAATGTCCTGCCTAAAGATCCTTGGAACAAAAAGATAAAACATGCACTGGATAAAAATTTTCTAAAGATAATTTACTAGCAACAACATAAAGTAACTAAGAGGAAGAATGAAACATCTAATCAAGATAGTAAAATGGGGAACATGCATGGCTAAACTCACATGTTCACTTACACATGTAGAAGCCTTACAAACACTTCCAAAGATCCCCAAGCACTAAACCATAACTTATGAACCAAAGATCACATGAATCATGAGAATATATACCAAGTAGTTGTTCTATTTTTACCCAAGATAAAAGTTCCTAGCATGGTTAAACATACAAGGTCATTTCCAACTAACCATATCATAATCAAGAATTACAAGCAGAGACCCCCAAATGGTCATGCACAAGACAAGGCTGAAGGTTAGAACCACTCACCTACTAGACACCATGCATAAAGACAAAGGATGAATCTTGAAATTCATGTAAGACTAAAATATAGAATCCCTAAAATCTAACTAAGTATGAAATCTTTAAGCCCTAAAAATTTCTAGAATCTTTATGTTAAGTCCTAGAGAGGGCTAGAATCTATCTCAAATGAATCGTTGTATATATCATTGTACATATTAAAATATTTCTTAAGTATAACTTATACTTAAATGATATATTTTATGTACGCTGTATATAATCTATTTTAAAATGGGAAGATGCAGGACCAAAAGGGTAATCAAAACTATAATTCACATCTTCTTGGTGTGTGCAAACACTCAATATTTTCCATGCAAGAAAGCTTCATCAATTCTCATGCAAGACAAGATTGGATAACACATGAGAATCCTCTATGAACTAGACGAGACTCCACACTAGGCTCGTGCAAGACTTCACTTAGCCACACGAGTAAGTACACACTTAAGTGAGACTTTGTGCTACTATGCAAGAGAGTACATAATCACCTAAGACTTTGTTTAGTTGTTTGAGACAATTTCCCTCCCAGACGAAAGAAATCCCAAAAATAGGATAAAAAAGCAAGGACAAACACACTAAATAATGAAACCTCCACACTAGGGAGTACCAAATCCACATAAATCAAGGAATGATCACTCGAGCACATAAAAGTAGATCTTAGACCTTGAATGAAGATAAAATACAAATTGCAATAACATACCTCCATCTAATCTACATCATCAATATATGATATAAACAAAAGAAACATCGTAGTGAAAAGGAAAGTGCAGACATGTGATATAACCAACTCAAATCAATCGTGCTCATTTCCTCCCTACCATAATGGCATCATGAGATCTCAAGGACCCTAACCATACCCCTAAGTATGAAACTCAATTTACCGACATGATAGTCAAACTTGTCTCATGAGATCATTCTTATCAATAACCATCAATTAACATCATAAGAACAAGTATAACCAACATGCTAATTGATTAAAAGCATCACTAACCCAAAGTAGTGGTAAAAATTCCCAATTAAGCAACATGAAAAATGAATGCATCAAATAACATGTTAAACATCATCTAAACATGATATCAAATACATCCAAAGTAAAGAATAAATCACAAGAGAACATACTTTGAATACACCAAAGCACCTAATAGAAATCTAGCACTAATCTCAAACTAGAAGTAAACCATTTCTCTACACTAATCCCTATCAATGGTATAGGAAGTTATGCCTCCCAACCATGTAGTACCCAAAGGCCCACTCCCGCCATGTTGATGGAGATAATGACCCAACCATAGGGTGGTACAAGAAGTTGAGTCCTAGTTTTGGCCAAAAGTGAAAGCTTTTTTTCCCATTTTTCAAATTTCTTGTCACTTAATGTCCAAATTTGAGGCATATCAAGATTGAATCCCAGAAAAATTTACTGATAGAAAATGTAGTGCTTGGAGGCTAGTTTTCAAATATGTCATTTTTTGGAATGCTCGCATTGTATAAATTACATTTTGGTAGGCATGTTCTAAAAATACTTTATCAAAATGCATGTTACAGGATCATACCACACACATGTACGACCACCCTTTTTTAGCAAAAAAATGAATTTTTGTAATTATTTTTGGGAAAAGGTACCTAACACACCAAATCTTGATGAGAATATTTTTCCTTTTTTCTTTATTGGATATTGTAAAAATACTAAAATAAGTCATATTACTATAAAATTTAATTTTTTATAAACTAGAGAAAGAGTATTATAATGGGTCTTTGTTTCATCAAAAAATTCATTTGGAAATTCCTCCAAAAAATCACAAAAAGGAAAAAGTTTGATGTTCATGTGCCTTAGCCAATTTTTTTGGAATAAGCATAGGCTTGGTACTACCAAGCCTATCCCAAGCCAAAGAACAATGCAACCCATGAATGTGAAATTTGAATTTTAAGAAACGGACAAAGATTTCAAAATGGGTACCCATTTCTAAAAGTAGGTAAAATAAGCTTTCAAGCACAAAAAGTTATCTTGTTGATTTTTTTAGAAACAAGTACCTTTTTTGAAATGGGTAATCATTTTGAAAATAATGGTACACATTTGACATGGGTATACCTTTTGAAAAAAATGGGTACCCATTTTTTAAATTTAGGATCAGAAACTCGAGCCTGACTTGTAGGTACCTATTTTTTAATATAAATGGGTATCTATTTCTAGCAACAATGCTTTTTCCTCAAGGAATTCAATGGTTTTGGTACTCAACTTATTGCATTTACCCCATAATCACATAAGACAATCACCCAAGGCTAACACACACACCAGTAAGGACTATGATACTAACATCTATATGATCATGACAATAATGTAGTACATCAGGTCACTGGTCAAATCCACTAAGAATAAATATATATAGGGAGTCAAGTGGATTATAAGTCACCTGGCATCAGAAAGCCTAAGCTAAATGTGGTTTGGCTTAACTCTCCTCGAGAGGCCACATACATGACATGGCTCAACTCCCTTAGGAGGCCATATGCAATAAAAGAATTATCTTATGTTATCATTAATTTTTATTCACATTAATTAATTTTGGTTATCACTATTAGAACCTCTTCACATTATCTTTTCAGCCACTTCTAAGCTAGGGTACATTACAAAAGCCACTCCACTACCTAACCTACATACCCATGCTAATCACATGATGAGTTCCCAATGACAATGCAATTTACCAACCCAGCCCCCAAATAAATAATCCCTCAACCAACTTATATATAGGATTTTGGGTCTTGCCATATCCTATTATATGCACACACATGTTCTCATGTGTGGGAATAACCAACTTCATGATCATAATCACATAATACCAATGCAAGGTTTGGATATGAGAAATGCAATAAATGAAACAAGAAACAATGCCACTCAAGTGGTCCATATCGAAGAGTACAAATTTGACATGAATCCCAAAGAGGCAACAAAACACCAAACATCATGAACTCATTCAATCAATCTCAATCTAGGAGTATGGATTCTAGAAAAATCTTGATGATGCGAAGGAAAACTATGGTTGGATTAGAAACCTAATATACATTCCAACTTCACGACCAAGAAAAATTCCATGAAATATCCAAGATAACTGCGTGGCATGCAAAATAAGGTGATGTAAAAATTGCTCAAAAATCAACATTGTCAAAAATTGATTAAATTAAAACCCATTATCAAAATAGTTCCAAGTACCCTTTGATTTCTAAGATCGTATGAAAAATGACCAGCATAACAACATAAAACTTCAAATTAAAACCCCCCAAAAAACTAAAATGTTCATACCTACCTAATTGGGTAGAACTAGCATATTGAAACAAAGGGGAACACTAGTTTTAGACCTCCAATAAATTTACTATAAAAAAATTGAAACTAAAACAAAGCCATAACTATTAAATGAGAAAGCTCTACCTTGCTACCAAGTGGGAAAAATAGGAAAAGCCACAGTAAAATGAACAGACTACCTGATCAGACAAAACCATTAGGGAAGTGGAGTGATTCTTACACAAATCCAATGAGCCACTTCATGTTGAAATTGTCCAAATAGATCGATCACAATGAGAAAATGAAGGAATTTCTCCAAGAAGATTTTTGAGGAAATTCTTCATTTCTCAAAAACATGGAAATAAAAAGTGAGGATAGAAACTTCCTTTTGGCATAATATAAGAACTTTATCAAGTGACTTATAAAATAAGATTATTAATTCACTTAGGGTAAAAGAAAAAACCTGTCTCACCCGTTTGTAAAGGAAAAGGCTAACAAAAGTTTAACTGTTCACCTTCAATGACACCAAATTGGTATTATTATTTTGAATTTTGAAATGAAGTAAACTAATGAAATTTGTAGAAATGGATGAGTTTAGGATTATAATTTTTAATAATTATTTGGAATAAGATGTTGGAATACTTCTAGAATAACTGAGAGGGGTGGGTGGTGAATTGGTTATCCAAGGTCCAAATGTAGTGAACCCATAAAACATTTATCTTCATGCATGCATCCATAAGATTATGAAATCACTAAAAACTTCTAGGTTACTATCAAATCAACTTGCAGAAATGTACACATGAAACAAAATAGATTGATCAACACACTTGACATAATGATTTATGTGGAAACTCAATTTGAGAAAAACCACCAATAACATGCTACTCTTTTTCACTATCCTAAAATGATACCCTATAAAAGGCCAACATTGTTAAAAGTTACAATACACACTGTTAAAGGATTTCAATCACCTTGTTAGGAGTGATCCTTGTTAGAGGACTTTAGACCATTCACTTGGAATGTCACCAAGTTAAAGGATTTACAAATGACTATTAGTTCAACCTTAATCTAAAGGATTTACCCTAAATTGATACAATTGCTAGAGAGTAATAGTAAGGCTTGATCTAATAACAACTTACAACTTCATTTGCATATTATAGATCATTGTTTCAGTCCTCCATTCTGCTTGGCCTTCATACTTTTCATTTCTAACATCTTGTTCACCCTTCAAGCATTCATATCCTTAAGCCTTCTTTCTTAACATATCAATGCAGTCTCTTCTTTTAGTTACTTGATAAAGACAAAACCCTTGACCCCTTATCTTCCTTGAGTTCTCACACATTAACATTTTTGCTTCTGACCAACCATTCGTATAAATAGGAAATTGAGATCTTTTCTCGCTCATTTTCCATCATCCAAATTAGGGTTAGGATGGATTAGGTAGGATACAATGAATCTATCCTACATTCCATATCTCTTCTATAAACTTATTCTTGAATCCTCTTTGAACTCACCTAAAAATGGTTTATCTTGAATTATATGCCACTTGCTCATCAACCTTATCTTCCACCTGGTTCAAAAATTCTAAGAAAACAAACTTGTCAGCTTAGATCCATCAAATTCACAGTTGTTTAAATAATGCAACCAAATGACATTATCTTTCTCCTGATGCTTGGAACATGCTATATTTCTTGAAATCCTTTGTAAAATTACTTGATGTGAACTAAATTTTACCGGTGCTTTTTATCAAATAAACTTTACTCGACATCCATTGTTTTGCTCAACATACACTAGAATAAACTTTTACTTAGCTCCAACTAATTTTTTGCTCAGCTTGTACTAACTTTTCGCGGCACCTACTATCTATTTGATCAAGCTTTGTAGACAAATTTTGTGTAACTTGTTCTTCTAAACTTTCTTTTTGTAGCTAGCCTTTGAACCCTTAAGTAAATTATCAATGCATCATGTTATCATTGTCTTAACTAATTCTTGTACTACTTTACATAATCATAACTCAACCTTTCCTCTAGGTGCTATTGTTATATCTTTTGATCAAATCCTCTTCATCAATCAAATAAGTGATAGTACTTAAATCATATAAGCAATTGTCTTACCAGTAGATAGAAGGTTTGACATTAGTGACAAAATAATGATTGAAGCATATTGATCATACTTGTATCAATCTGTTCTCAACAATCGAGCTCTCTTTGATAGTCTTCTTCAATCTTATCAACAATCTCCCTCTTTGGTATTGATTGCAAATGAAACAGATCAATCAAACTGACTAGGTTAAAATAGCAAGACAATATCAAAAGAAAAAATAATTCCTTGTTCTGAAATCTCACCCTCTATCAGCAACTTCCATCTTTTGAATGGGTTAAAAAAATCTTCCTTATAACTCCCTCTAAATTTCTTCTTACCATATCTCCCTCTTACTAGGTAAATGTTAGGATTTCTTCTTCTTTGTTCTCATGATTAGTAATTTTCTCCCCTCAATAATTATATTGGCTTGATCAATAATTATCTCCCTCTTTGAAAACAATGCCAAAGGCTTTTCATCTTAATCATGTTCATAGAAGTTTTTCTAGTTCCTCCCTCTGTCACCTTGCTTGTGACTGATTTGAAATGTTAGTTCTTTGATTACTTTAGGAAACTCCTAAAGTAAGATCCTCTACATCAGTTTGAAATGGATGAAAATCAACTTGTTTGATGAAGGGCACTCCTCTTTGTTACTTAGATAGCTTTTGATAGGGGTATCACCCCTAGTTTACTTCTTAGATACTCATGAGAATCTTTAGGTAATACTTTTGTGAAGATGGCAGAAATTTTCTCTTCAATGTTGACATATTCCATCTTCACCTCTTTATCTTGAACTAATTCTCTCAAATAATGATACTTGATTGCAATGTTCTTAGTCTTTGTGTTCATCACATGAATCTTTGATATATTGATAGCACTTATATTATCACAATAAATTGTTATTAATTTTGTAATCTCTTCCTTCATTCCTTTAATTACCTACTTGATCCATACAATGTTTGTACAATTCACAAAAATGGCAACATATTCAACTTCAGCAGTAGATTGTGAGGTGCAATTTTGTTTCTTGCTAGTCCATGTAACTAGTCTCTTGCCTAAAAAAAATGCTCCACTACTGGTGCTTTTTCTATCATCAATGTTTCCAACCCAATCAGCATTAGTGTAGGCTCTTAATTCAAAATTTTCATTTCTCTTATAGTATAGACCAAACTCCTTTGTTTCTTTTAGATATATCATTATTCTTTTTATGGCCATCAAATGATTCTCCCTAGGATTAGAGAAGAATCTTGTGAGTATCCCTACAAATAATGCAATATCAGGTCTACTATGTACTACATATTGTAATTTTCCAATCATAGACCTATACAACATGTGATTCACTTCAGTTGAATCATCATTCTTTGACAACTTGTGTCTTGTCACCATAGGTGTACTTACTAGTTTTGAATTCTCTAATCCAAAAGTTTTTAGTATTTTGTCAACATATTTTGACTGAGTGATGTATATACCATATTTAATCTATTATATTTTCAAACCCACAAAGAATATGGTTTCTCCAAAAATAGAAATTTCAAATTCTTACTTCATTTCATTTGCAAAAGCTTTACATAAGGCATCTTGACCTCCAAATATGATGTCATCAACAAAAATTTTACATTAAAAAATACCTTTTCCTTTCTCTATCTTTATGTGTAGATTTTTGTTATCATCAGTCCTTTCAAATCCAATATTCACAAGATACTTATGAGGTCTCACACACCATGCTTTTGGTGCATGTTTCAAACCATATAGAGCTTTGTGTAATTTTTATACCATATTCTTATTGTTAACATCAACAAAACCTTTTGGCTATTCTATGGAAACTTTTTCTTCTAATATGACATTCAAAAATACAGATTTAACATCCATTTGATAAAATTTCAAACATTTGTATACAAAATAAGAAAATAAAGTTCTTACTCCTCCCAATCTAGCAACAAGGGAAAATGTCTCTCGATAGTCAATTCCTTCTTCTTGTGCACATCCTTTGCAAACTAATCTTGCCTTATTCCTTGTCACCTCACCATTTTCATCTAGCTTATTTTTTAACACCCATTCAGTGCTAATCACTTTTTTCTTCTGGTCTAGGAACTAGAGTCCATGTCTTGTTTTTCTCAATTTGTTCAATCTCTTCTTTCATGGCCTTACTCTAGTCTTCATCTTCCAATGCATCCTTTACTGATTTGGGTTCCTTAATGCTCAGAAAACATGCATCATTTTTCAATTTGTTTCTTGTCATTGGTCTAGTATCTTTATCTCCAAAAATTTGTGTAGTAGGATGATGTCTTTTGACATATTTTAGACAATCTTGGTTCAGCTTGTGTTTCTTCATTTGATCTTTTAGTTTCAGAATCATTTCATACATCTCTATTAGGTAACTTAACATCTCTACTAATCTTAGAATTAGAAAGAGATTCTTATTCTTTATGTAACTTGACACCTAAATGGACCTTGGTTCCTTAATGCAACTTGGTATTCGTGGTCTGTGACTTGGTAGTCACTAAAACTTGTTGCTGGTTTGTATTTTGATTTGCATTAGATCTTATTTGGCAAACATACCTTCATAAGATTATAAAAATGATTTGTATTCTTCTAGTTCTTTCATAGGTTCAACCTCATGTACTTCTGTATATTAATCAAAGTTCACATTTTCACTTTCCAAAACGTTGTTAGTGTTAATAGTCAAACACTTATAAGATTTACTTCTTTTAGAATATTCTAGGAATATACCTTCTTCACTTTTTGCATCTAGTTTACCATTCCTGAAGTCTTTAAGAATGTGACACTTGCTTCCAAATACATTAGAGTAATTTACATTGGGTAAGTATCCATACCATAATTCAAAAGGTGTTGAATAAGTATCTTTCTTAACTTTTACATGATTCAAGGTATAGATAGTTGTACTTATAGCTTCTCTCTAGTATTTCAAAGCAACATTTTTCTCAAACACGATTGTTATAGCATAGTCCGTTATAGATATGTTCCTTCTTTTATAAATTCCATTTTGTGGAGGGGTTCTAGGGGCAGATGTTTGTCTTTTGATTCCTTTATCATTATAGAATGTCTCAAACGCATTTGAGGCAAATTCACCTCCTCTGTCAGATCTTAAATACTTCATATTTTTACCTATTTCCTTCTCAACTCTTTCCAAGTACCAGTTAAACATTTGGAAAGCATGAAATTTCTTTTTCAGAAACATAACTGTCATCATTCTACAGTAATCATCAACAAGCATCATAATATACTTATCTCCTTTGCACCTTTTTACTTAAATTGGTCCACACAAGTTAGTATGAACAATCTCTAATATTTCTTTAGAGGTGAGATTTTTACTCTTAAAGCTTGACTTTGTCATTTTTCCTAATTGACATTGTTTGCACATTATGTTGTCAAGCTTCTTCAACTCGTGCAAACCTCTAACCTTTCTCATGCTACTGATATTGACCAAGTTATCAAAATTGACATAACATAACCTTTTGTACCACAACCAGACATCATCAAATTTTACAAATAGACAAGTAGCATCCTCTATAACAAAATAGAATAGATTACTTCTAGTCTGATCACCTTTTCCAAATAGTCTTCTATTTGTGTCATATATCTTAGCAACCTTGTTTTCAAATTCAACCTTGCATCCCAAATTATTCAATTGTGACACACTCAAGAGATTATAGTTAAGTCCTTCAACATAGTAAGAATTGTCACATAAAATCTTATCCATGAGCTTGATAGAACCTTTTCCTTTTATCAAACATGGTGCATCATTAACTAATCTTACACTATTCTCATAATAACATTTCAAAGAAATGAACTTATTTTTGTCTCCAGTCATGTGATGTGAACGTCCACTGTCAATGATCCATCTTTCATTCTTGTTCACACAAGTTACAAGTATAGTTGCCTCATCTTCATCAAATTCATCCTTCATTGCAAAATATACCACTTCATCATCCTATTCATCAGATGTTTCCTCTTCAACAATGCAACATGATTTTTTTCCTTTGTCTTTGTAGTCCTTGTTGTCTTCATTTCTCCTACTTTTGTACTTGTCACCACCTCTGTAGTTCTTCTTCTCTAGACATCTAGTAGCAATATGACTAGCCTCATTTCCATTGAAACAAATGATAGGTAATTTACCTTTACCTTCATGGAATCTTCTTGCCAGTAGTGCTTCAAGTTATTCTACATCCTCCTCATTTGTATCATTGTCACTAGATACATACTTTATCTTCTTCTTCTTCTTCGTCTCATCAGGTTCCTTCAATGACACTTTAGCTTTGAAAGCATATTCAATATTCCTAGGTTTGTAATTATACAAATTAGATAGCTCAAAAGTAGTGATTTTACCTACTAGTCCTTCAAGTGATAGATCATTTCCTGGTATGCATCTTAGTTCTTGAATTGCAGAAACTCTAATAGCATATATAGGAAGTAGTGTTCTTAAAACTTTTCTTAGCACTATATCATCATCTATTTTACCATTAGTTCCTCTTATTGCATTAACAAATTCTTCTATCCTTGCAACATATTGAGCAATATTTTTGCCTTTTTCCATTCTCACATCATCAAACTTACCTCTGAGACTTTCAACTTTGGCTCTAAGAACATTAGTGTCTACTCCATAGATGACAGCTAAGGCATCCCTCATTTTCTTTACACTATCAAGACCTTTGACATCATCAAATTCAACATTACTTAGGGTAGAGGCAATCTCTAGATTTGCCTGGTTATGTTCTTTCTTCTTTTCCATATCCTCAGTAGTTGGGGGCTCTAGTAGTGTCAACATGCTCATTAGTAATGGTAGATTATGCATGATCACCAAGTCCTCCAATGTGTAGCTTCATCAGAATTTTTTATGGAGGGAAGTTATCTTTTTTGAGCTTTGGTACTTCTCTTTTTGACATCTTGATCTTTGTGCTTCTAGTACCCTCAAACTAGTCTTGTTAAGCAAATGGCTCTAATACCAATTGTTGGGATACTATTAGAATAACTGAGAGGGGGGTGAATTAGTTATCCAAGGTCTAGATATATAAATAAAAAATTTCATAGCTTAGTGAACCCATAAAATATTTATCTTCATGTGTTCATCCATAAGATTAAGCAATCATTAAAAACTTGTAGGTTACTATCAAATCAACTTGCAAAAATGTAAAAATGAAACAAAAAGGATTCATCAATGCACTTGACACAATTATTTACATGTAAATCCAATTTGGGAAAAAACCACTAGTAACATGCTACTCTTTTTCACTCTTCTAAAGTGATGCCTTATGAAAGGCCAACCCTGTTAAAAGTTACAATATGACACAATGATTTATATGAAAACCCAATTTGGGAAAAACTACTAGTAACATGCTACTCTTTTTCACTCTTCTAAAGTGATGCCTTGTGAAAGGCCAACCCTATTAAAAGTTACAATACACACTACTAAATGTGACCATGTTAAAGGATTTCAATCACCCTATTAGGAGTGAGCCTTGTTAGAGGATTTTATACTATTCACTTGGAATGTCACCCAGTTAAAGAATTTACAAATGATTGTTAGTTCAACCTTAATCCAAAGGATTTATCCTAAACTGATACAATTGCTAGAGAGTAACAGTAAGGCTTGATTTGATAACAACTTACAACTTTATTTGCAGATTGCAAATCACTATTTCAATCCTCCATTCTACTTGGCCTTCATATTTTTTAGCACTAACAGCTTGTTTACCCTTCAAGCATTCATATCCTTAAGCCTTATTTCTTAACATGCCAATGAAGTCTCTCCTCTTAGATCACTCGATGAAGCAAAAACCCTTGACTCGTCTTCCTTAAGTTCTCACACATTAACACTTTTTCTTTTGACCAACCATTCCTATAAATAGGAAATTAAAAAAATTTCTCGCTCATTTTCTATTGTCCAAATTAGGGTTAGGAGGGATTAGGTAGGATACAATGAATCTATCCCACATTCCATATCTATTCTAGAGATATCTTCTTGAATCCTCTTTGAATTTTCTTTTAAAATAGTTTACCTTGAATTTTGTGCCACTAGCTAATCAACCTTATTTTCCACCTAGTTCACAAATTCCAAGAAAAATAGACTTGTTGACTTAGATCCATCGAATTTATGATCTTTTAAATAATGCAACCACTCGATATTATCTTGCTTCTAATGCTCAGCACATACTGTATTTCCCAATATCCTTTGTAAAATTACTCAGCACAAACTAAAGTTTACTAGTGCTCAGCATCAACTAAACTTTACTTAGCATCCACTATTTTTCTCGGCATACACTAGAATAAATTTTTTCTTGGCTCGAATTGATTTTTTGCTCGACTTGTACTAACTTTTCTCGACACCTATTATCCATTCGATTAAGCTTTGCAAACAAACTTTGTGTAACTTGTTCTTCTAAACTTTTTTATTGCAGCCATCCTTTATAACGTTAAGTAGATTATCAATGCATCATGTTATCACTATCTTAACTGATTCTTGTACTTCTTTACATAATCATAGCTCAACCTTCCATCTAGGTGTTATTGCACATCTTTTGATCAAATCCTCTTCATCAATCAAATAAGTGATAGTACTTAAATCATTTAAGTAGTTGTATTACCGGTAGATAGAAGGTTTGACACCAGTGACAAAACAATAATTGAAGCATATTGATCATACTGGCATCAATCTATTCTCAAAAATCTCCCTTGTTGATAGTCTTCTTCAATCTTATCAACATAAGAATTAATATATTTTCTCAATTTTTATAGATAATTTTTTAGGTACTAAAAAAATGCTAAAAATTAGGGGTCTGGTTCCCACCACAGAACTATAGGGAAATAAAATTATGTCCCTTTCATCTCAGACTATTTTATAGATAACATAAATATCTAGAACAATCAAAAATATAAATTAGTTTTAGACCTATATTTTCTCTTTTATAAGTATTGAAATTTCAACTCAACTAAAATCAATAGTTTTCATCTCCTACCATATTTTTCAAAATAAATCTATTCTAACTAGGAAAAAAGTTATATATTCTAGAAAAGGACTCCCTCCTCGAGAACATAATATAATTTTTGTATTTTTTTAATATGATTTATTTTTTTTCTTTCTCAAAATTGAGATCTTTTCGAGTGTTAAAATATGTGGTTGTAGAATTTTTTAATTACAATCTACTATATCTAATTAAAACACTATAAACTCTATATGAGAATATTCTTGACTTTGAGCTCTATAAAATGGTGTAAATATGATAGTATATGTTTATTGCAAGAATGATGTAAATATTCATAGCATACACATGTCACCATAAATCCAACAATATCCATCAATAATCTTGAATCATAATCTCATTAATTAGGTATAAGCATAGACAATCAATTATAGAAATAATATTCAAAATCATCCCGAGGGTGTAGACCACTCATGCATCCTAACCATCATCACTTACAAAGCAAGATCATCAAGGTAGCATCCATCAAGACAACTTACCCAAATCAAATGGAAGAGGTGCTAAAAAGATTATGTGCAAATCATGGTGATTTTTTTTTATTTTTTTATTTTGTAAAGGAAAATACAATAATTTTTGTTTAGTTATGAACTATTGGATTTTCTCTAAATCATAAATCTTAAACCTTAAACCAATATAATCATTTTTTTCTTATGATCCAAAACCGATATTGGTCAATGTCTTTGCTACTATGTTAACTTTGGACGAATAGAATATGCAAATAAATGTTAGATTTAAATGTAATAAGTTATCTAACTATACCCTAGTTTCCAACCCCAAACCTTACAGATGTCTTGAAATCAAATTTCTTAATCCTTCATTAACCCACTATTTTTTTGAAGTGCACCCTCTAAAGTCAATTCTTGGAAAGGACATTTCCTATCCAAGGCCTTATCACATATGCATATGTTGACTCATTAGAATATTTTAGCACTATTATGACAATTGCATCTAGCCATTCATATGAGAATGAGGATTGTGGTTACCTGTCAAGCTAGCACTATGAGGTTCCATTTATCCCATCTTAGTCATTCATCTAGAGATGACCCCTAACATTATAGTCACTCCTTGAATCTAGTTTCTAAACAACTAATTTTTTCAAAATGGTTTAGTTTTAGGTCCTCAAAAAAGGGGGCCATAGAAAGTGGTACTATTTATTCTATAAAAAAAACATAGTACAAAGTGTGGCCCCCCTAAAATTTTAACTTTTTAAAAAAAATTCTTTAATTACTCTAGTCAAAAGTTACTTAACACTATGTAGTTTATCCCAGATTTTTCGGGTAATTTTATAATGAGTAATTTTTTTAATGAATTTTTTAACTAGACACATCCCAAAAATGTGAAATATCTATGTGCTCCCCCTAGAAATGATTGAAAACTAATCTAAAATAAAATCTTCTTTTTTCAAAGTGTGTAGAATGGAGTCTAGTTTCTAAAAAACTAAGTTGTTGCAAAATTCGATGAATGAGCTAAAATCTATAGCCCAATTAGTACATGTTGGTTTTTGACAAAAAATGGACATACATTCAAAAGAAATTATAGATGAAAGGCTTGAAATAGTTTCAAATTAAAAATAAATTATATGGTTATATAGCTAACACAGAGACCTAAAATGTCATGTAACTTGATCTTATTGATGCCAACCATGAGGAATCTTGAAGGAGAGCACACAAGAAAAATCAATCATTTTTTGTATGTTTGCAGTAAAACACATCTCAAACTAGTTTATAGACTCCAAACATTTGGGTTGGATCTCCAAGGGAAAAGCCAAGCCTTAGGCTTAGTTTAATGCACAGATTTGAATAGCGTGTACACCCCATAGCACACACATGCTATTTAAAGCTTTTTGAATTTGGGTCTCAATAGCACATACATGCTATAGTGTGCACACACTATTGAGACCTAAATAGTGCATAAAGAGGGAAGAAGAGACATAAAGAAAGAGCAAGAGAGAGGGGGGGAGATGGATGTGTGTGTGTGTGTGTGTGTGTGTGTGTGTGTGTGTGTGTGTGTGTGTGTGTGTGAGAGAGAGAGAGAGAGAGAGAGAGAGCTAGAAAGTAGGGGATGGAAGAGGGGAGAGAGAGAGAGTAGGGGATGGGAGACAGAGGAAGTAAGAGAAAGTAGGGGCTGGTAGAGAGAGTACGAGATGGGAGAGAGATGAAGTGTGAGAGAGAGTAGGGGTGGAAAAGAGAGAGTACAAGATAGGAGAGAGAGATTGAGAGTAGGGGATGGGAGAGAGAGGAAGTGTGAGAGAGTGAGTAGGGGTGGAAAAGAGAGTACAGTATGGGAGAGAGAGATTGAGAGTAGGAGATGGGAGAGAGAAGAAGTGTGAGAGAGTGAGTAGGGGTGGTAGAGAGAGTATGCGATGGCAGAGAGAGAGTAGGTAGTGGGAGAGGGAGCAAGAGAGGGAGAGAGAGAGGAGGATGGGAGTGTGTGTGAGAGAGAGTAGGGCATGGGAGAGAGTGTGAGAGTGTGAGAGAGAGTAGGGGTGGAAGAGAGAGAAAGTAGGGGATGGGAGAAGGGAGAGAGAGAGAGTAGGGGATAGGGGAGAGAGAGTAGAGAGGGAGAGAGTGAGAGAGAGATAGTAGGCAATGGAAGAGGGAGTGGGAGAGGGAGAGAGGGGGGATGGGAGTGTGTGTGAGAGATCTAGAGAGTAGGGGATGAGAGAGGAGAGAGAGGGTATGGGAGTGTGTGAAAGAGAGAGAGAGAGAGAGAGAGTAGGAGATGGGAGAGGGGAGAGAGAGAGTAGGGGATAGGCGAGAGAGAGTAGGTTGTGGGAGAGGGAGTGGGCGAGGGAGAGAGAGGGGGAATGGGAATGTGTGTAAGAGAGAGAGAGAGAGAGAGAGAGAGAGAGAGAGAGAGAGTAGAGGATGGGAGAGAGAGGAAGTGTGAGAGAGAGTAGGGGTGGCAGAGAGAGTATAGGATGGGGGGAGAGAGATTGAGAGTAGGGGATGGGGAGAGAGAGAGTATAGGATAGGAGAGAGAGATTGAGAGTAGGGGATGGGGGAGAGAGAGAGAGAGAGAGAGAGAGAGAGAGAGAGAGAGAGAGAGAGAGAGTAGGTGTGGGAGATGGAGTGGGAGAGGAAGAGTGAGAGAGAGGAAGATGGGAGTCCATGTGTGTGAAAGAGAGAGAGTAGAGAATGGGAGAGAGGGTAGAGAGAGAGAGAGAGTAGCTTGAGAGAGAGTAGGGGATGGGAGAGAAAAAGTAGGCGGTGGGAGAGGGGAGAGAGAGGGGGGATGGAAATGTGTGTGTGTGAGAGAGAGAGAGAGAGAGAGAGAGAGAGGGTAGGGGATGTGAGAGAGTGTGAAAATGTGAGAGAGAGTAGGGGGTGGTAGACAGAGAGTAGAGAGGGAGAGAGTGAGAGAGGGAGAGAGTAAGAGTGAGAGTGAGAGAGAGAGTAGGTGGTGGGAGAGGGAGTGGGAGAGGGAGAGCAAGTGAGAGACATAGTAGGGGATAGGAGAGGAGAGAGGGGGGGATGGATGTGTGTGTGAAAGAGAGAGAGAGAGAGAGAGAGAGAGAGTAGAGAATGGGAGAGGGGAGAGAGAGATAGAGAGAGAGTAGGGGATGGGAGAGAAAGAGAGTAGGTGGTGGGAGAGGGAGTGGGAGAGGAAGAGAGAGGGGGGGGTGGTAGTGTGTGTAAGAGAGAGAGAGAGTAGGGGATGGTAGAGAGTGTGAGAGTGTGAGAGAGAGTAGGGGTGGCAAAGAGAGAGAGTAAGAGTAGGGGATGGGAGAGAGAGAGAGTAGAAAGTGAGAGAGGGAGAGAGTGAGAGAGAGATAGTAGGTTTTGGGAGAGGGAGTGGGAGGGAGAGAGAGAGGGGGAATGAGAGTGTGTGTGCATGATCTAGAGACTAGGGGATGGGAGAGGAGAGCGAGGGGGGATGGGAGTGTTTATCTATGAAAGAGAGAGTTTAGGGGATGGGAGAGGGGGAGAGAGAGAGTAGGGGATGGAGGAGAGAGAGAGTAGGTGGTGGGAGAGGGAGTGGGTGAAGGAGAGAGAGGGGGGGGAATGGGAATGTGTGTAAGAGAGATAGAGTAGGGGATGGGAGAGAGTGTGAGAGTGTGAGAGAGAGTAGGGGGTGGCAGAGAGAGCTTGTATGGGATGGGAGAGGGAGAGAGTGAGAGTAGGGGATGGGAGAGAGTTTGAGAGAGAGTAGGGAATGAGGGGGGGGGGGGGGAGAGAGAGAGAGAGAGAGAGAGAGAGAGAGAGAGAGAGAGAGAGAGAGAGAGAGAGAGAGAGAGAGAGTAGGGGATGAGAGAGAGTGTGAGAGAGGTGGAGAGAGTACTTGAGAGAGAGATAGTAGGCAGTAGGAGAGGGAGTGGGAGAGGGGGAGAGAGAGGGGGGGATGGTAGTGTGTGTGACAAATCTAGAGTAGGGGATGGGAGAGAGAGAGAGAGGGGGGATGGGAGTGTGTGTGTCTATGAGAGAGAGAGAGTAGGACATGGGGAGAGAGAGTAGGTGGTGGGAGAGGGAGTGGGAGAGGGAGAGAGAGAGGGGCAATGGGAATGTGTGTAAGAGAGAGAGAGTGTGTGAGAGAGAGAGTAGGGGGTGGTAGAGAGAGCTTGTATGAGATGGGAGAGAGAGTGTGAGTAGGGGATAAGAGAGAGTGTGAGAGAGAGTAGGGGATGGGAGAGAGAGAGTGAGAGTAAGGGATGGGCAGGAGAGAGTAGAGAACTTGAGAGAGAGGGGGGGATGAGAGTGTGTATTTGTGAAAGAGAAAGTAGGGCATGGGAGAGGGGAGAGAGAGTAAGGGATGGGGGAGAGAGAGTAGGTGGTGGGAGAGGGAGAGAGTAAGAGTAAAGGATGGGAGAGAGTGTGAGAGAGAGAAGGGGATGGTAGAGATTGTGAGAGAGAGTAGGGAGAGGGAGAGAGAGAGGGGGATGGGAGTGTGTGTGATAAATTTAGAGAGTAGGGGATGGGAGAGAAGAGAGAGAGGGGGGATGGGTGTGTGTGTGTCTATGAAAGAGAGAGAGTGAGGGATGAGAGAGGGGAGAGAGAGAGAGTAGGGGATGGGAGAGAGTGTGAGAGAGAGTAGGGAGAGGGGGAGAGAGGGGGAAATGGGAGTGTGTGTGATAGATCTAGAGAGTAGGGGATGGGAGATAAGAGAGAGGGGGGATGGGAGTGTGTGTGTCCTATGAAAGATAGAGAGAAGGGGATGGGAGAGAGTGTGAGAGTGTGAGAGAGAGTAGGGGGTGATAGAGAGAGAGAGTACGGTATGGGAGAGAGAGTAAGAGTAAAGGATGGGAGAGAGTTTGAGAGAAAATAGGGGATGGGAGATAGTGTGAGAAAGAGTTGGGGATGGGAGAGAGAGAGTAAGAGTAGGGGGTGGGAGAGAGAGAGAGTAGAGAGGGAGAGAGTGAGAGAGAGAGAGAGATAGTAGGTGATGGGAGAGGGAGTGGGAGAGGGGGAGAGAGGGGGGATGGGAGTGTTTGTGAGAGATCTAGAGAGTAGGGGATGAGAGAGGAGAGAGAGGGGGGATGGGAGTGTGTATCTATAAAAGAGAGAGTTTAGGGGATGGGAGAGAGAGAGAGAGAGAGAGAGAGTAGTGGATAGGAGAGAGAGACTAGGTGGTGGGAGAGGGAGTGGGAGAGGGAGAGAGAGGGAGGATGGGAGTGTGTGTAAGAGAGAGTAGGGGATGGGAGAGAGTGTGAGAGAGAGTAGGGGGATGGGAGAGAGTGTGAGAGTAAGGAATGGGAGAGAGAGAGTAGAGAGAGAGAGTGATATAGTAGGCGATGGGAGGAGGAGTGGGAGAGGGAAAGAGAGGGGGATGGGAGTGTGTGTGAGAGATCTAGAGAGTAGGGGATGGGAGAGGAGAGACGGTGAGAGAGAGTAGGTGGTGGGAGAGAGAGAGAGAGAGAGAGAGAGAGAGAGAGAGAGAGAGAGAGTAGGTGGTTGGAGAGGGAGAGAAAGAGAGAGTAGGTGGTGGGAGAGAGAGAGAGCAAAAGAGAGAGATTAGGGGATGGGAGAGGGGAGAGAGTAGGGAGAGAGAGAGTAGGGGATGGGAGAAAGAGAGAGTAGGGGATGGAAGGGAGAGAGTAGCCTAAGAGAGAGGGGGGGATAGGAGTGTGTGAGATAGAGAGAGTAGGGGATGGGAGAGGAGAGAGAGAGAGCAAGAGAGAGTAGGGGATGGGAGAGGATAGAGAGTGAGAGAGTAGGGGATGGGAGAGAGAGAGTGAGAGAGAGTAGGCGATGGGAAAGGGAGTAGTAGATGGAGAGTGAGAGAGAATAGGCGATGAGAGAGGGAGTAGGAGACGAAGAATGAGAGAGAGAGAGTAGGGGATGGGAGAGGAGAGTGAGAGTAGGGAGAGAGAAAGAGTAGGGGATGGGGGATGGTGGGATAGGGAGAGATGTGTTTTGACATAGTATATGTACTTTATAGTGTGTATGTGCTATAGTGCATACACACTATGTCAAATCACCCAAAAATGGTCATAAAGCAAGTTTGGGTCCCACTTCATCCATTCTCTACTTTTGGTCTATTGCGCATTCTGTTGTTCCTATGGCAAACATGGGTTTCAACATAAAAAACCCTATTTGAAGACTTTTTGAAGCTAGCAAACACCAAATTCAATCATTGGATACACTATTTGAAGACTTTTTGAATATTCTTTCTATAGAAAAGGTTAGTGCAATCCTTTTTAAATATTGTTTGTTGATATATAGATACAAATTTGATTATAATTTGACATGTTGTTTAATATATAGTGAATTCATTAAAATTTGTATGTTTGAATGAAATGTTATTTCAAAATGGTTAGAAATTTGACAAGTTGTTTGATATATATTGTGTATTCATTGAAATAATTATAATTTTTATATGTATTTGAATAATTTGTACTTTACATATTGTAAGTAATTCAAATGTTAGAATAATTTGAGATGTAGAAATCATCATCATGCCAAGGAAGAAACCAAAAACTCAAACAAATGAAGATAATGATAGAGATTTGGCAATTAAAAGAGATAAAATGAAACTACTATGTGAACAAAAAAAATTTCAAAGCAATAATGAAGAATTGACTTTCAAAGAGGATCAAGAACCACCGATACAAAGAAACAAAGAGGAAGAATTTGAAAGACAAAGAGAATGAATGAGACTATTACGCTCAAAAAGACAATTGAATTATGAAGCTACACCATCTTCCAATGTTGGAGTCATATCATCCTCTCATGTTGAAGAGACACTAATTTTTAGATCCAACGATATACACACTCCATCATGTCATGTTGAAGGCACAACATCAACATATCAAGTAGGTGATATTTCATCTTTTGCTTCTTATTACCAAGGCACATCATGTTCAGTTCAAGGTACACAATACACTCAATGTTATGTTGATGCTCAAAATGTTGAAGGAATGGAAGAGATTATAACACCTTCTAGAATTCATTTTAGAAGAGGGTATGTGCAAGATCATGGTGTGCCAAAAAGTGGCAATCTGAAAAATCTGTAGTTCTGGAATATCTCAAACCATTTCAAAATCTATTCCAACTTTTTTCCCACCCACCCTGATACTAAATGAAAATAATTAATATCTTAATAAGGTCTATTATATCTTTTGATACCAAACCTACATGGTCAACTTTAAAAACATCCTAAAAATGTGCTTTTGACTTGTTTTTATGTGATTTTTACTTCAAACATGTAGCTGACAAATTTTTTTCACCTAAATTTGATGAAATGAAAAGGGTTTCTTAAGAATGTTCTTATCTTTCCATAAATGTAAAGTTTGTGAAATTATGAGTTTATTAAGTAATTATTATTTATTTTCTAATGGAGTTACGTATAAAGTGTTGACTGGCACACTACTTGAAAAACAACTATAACTTTCAAATGGTACAACATTTTTTAAATCCAAAAGATGCATCACATTCTATGTTTCTTCTACTATAAGGAAAAAAATGATAAATTGAATTTTGTAGAGTTTTGAATTAGTTAAGGTGGTCAAACACAAGAATTTTTTTATTTAAAAAATACTAAAGTCAAAAAATAATTATTTATTATTTATTTAGAATAAAAATACCCAAAAATATGTGTTACATCTAGGCATGAGTCTACTACTTATATCTCGAACATTATTAAGAAATATTATCATTTGATTTTGATTAAGGTGGTCAGACATATGTCTACTTCTTATTTTTGTTTTAAAATTTTTGTAATATTGCATTAAAATTCAAAATTTTGACCAATCAATTTTTTATTTTTTGAAATAAGTCCTAATAGTTTAGAAACTATATTCAATTTGCTAGAGATTCTTTTCTCTCAAATTTTTGATATAAAGTTAATAACAAGTAAAAAATTGCACGTTAAGTTGACATAACTTTGATTTTCTGATTTTTTATTGTCACTTAAGAGCATAGTTTGGTTGACCATGATCTTGCACATACCCAAGACCAAATATTTGATTGATATTGATACTAACATTTTGAAATCAATGCCTGACAAGATTAGCAAGTGTACTTGTCAAAGAAAAGTTAATCATATGTGGAGATTATTTTTTGAAAAATTAAATATTACTGGTCAATGCCAATTATTTGTTGAAATGATGAGAAATTTGAAATTTAGGCCTATCATGAAGATTCTTGGGCTAAGAATGATGAATGAAAAAAATGAAAAAAATATTGTAAAGAATCTAATGAGTGCTTATGATAAAGTGGGTTCTAAATCACACACCAAAGATAGTAATATCACAAGACGAGTACTTACATTGACAATAGTAAGTACCCAAATGAAAAAAGCTTGACTCATGAGAAAGATAAGCAAAAAATTAAAAATTGGTAGAGGTTCTCTAAGGAGACCCATGCTAAAGTATGAGAGATTGGAGGATCCAACAAAAAATGAGTTATGGACATTTAGCAGTAGACTATTGCGAAAGGATAAAGAAATTAGTGAAGCTTTGAAATCATTGATCAAAGATTTTTGGAAAAATAACACACGTGTTTCCCCTAATCAAAGAGATTTTGTAAGAAGGAGGATTGGTAGCCAAAATTATGACCCACATGTGAACATTTTTTGGACTCAACTCAGACACAATTTTTTGCAAAATTTATTGGTATGTATTCTCAAATTCGAACAAGTCAAAGATTTTTTGAGATCGGTAAACCTTTTTATGTGAAGATAAATCACACACAGAAAACTTGTTGTTGTAGGATAAATTTTGAATTTTCTAACCATTTTGATGTTTTTAGGCATATATGTGTGTTTTTACATTTTGAGTTTGTCTTGCAAGATTGTGACATGAATGAGCCACCAAGATCTTCAAGGGAATTCATATCCAACATTTTAAGTGAAATAGGGGATGGAAAACAATTTTACAAGATATCATGCTTGGATGGTACATGCTTATTTTGTGGTTCTTTGCAACTTTTATCAACTTGTCAATATATGGATAGTACACATGCTAATGGAAATGAAATAGTAGATTATGGAAAATTTAAGACAATGACATATGCTCTAAAAGATGGGAAATAAGGTAAAAGATGTTATTTAGTCATTGAAAAGATTCTAGTAAATGAGTTCATGAAGATTTTTTGTGAAAAGATTATTTATGAGTATGCAAGAAATACACATAGAGCTTGATGGCTAGATTTGCAATTCAAGTTGTGCAATGATATGTTTTCACTAGATACCATTTTTTTGGTTGTAGACTTCGTAGAGAACTACACACTACAACTAAAAAATGAGGTGCAAACAAAGTATTATACTTCTCAACAGGTTTCCATATTTTTTCACATAACATTCATGCATTCACCTACAAGTACAGAGGATGACAGGAAGATTTTGAAGGAGTACCATTTTTATATCAGCAATGATCGATCACATTCTATAGAGTTTGTACATGGTTTTTTTCAACTATTTTATGGAGATTTGGTTAACAAGGGATTAAGATATCATCAACACATTATTTGGTCAGACAATTGCACATCTCAATTCAAGAATGCATAGATGTTCTATTGGTTGAGCAAGATGCATAGGTTTTGTAGAATTCAATATATGTGGAATTGCACAGAGGCTGGTCATGGAAAGGGAGAGTACGATGGTGTAGGTGCATGCATCAAAAGATCCTTAGCTTGTGAAGAACTAAAGTACAAAGATGGAGCAATATTGACAGATGCAAAATCCATCATCTAGTGGTATAATGCTACAATGGGTCCAAGTAAGGAAGGTGAGTCTACGGTTCATAGATTTTTTGGGTTGATAGATAATACTAACATTGCACCATATGAGGATTGTTGCACACTAACAAGATCTAGTGAGTTGCACTCTTTTAGAAGCTCTGACATAGGTTCATGGAGTATCCATACACGAAAAATGGCATGCTATTATCCATTGTGTGCAAAGGAAAATTGGGATGACTATGAGTCAACTGAATGGGTGGATAAATGGGATATACAAGTTTTGGACCCAATTGACACCTATCATCTCCCACAAGCACTACAAATGGTAGAGATGGATTCGTCTATTGACTTTAACCACTTGTTTGATCTAGTGCAACCTGGTAATATATATATATATATATATATATATATATATATATATATTTATATATCTTTGTAATTTTAATATGTAACTTTATAACTTTTACCTAGTATTTTTTGAATTAATGACCGCATTTTGTATATTTGTCACTATAGGCCATGTTTTTGTTGTTATTGCACCTGAAGACAATGAAGAAGGGACAAATTATTATTTGTGTCATTGTGTCCAAGCCAAAAAAAAATTGGATCACTCAGTTATAGATGGTGAAGGCTTAGAGTACCATGTCGATGCTGTGATTGTAACTGGCACATGGCTTAGATGATATTCTATGAAGAACCCTAACTTGTGGTTATTCAAGGATTGGAAAACAGAGAGGAAGATTCTTCATTATTCAAACCTTATTGTCGCATCAAATGTCCATTTGATGAAATATGGTGGAAAACCACATAATAAGATTCTTTTGAAAGTTCACAAGTCAAACCACGAGGCAATACTCGAGACATCAAAATGTAGAGTAGATCCAGTTGGCTCATTAGATTGAATAGGGAGAGAGGGAGAGAGAGAGAGAAAGAGTGATCAATTGGATCCAAATACAATGTTGCAACCTCTCCCCCAAAACTATCCACATGACAAGGCCGGTATTTTTATTATGTGTAAGTGATGAGATAAGTTTAAATCATAGATTTTATGTTTTGATTTGTTTAGAATCTAGATACATTATTTGAATTTATATTAGATTCTTTAATAAGACCCATTTTCAGATTAGTCATTTGAATAAGTGAAAGTTTAGAATTTTTTGTTCAGATCAACATGTAATGAAAGAACATGAAAATTGTTAGAATGTGAATGCTTTGTGATGTAAAGTCATGATTGTGTGCATGTAACCAAAAACTTCAAACTAGCGAAAGCAAGGATACAATGGGAGAAGTTTCCAAGACTCATCAAGCCATTCAGTAAGTTGCTTGATCATTGCTAGAAGCTCAAACAAGTATGATAGTTTCATGAGAGGAAATAGAAAAAGAAGTCAAATTAAATAGATATATAAAGTATGAAAGTATATTTTAGAATGACAATAAGTGAATAGACTCTACACAATGCATTAAGGATAGATTTCCAAAGAGAGAGCCAAGAAACTCATTCAATATATGCAAATAAAGAGTAGATAATGGTGCATAAATATCAAACTAGAGAACATTTTTTGAATATGATAGGGAATGACTATGTTTTTGTGTTATATTCCAAGTAATGATTAGTTGGGATGTACATCATAGACTAAGGGAGATGATATTCATGAAGGGTTTCAGATAAAAAGCTACTATAATTGTCAAAACAACATTAATGATAATCAATGCATAAGGTAAAGGCATTATGAAGGAATGAGATCAAAGGAAAATATTCAAGGCAACAATAGTAAGTGTGAAGAACAACCTTTTAAACCTTTGTAGTAGTGTAACTATCAACATCTCTAGAAAAAATCTTAAATTTTTATCAAAATGCTAATTTCCATGAAAACAATGACATGGTATTAAACTTAATGTTTGTGTTCATTTCTAGGGCTTTGTGGTAGGGTTAAAGAAAGTGGAATCATTTCCTATGTAGATGGAATAAGTAAAAGAATGTCAAGTGGCAAAGTATGATCATGACAATCTTTAAAATCATTCTGACTTTTCTTTCAACTAGCACAACAATAATGCTCGGTCCAAACAAGTGAAAAAGTACATTAGTAGTTATGTGCAAATGGAATAGAGGTGTCCAATTTTGATCAATGCTTGATTAAAGTATAATGAAAAACCTCTTAAAAGCTATTTTACTACTATATCACATAGATTATAGTCATATGATAAAAAGCATGGAGAACCTTTATGGTAGAGGTATATAAGAACTAATTTAATGGATCATATCATAGAGAATTTGACAAAAAATAAGACATAGTGAGACAACATTCTTAACAAATCTAGTAATCATGTGTAATAGAGTAGAAGACATTTAGTACTATTCATAGTAGGAGTAATAAATTAAAATTTTCAAGGATATTTTAAAAAAACACCTAGTTCTATAAGTACAAGATGACTCATAATCAAATACTACAATGAGTTGTAAAGTTGTGAGTTAGTTCATAAAGGGATAACCAAGAAGGAACAATCACAGTTCTAGAGCTATGAAGAGGAGCTCCAAATGCCATTTAGGTGATGGTAGGTTGGTAGTTTGAGGAAACTTATTATCTAATCCTATTTTTTCAATGTTGAACTCTATTAGAATAAATTTACAAGTTTCATCTAGCATGAACTGAGAATTCAACAAAGGCTTTCAAATATTTTTGCATACATGTCAGTGCACTAGTCATATATGGTGATTTTGAGGCTACACAATATCAATATATTATTATATTTTTATGACGAATGGTGATCTAATGATTAAGAACCTAAAAAATCTAGAGGTCCAAAGATGTGTAGTTGTCATAGCATTAAGGATAAGACATTGAAATAGTGAGATTTTCCCTTTGGAGAATATGATAGTTATATCATTATGGCAATAGTAGTGTTAAAGAAGATGACAATAGGTGCTCCAAAATTGATGGCCTTAATGTGCAAAGGGATTCCAAAAGATTTATTATATTATGCAAGAAAGTTCCCTAAAAGTGAGTGCAAAGAACTCTTTGACCAAGCCCTAGGTGAGCTAGGCAATGCCCGACTAGGGACTATTAGCAAAGAAAGAGCTCTTGAGAGAAAAGGTTAAGAATGAAGACTTTCCCTTCTGAGGGATTGAAGAAGGGTATGAGGAGGTTCTAAATTTTGGAGGAGGAGTCTTGATGAACCATGGAAGGTGTTTTAAAAGTGGAGACAAAAAGCAGCCAAGAAAGTCTTGCCAAACCCTCAATTTTGCTATTTTTGTTGTACGGTCTATACGCACCCTCAGACCCTCAAAATCCTTTAGCATGGGTCCTATGTATCAATTTTTCTTAAGGCCATAGGTGTTGAAACTCTAAGACAAAGGAGCTACTGGCCCTAGAAATCTGGGTGGAGGCCTAATTAAGGGCTCTCCTTATAGCTCTTTTGTGAAGAAATATTGAAATGGGTACAAACCCATTGTTGTTATCCATTCAAGTATAGTGCAAGTGTTCCAATAACACCTTAGGACATCATGGAAACCTTGGTTGGACCAAGGAGTGTTATGGTACCCTAGTAGACCTATAAAACCTTTGACGGGATATTATTCCTAGAAGAGTAAGGGAGTGATGCTGCAAGTTTGGATTAGTTAACCTAGTGAGGAGGTTGGGCAAGGTCAGGGGATGTTTTAAGTAGCAAGAGATCCTATAGATCACATAGGTGTACAAAAAACACCAAGATCCACATATAATATACAAGGTTGCATGGGGACGAGGGTACTTGGGGTACTTAGGGTATGGGTATGGATATAGGTATGAGTACAACTATTTTTTATAATAGGGGACAGGGGTACTTGGGTATGTCAAACTTTATTTTTAATTATACTTTTATATTTATAGAAAACCTGAATTTATAAGTCATGACAATGATTTTTCAAATAATGAACAGTAATAAAATTTGCAAATGTAATGTATTATTTTCAGTTTCAGATTTGTTATATGTTTGTAAAAATAATTTATGATAAATGTTTAGATGCATAATGTAGAAGGCAGGCTTTAAACATGAACAAGAAGATCATAAATCATATGAAAATGACATATTGTAAATGATAAATTTCTAGCTTTAATACTGATAAAGTTTATTGTTGATCAATATTGTATCAAAAATTCAAACTGATTAGGTATTGAATTAAGCTTGATAAACAAATAACAGAGAAGGAAAACTTTTAACATGAACAAGATTATAAATCATATGACGATGACATATTGGAAATGATAAACTTATGCTTAAACAATGATAAAGTTTATTGTTAATCAATATTCTATCAAAGTTTTGAACTGATTAGGTATTGAATTAAGCTTGATAAGAAACAAGGTAACACACAAACAAAAAACTAAAAAAAAAAATCCAAAATCTCAATCAAGGTCCTTTGCTATGATGCTCTCCACCAAGTACCTGGTACTTGAGTACGTGGGTATGAGTACTAAGGGTGTGGGTACAAGTACCCATTCAACCATATAATATATTATGATAACCAATAATGTCATACATGAATGAACATATAATATATTATGATGACCAATAATGTCATACATGAACAAACATATAATATAATATGTTAACTAATAATGTCACACATGAATGAACATAAAATATATTATGATAACCAATAATGTCATACATGAACAAACATATAATATAAAATGATAACCAATAATGTCATGTACATAAACAAACACATAATATATTATGATAACCAATAATGTCATACATGAACAAACATATCATATATTAACCAATAATGTCATAAGTCTAATAATATCATGCATCAAATAAATGACATACATCAAATATAAAATGTCATATATATATCAAATGTATATCGAATATGTCCACTAACATAAAATCCAACATATATGTCCGTTGATGCCTATACATGTATGTCTATCAACTATATCTTCTCCTTCCCATGACGGGAAGGAAACAAATCTCTAGAGGTCTCTGGTCATCATGTGGAGGGAGACAGTGGCGATGATGAGGTCTTCCTCATGCGCTCGCTCATCCTCTTGTTGAGTCTCTTCTCTAACTCAAGTTGATACAAACAAAGTAGATATGAATCAATAATTATTATACATTGAAATCAAATATATGTACACACAAAATTAATTATTTTCTTACTGTCATCAAATAGTTGCTCTACAAGTCCACCTCAAAGGCTCGTGGATGATCGGGTGTAACAAGACCCTACAACAATTCAATCAATATAATCACTTATAAATAACATTAGAAATTTTGATACTAACTATTATAAACAACAACTAGAACCAAAAAAATTATTTCATACCTCAGTCAATGGCTGTGAACTAGCCATAGCTGCAGCCACTCCATGATCGACGGATTGCCGAAGATGAGGAGGAGTCTTAGATGTTAAGAGCTGCATGTCATACAAGGCACATTACATGTAACATGAAACATGAAACAAATATAATCAAATGAATTAAATTAACATGAAACAAATGTACCTCTATGAAGCTCGTATCACATGTAGGCTCTAAGTCCATAGTGAATGCCGACGATCCTATAGAAAATTGATGCGCATGCATAATTTTTCTGTCAATCCTTAATATGATTAATTAATAAATAAATAAATATATATATATATATATATATATTTATTTATTTATTTATTTAAATGATTAAATCGATACATACCTCTAGACTCATCGATGGGACAAAAAATGGGCCCGAGAGATTGCTACTAGGGTCGCCAACACTCTGACCCTGAATTTTGAACAATGTCAATAGATGCTAATTAATTAGTCATTCACTATACATATGAAATGTGATCTAATTAGTTTATTATAATTTTAATTTACCTATGTGTCAATGCTAAATGTCTCATTCAGGAACTGATCAGTGGCGAGCCCATCATTTGCACTATCTCTAGCATGACTACCAAATGTGCATAAGGATCCGCATGATATGCACATGTGACCGCGATGTGCAAAAGGCTCCTCCTCAACTAATGAACTTGTGTAATGAATGAGGGTCTGCGTTAAAGCATTAATAGTCCCTAGAGTGTTGGCCTCTACATGTTCCTTCACAACTAAAAGAATAGTCATATGCTCACCCTGTGGCTTGACCACAGATGTCCTAACTACATTAGGGTCATAACATGCCCCTGGCCTCTCAAATGATGACCCCCCATCTCTACCCTGAGAGTCTAATATATCAAAATAATTGGAGATCTCCCCAAGGACAAACTCACAATACAATTTCCTTAAGAAATACATTGGGACCTCATGATTATTGCAAGGAGGGGCATAAAAAACCATCCACCATCTATCCCAAAAATTATTTCTAATACCATCGTGTATGCACCAATGGATGGGGAACCGTTTAGTAGTATCTTTAATAGTATCTTGTTCATCAGACTTTCTAAATAATGCACAAATCCTACCTTTTGGTATATCTTTTTTTTAACATCTTGATACGATAATTTATTTGCATAATATCTTTTTTATTCATCCCTCTTAACCCACCAAACATCTAATTGACCACTAATAAAAGCTATGTGGGTCTTAATGAACTCGAGGGAGGATGCCAAATGAGCTCTTATTGGATTGGTTTGTCCACAAGCTTTCAACCTACCAATGAGTGCTTCTAATTCATTTTTGCCTCTTCCTATTTCATTTATTATGTTTTCTTATGTGCCAGGAGGAGGTCTTGCAATTGGTTCAGCTTGCGGAATTTGTTGTTCTTGTTGTGGAGGGTTTTGATTCTCATCTTGTTGAGGGTTTTGGTTTGGATCTTGTTGAGGGTTTTGGTTTTGATCTTCTTGGGGATTTTCTGGTTCATTATTCACATTTCGTGATAAGAAATCAATTGAAATCTAAATAAATCAACAAATTTAAAGAAAAATTGGAAAAAACCTACAAAACAATATTAAAAACATATAAAAAAATGTAAAAAGAAGGTTAGATAACATACAACGTGCTCGTAATCTTGAACTTTGATGGCAAGGAGGCATATTGGCAAGGTGGGTGGTGAAAACTTTCTATTCTTTTAATCCACATACGCGTTGTGAGGAGGGGCAGTAGGAAAATTGAGAAAAAATGAATGGGTTGTGGGTATGCAACCCATTTATACTAATTTAGTTTTTTATAAAGTGTATACGTGCTATGGCTCGAGATACCCAAGCCATAACATGTATGCGCTATTGAAAATTAGAAGAAAAAAAAAAGGTGTCACCTTTTTGGCACCACAACTTGGTGCACTTACCCACATAAACCTTTAATAATCATTTTTGAATGAAAATTAAATTTGAATAGAATTAATGAAATACAAATATAAATACATACATGCATACATATAAACATACACATTCTATGACTAATTATAAATTTGGGTAAGTGCAAGAAGTAGAAGTGGAAGTTTTTTTCCTATTTTTGGTATTTCTTGTCAATTGATGTCAAAATTTGAGGCACTTCAGAATTGAATATAAGAAAAATTTAGTAATACATATTCTAGTGCTCAAAGTCTACTTTCTAAATGAGTAATTTATTTATATAAACATATAATAAAATGTTTTTGGGTATGGATCTTTGAAAGCAATTTTTTCAAAATGTTTGTTTGTGAACCATACCATACTCATGTATCGACACCATAAATTTAAACAAATAAATAAATTTTTGTAAGTCCTTTCAAAGAAAGTTAGCTAACACACCAAATATTGATGAAAATAATTTTTCATAATTTTTTATTTAATAATTTAATTTTTTTATTAATTTTTAATTGGCTATTAAGCTTATTTTCAAAACCTCTCGTATACAGACACCATAATTTGATCAAAAGTTTTTTTTTCAAAAATTAATTTTTTTAACTTCAAAATAATTTTATGTAGATTAATGACATAAATTAATTTAATAAAAATCATAAATTAAAAAATTTATTAAATTTTTAGTGAACCTCACTATTTTACATTTAGGCGACACTTTTGACTAAAAAATAATGCAAAAATGTAAATAAAATTATACCACTATGAATTTTATATTTATGGAATACAATAATGTGTTTCTTTTTTTGTTTGAAAATTTGATTAGGAAGACCCTCTAAAAATTATGACAAGTCCCAAATTTGTTAGTTCGATGCCTTAGCCAAATGTTGAGAGGTTAAGGCATAGGCTTGGTTCCACTAAACCTATCCTAAACAAAAAATTTGAAGTGATAGAAAAAATCTAGCCCCATGTTGTAAAATAATGATGCCCATTATTTGAAATTCAAAAAAAGGGGCACCCATTTTTCAAAAAGCAAGCACCTGTTTTTCAAAAAATGGGTGCCCATTTTTAAAAAATTGTATCAGGCATCCAAACCTAAAATAAGTGTCTTTTTTTTTTCAAAATAATCACCCATTTCTAAAGAAGTGAGATCTCAATTTCCGAGCTTCTATAGTTTTGAGACCCACTTCATGCTTCTACCTTATTTATATATCTATAAATTACTATTGTCACTCTTTAAATTACTTCATATTTAGTTATACATAATAATGCGAGTTCTAGAAATAAATATATAATTTACTTAACCCTACTATAATATACTTACTTTTTAGTAATGGACGTGTTATTTCATGTATATTTCTTTTTCTTATTAGTCCGCCTATATAGGAAAATAATTTCATTTTCAATGCAACTTCTACTATATTTCTTTGCCTGAGAAATTGGAGACTCAAAAAATTAAACAACTTTTAAAGTTTTAGAGATCTTTTCAATTTCATTTTGTTTTTTTCAAGATTTTGTTTTTGTTTTTTACTAGCTGTTTTAATGTTATTGGTGTTTTTAAAGTTTTGTATTTATAAAATTTAATTTAATTATGTGGTTAATGAAATGTAAGTAAATAAAAAATATTTTTGTTATTATTAATTTCTAATATTTTCTAAAATATTTTGTTTAGCTCTTTGAATCAGAAGCATTAAATTAAGCTGTGCTAAATATTCTTATCATAATTTTTTAATTTTTTTCTGTAGTTGAAAGTATATGGGTAAAAGTACAAAGTTGTGTAACCTTTTAGGCTAACATATCAGAATGACTGAATTTGAGTATTTCTATCTAAAAACTAATTTTGTTCAAAGATATGATCTAGATAAATTTATATTAGCTAAGTTATATATGGTCTCGTGCTTTTCTAATTGGAAATGTCTATCAAATACTAGTTTGTATCCAATTACGAAAGAAATGTAATTATTTTGGAAAACTAACGTTTTCACAACTCTTACTATTTTTTATGATATTTTTTTCATAACTTATAAACACCATTTTATAGAGCTCAAAGTTCTACAAGCACGCATTTTAACACTCGAAAAGATGTTAGTTTTGGGAAAGAAAAAATATTAAATTATATAAAATAAATAAATAAATTATATGATGTTCTGAAGGGGAGAGTGCTTTTCTAGATTTTATAATTTTTATTCTAGTTAGAATAGATTTTTTTTGAAAAATGTGGTTGGAGATGAAAACTATCAATTCTAGGTGAGTTAAAATTTGAATCATTATAAAAGAGATAATATAGGTCTAAAAAAAAATTTATCTTTGAATGTTCTAGATATATATGTTATCTATAACATAGTCTAGGATCAAAGGCAAATAAGTTTATTTTCATATAATTTTGTGGTATGAACTAGAACCCTAATTTTCAGCAATTTTGAGCAACTAAAAAAAATCTATAAAAATTGTGAAAATATATCAATTCTTATTCCAAATAATTGTTAAAAATTATAATCCTAAACTTGATTAATTTCTACACATTTTATTAGTTTACTTCATTTTCAAATTTTAAACAATAGTACCAATTTTATATCATTGAAGGTGAATGGCTTTATTTTTTTACCTAACCAAAAGCTTTTAGAGAATATTAGAAATTAATTTAAAGCTTCTTGATTTAGAGAGCTAATTGTAAGCATTAAAGTTGAACAATTATTTAATCTTAAAATTTGGCAGGTTTATCTTATTTGTTACAAAAAAGTAAATAATAATAATAGTTTTTAATTGATATACTAATATGATAGAAAAATATAAATTGATTAGTAAATACTTGAATTATATAAATATATCTGATTAATATTACAAATATTTACTGTATTAATAATTGATAAATTTTAATATTTTATTTTAAAGTGAATCAAATTATGATTAGTTCTATATAAGTTTTTGAAGTATTTGATAGTAGCCAACAAGACGGGGGGCTGACCCTGAAGTACAAAAAGATTGAATAAATAGTCAGAGTAACCTCCCAGTCAACTAACCAGTTCCAACTTTAAACGTGATTAAAAAAAATATGTTCATAATTAGCTTAATAGTACTAGTAGTCTTTAAACTAATATGCATAATAGACTATAAAATAAAACAACAACCTTTACAAAAATTGTTGCTATAAGTTCTCTTAAACAACATAAACATAAATACCCCATGGGGTACCAAGTTCATAGGTGTAATCATAAACACAACAAAATAAAGTAAAAGGCATAGGGCTAGCTGGCCTTTTCAAGTCCATGGCTATCCTCCTTCTCAACCATATCCTTCTCCCCATCCTCACCTTCTGCTTTAATCGGTTTGTCCAGGATAATCTTTAGCCAATCCTCAGGCAGGAACCCATAAATGGATCCAGTGGTTTTAGTGACTTTTCCTAGGTCCCTCTTCTCTCTTTTTTCCTTTAGAAAATAAAGGGCGGTGTCCACGGAGTGCATGAATTTGGTGGAAAACTCCACCAAGGTATCAAACCTCTAGTGGATAGTAGTTTGGTTGTCGGCCAAGTCCCTCATGAAATTCTCTAGTCTTTCCAGTCTCACCTTGCTATGGTTGTGCTCTACCTTCTTCCCAATACCTTTGGGGGATTCTTTTCTCAAGGAGGTAATATCATCCGCCACCCCCCCCCCCCCCCCCCACACAACTCCTAGCCAGGGTAGCCTCAAGAGTGTTAGAGACTTTAGAGGGACTTGTAGGGCTTGGGGTAGGTTTTTTGTCTTGAGGCATTCTCTTATTTTTAGTAGGTTTGGCATCTTTTTCGAAGGAGTTGGTGCTAGAATCATGCATGGGGGGACTTCAATTTTTCCATTTGGAGGCATTTGTTGGACCTCCTAGCACTTTTCTTACCCTACTTAATGTCTAAATCTGACTCAATCAGGCCTATTTTAACCTCCAAGTTAATTTTAACATCAAGGGTAGGGGTTTTCTTGAACTTCCTATGGTTAGGGCTAGGGCCAGGGTCAAGGGAGGCTTAGGGGGTGACAGAGGCAATAGGTTTAATCAAAAGCAATGGATTTAGGGTAAGATGTTAGGTATAAAGTTTATTCATCAGCCCCTGGTAGATGAAGTAGATGGTTTTCCCCTCCTCATGTTTGCTACTTGACTTAAGAATACCATCCTCCCGTGAATGCAATAACATAAATGAGAAGTATATGTGGTCTACATTCCTGAAATGATTTAGGATGGGGAAATGGTAGTAGTATAGTACCTAGAAATATTCCTTCAAGGTGATATACTGCCTAATAGCATAGGAGATGATGTCCCAGGGCTTAGGAAGGGTAGCCCAAGAAAACTCACCACACATTCTCTTTGGTTCCTCCTTGCCTCTAAAGAATTTTTATAGAATAGCTTCCCCATTGACCTTTGGTTGCCTCCATCATTTCTTTCCTTCCATCAAAAATTCACAAGCCCTCGTAGTGGATTCTTCTGAAATATCAAAGTTCATGCCATTGAAAGTCACCTTCCTATCCTCCCATGTCTTTATTCATTTAAGAGGAATTGTTATTTATTCATTTATTTATTCTCTTTCATCAATTAAGAGGAATTGTGTACTCATCATGGTGAAATTTTCATCAAAAGATCCCACTAAAATATATTTCTACAATGCAATAATTGAAATAATGGACATTAGGTATGCCACAACTCTATCACATTTCATTCAATCAGTAATAAAGTGCACCACATTGTTAATGCTCCTCATTTTACCCCAAAATTTCTCTAAATAAAGAGATGCACTCAGTAGCTCTTACAGGTCCTCTTCCAGGTGGAAAATAATGAAGTTGTTATCCTCATGATAATATGACACTTTCTTATGGTTGCCTAAACTAAAATCTATTAGAATATTATGATGTGATTCCCTTGAACTACATGCTTAATGATAATTTTTTAATTTAAAAATTTGACCTTTACAAGTACCGAAGCTCACCATATGAGTGTGTGATATTGTGCATGAGTCTAATTTATTTCCATGAGTTCATCCATAACTTTGGCTACGAGAATGAAAATTTGGTCATGCATGCATGTTTTTTCTCTTATGTAAATGAACATGGTTGTACCTTTGCATGCATCCAAATTGTGGAAATACAATTTTCTTTCAAAACTTTAAAATTTTTATTATCTATTATCGTACAAGGTGAATTGTTCATGATTACATTCTCTTACCATCATTACTTACTCATTTTAGCAATTTCTTGTTGGAAAGTTGGCTAAAATAAGTTAATAGATGTTGTCATTAATGACAACATTATACCACTTAAGACATGTATTTAGTTTGATATACTAGACTATAAAGAGATTTGTTTAAGTGTTACTTTGAAAATTAGTGAACATATAGATTGTTTAATTTGACAAGCTTCATTTGTAACAGATATAGAGTCGTAATTTTGTGGAATATTAGTATGGATATTCTTATTCATATATCTAAGGCCACTTAACATAGTTTTGTGTTTTGCACATGCTTTGGAAGGAAAACCTATTGATAGTTTACTATCATCGAAATAGAGCATGTGCAACAATATGATCATTTTTGTCAAGGAATTGATTTGACTTGTCAAATCAAGGACTTGGTAAGGTAGGGACAATATCTTAGATGTTAAGCCTCAACTACAAAAAATATTAAATGATGCTTTGATACCGTGTGTTAAGATGCAAGGCTGATTGAACAAGAAGAGTTAATGAAAACAATATAAAGGAAGACTTTTTGGTTAAGTGAAGATGCCAATGATTATGCAATGGTAATTTTGATATCTAGTAGAAGAGTGGAGATTTATATGCATCGTCAAATGCAAGGAACGACAAAAGACTAATGGAATATTTTAGATATCAAGACAGTCATAGTTTTGGTAATACCTTATACTACTTATAAAATTGTATACTATTGTAAGTGTAGTGAGCTCAACCATTTTTGTAATAAAAGTCCTAACATGTTGAGGGATCTAACAAGGATAGATACACTATATGTATGTAATAGATCCTAACATGATCAAAACTTTTCACCAGGGTTTCCCTAGTTAACTATATATGGTGTTATGAGTTTATTTGCAGATGTTTATTATTACTATTTAGTTTGTTTTTTTATACAAGTTTAAGGTTAATTTATGATCTAGATATTTAGGAAAAAAGTGTTGGAGTACTAATTCACCTCCTCTTTGTACTCCTTATTTCTAACAAGTGTCTCACCTACATGCACACTATTTATCTTAAAATAGTAAAGTGATGTAAGTTATTAGTAGTAGTAATGTAGGGATAGTTTTAAAACCTACAACAACAATTGATTTTTTTCTATAAACTTCTCCACCTAATAATATTCCTCATTTTAATCTTGTTCATTAATTGCATTAGGTGAGACTCCAACTATAACAAACTCTTGTTCAAAATGTTTTCTTTTAATCTAATTTTGAAGTGATAAATTCTCTCCTTGTATTTAGGTGCCCACTCTTATATTTTCAAAATTATATTTATATCTTATTGGAGCCACCTTCCATTACTGATGTTTCATGAACTGATTTATTATTGTATTTTACTAATATTGATGATTGATAATACATTTCAACTTCTTGTAGTCAAATTCCCTCTATATATATTTTTAATTAAAATGGAAAATGGATAGTATATTTTAACATATAATGCACTCTATGCAATCAAATTATCTATCATGGTTATTATTTTTCTATGAAAATAACAAAGGTCCTAGCTTGGATGGATTTCTCTACATTTAAAAAGAAACTTTTAGGATATACTAGATAGTGACTTGCATCATTTATTTAGAGCATGCAAAACTTATAAGTCTAGGGATTCTATAAGGCCTTTTATGTTTCTTAATATATCTATCAAAATCATTACTAAGCCTTTTCCATCAACCTTCACTTCATGCACCCTCAACAAATATGATTCATTAAATATAGATTATTCAAGATAATATTGTTGTTGTTCTCTCTTAAAAACCTTATTTTTAGCAATATTATAAGAAACAAACAATAATCACACATAAAACCCACAGAACTTTTTGTATCTAAATTATGAAGTTTAGATTATATACTTAACTTAGTGTTGTATCTATAACTAATGTAATGAGATATCTTATATGCAATTATTAGTTATTATGAGCTATCTATATAATTTAGGAAATTTAGATTCTTATATAATTTGGATTGGACATAAATTATGGATAGATAATATGTACCTAGCCTATTTTTTTAAAATCATGTGTTCAAATCACTACTACTTGATTTGGTGGTTTCGCCTCCAACATAGGGGGTGAATAGCCTAGCCTATTTGGTGTAGTGGTCAAGCTTGAGATCATTGATTACCCTATAGTCCAGGTTTGCATTGAGATACTTCCATTATAAGAAAATAAATAAATAAAACTAATATATATGATCAATAACTTATCCAAATTATAACTATTTATTTATTAGAATATGTAATTTTAATTAAAAAGAAAAAGCTAAACCTTGGAGAGTACCAATATTGAGCACATGCAAGGGAACCCAGCAACATAGATGCAAAATATTAAATAGCAAAACTATGCATTGGATATTAATATCATATGTGGCATACGAATTAGTACACAACAAATGCAAGATCTGCCTTCCTCCAAATTACAATAGTTTACCCACCCTAATAGGGGCTGGTATTATAATTATTTTGCTTTAATTATTTCGCATGTATACAAAAGTATTTTCCCAGAGTAAGGATCTTCTATAATGGCCTATACGTCTAGAAACTCTTTATGGACAGTGATATTCCATGCCATCACTTTGTCCAGCTAACCAAAGGGCCTCGAAAGCTTGCGAGCATTGGCCTTTGGGCGCCGCTCAATCTCACAATTATGCACTGAGCAGTATGTCTGCAGTACAGTCAACAGCAGCACAAAAAACCCTACCAACAAAGCCACCACTTTCCACGGGCTTGACAGATACTCAGAATAAAGTTCGGACAACTGTGTCTTAATCTTGCTTTTGTGGTAATTTTTAATCAGCACTTCTCTGATTTTACCTTTCAGCCCGCCGGGAAGCTCCAGAAAACCTGCGAGAAAGAAAGGCTTAGACATCCCGTCCCACATCTTCGCCACGTACTCGTCCGTGATCATCATGCTCTGTCGCTCAATGACGTGGCTTTCGCGCAGCAACGCCACGTCCTCCGGCGTGTCGATGAGGCAGTCCATCAGCTCCACGTAGTTCGACACGTGTCTCTCTCGGCCCGACTCGTTGAACTCCAACGCCAGCAAATTCCTCAACAGCACTTCAGTGTATGTATCGAATATTGTTATCTGGGGAAGGTAAAGCGTGTCGGAGTTCTTGGAAAATCTGATCTTACCTTGCTCCTTGAACGATTCGAACTTGATCCCGGCTTTTGCCAGCTCCTTGGCACTGTATTTCTCTAGAAAATCTTGTCGACCAAGTCTGGCTGGATGACGGTAGCAACAGCTGAACACTCCCGCAACCACATCTTCAATCACATTTGCCATCCTCTGACGCCATGTTGGGGGCTCTTCTTCCTCGTCGCTCACTCGGAGGAAGGAAGAGACATGTTTGTGGATACACCCCAGCAGATGCTTTTCATCAAAATCTTCTCCCTTTCCCTTATCATCCTTCTTTTCAGCAACACCTTCTCTCTTTCGCTTATCATCCTCCTCTTCATTAACTCCTTCTCTCTTTCCCTTATCGTCCTTCTTTTCATCGACTCCTCCTCTCTTTCCCTTAACACCCTTCTCTTCACTAACAGATATCGGGAAAGAGGATAGACGTCCTGTTACAGACGGAAGAAGAGAATCAAGTGCGTTCTGGTCCTCGGCAATCTCCTCCAACTTCTTGAGAAGAGAAAGAGGGATCTGGTTCTCCAGTTTCACAATATCACACCTGATACTTGCCCTTGCAGGAACGACAACGTCTTTGGAGGCTCCTCTGCGTACACTTGACTCCGGCGGAGGATCAACATTGTCGAAACCAGATTTGAGAAAGTAGGAGAGGAAGAGGGCGTCGACCATCATCATCCACGCAAAGTTGGAAACGTCCTGATCCTCCTTTACTTCCCAATCGTAAAACTTCTGCAGCTCGGAGATCGTATCTTGATGGCTCACTTTTAAGAACATCTGTTTGATAATCTCGGGATTGTTGCGAGAAGCCTCTCTTGCCGATCTGAGCTTGTACATTTCCATCTGAGAGAGATGGGTGAGGCGTTTGTGGAACGGCCCCACGGATTCGTCTTTGAGAGAGGAGTGGTGATAAGGACCGAGGGACACCATCTGAGGAATGCAGGCCTCTGGCTTAGCATCTCTGAGAGCCTTTGACAGACGCACGTTGCCTCTATCATGTCGAACCGCCTCCTCCGTAGTGGCCTCCAGAAACTGTTTGACCTCTTCCGACCATTCGTCTGAGATCAGCTTCGGCGCAGCCATCAGACACAGCAGGAGGAGGAGGTCGCGAGTTCGACTTGGCACTACTCTCTTCTCGAGATGTGAGAGGAATTGTTTCGGTCCAGATAAAAGAGAGACGGGAAGGAATGCTGTAACGCGTATGCATTTCGTGAGACTCAAGAATTCATACTTTCGCTTTCTCTGTCCCCGCCAAAGAGGAAAGAGAAAGGGTTCCGGACTGCCCACAAGCAACCTTTTTGATGCTGTCACCCAAACATTGTACTTGGGGACTTCTATTTACACTAACAATATAGATGTTAATTTCTTTATTATAAATTATTCAGGCAAATTAATAATCTATAATTTATAAAGTCTTACATATCATTTACAATTATCATATAATATTTTGATCTTTATACATCAATTAAGACTGAACACAACTTACATCCTACTATACATATGGGATGTCATTTTAAACAACAAAAAAAACTGACAAATTTTAATATACATTTTTTTTCTTGTAATCTCTTTGCAAGGAGGAACTTATGTGTTTCATGTTCCTTCATATACACTCCTAACTCCTCATTAAAGTTTTTCTTTTCCTCTTATTCTCTTTTTGCTGAACATTCTATTTAGCACTCTCTTCTAACTATCACTTCTTATTATTTATATCAACTTTATCTCACATATAGTCTTTCTATTGTAGTTTGTTCAACTTCTTTTTCTTGCTAGCACAGCCATTTCAATTATCATAATGCTCTTCCTCAAAGTTTATTCAAAAATCAACCTCTTCATTATATATACTCATGTCCACAAACTACTGTACTAATCTTTCTCAACCTTAACTAGCCAAATTTCTCAAATAACCTCTTTCTCAAACCTACTCTATTCTTAGATCCAACCCACTTCTCTAGTGTATGAACTCACGTACAGTAGAACTCGCATACCTATACTCTCTCTATACCAAAATACATACATTTAATACTCTACATTTCTCAACATCTACCAAATCTAGCACAATCATTCAATCACTGATCGAAGGTCCATTAATATTTTCAAATATATTTTTCATTAATTTACCATTGAACTCTAGCTATCATTACATGGTGACACCATTAATGTACATATTTTATGAGCTAAAAATCCTTACTACCTACTATTTAAGAAGAGCATTCATTATTGATCTTCTACGTTAACTGCAAGTATATATGTGGCAGGCTGATATCCCTTGAGCATTGGGGATATGAGATAATCTTAAACCCTATAAAATAATACAAAGGTGTTCCTTATGATTCAAGAACTGCACATGCTATCACGTCCTATTTAGTGTCATGGTGATGTGTATGAGTTGGTTTGCAAAGTCCTCGATATGGTTCTACTTTAAACATGGTGATCTTTTCAAGAAAATTAATGAGTGCCGGGAAATAGTAGATCGTGGGGAAAGTGTTGGAATGTGCTTTCCCTGCGAATCAAGAAATATTTTTACCTTATTTATTGTTATGAAATTTGTCGAGGAAAGAGGAATACCTATCATTTGCTCCATACATTCTTCTTTGAGCGTGCGTGGGAAGTTGCATAGGAATAAACGTGAAATACAAAAGTAAGATTAAAAGCAATAATTACACAGCTTATGCTCTTACTTTTAACGTCACTTCTAAAACAAATCGCGAATATTATTCTGTTTTTGGATTAAATTATTAGAGGATCATTCTCTATCCTCTCTTTGTGTTTTTTAAAAAGAGGTATGGGTTTAGAGTTTACTTGTGGGATAGTATTAATGTAATAAATTTATTTTTCACTTTAAATTTTTCAAAAAAATTTATGCAAAATACTGCTTAATGAATATTATTATGAGGATTCTGTTATCATTTAGTTGGAAAATTAAAATATTTTTAATAATAAGGTTATTTATGATTTGAAGTATTTTTTTAATAATAGTTTTTAATAATGTAGTTATTTATGATTTGAAATATTTTATAAAAAATAGTTATAAAAAATATGGCAGTTTCAATATAAATTACAATTATTTTGGTTATTAATATTTCTTTTGATTGGTAATTATAGTAATTGTATTCATCTTAAAAAATATTATAAAAGGTTGACTATCATAGAATGACCAATCAATCTCGAAACATAACCTCTTAAGCACCTAAATGCTCTCATTACAATATAACATTTGGTTTTACATCATGATCACTATCCTACTAGGCCAAAGTGTGATCAGAACTACAACAATCCACCAAACTATAGAAGAAATAACACAAACCCACCTGACCTAACTCACCTGGAACCATTTCACTGCAAGAGAAATTTGGAATAACTTCACCTAATGAAGCCATAGACACTCTACTTCAGATAATAGAACCATCAGATAACCTTGCTCAATCCCCCACTAGCAAAATACCCTCCATTGTCAGATGCACCTACACCTGCTCTGCCACAGCTGAGGAACCCAAGGCCTTACCCCTCCTGCTACCCTACCAGAATCTGAAATTGAACCAGTGAGTGGCCAATGCCATGAACAAGGGAAATTGATTTGTATGTAGTCACCTTCCCCTTCCTTGGCCTGGGATCAACATGAAATGTGGAAGCCAACGTGTGAGATCATAGGAACAAGGTAAGCTTCCACAAGCCCATTCGTGCTACTGACATGTGTACCTCTAGTGGAGCGATTGAAGACCACACCAAGAGTGGTTGGAGTTCCTCCAAAACTCCGCTAATCAAGCGCCATGAATAGGTACTCATATTCAAGTCCACTCCCGAACTTAGCTCACTGAACGACATCTTCCAATCCTGGCTATTAATATTATGTACATAAACTCTACACAATACTTTGTTAGTAAACATATTTGTCACTAGAAAAATGCATGATTTGACCCAATGGAATGTGTGACAAATCAATTTCTCCAACAGTTGGATAGGCCCTTGATATGCAGCCTTCCTTTGCATTTAGAGGTGCAACTCCCTCGTAGGACGTATAATTTGAGTTTTTAAAGGTTAGGGATAAAAACAGAATTAAAACTTAAGCACTCCGTTCTTGCTCAAAGAATATACAAATTCCTAACAAGAACTTATACCAAGAGAAAATACTCAATCACATAGAATAAATTATTAACCGGCTACTTGCCTTTACAAAATAGTGAGCACAAAATGTTATATCCTCCTTTGATGACCATAATTGACAATAATTTGAACAATCAAAGATATTGAAAATACTTTCAAATAAACTTGTTTCTCAATACATGAAGCAATACTACTTGAATAATTAAGTTGTCCTCTCAATTCTTCAAATTTCAAAAAGTCCTTTACAAAGTCAAAATCATCCTTTAAATAGACATTGAGATTAAGATCTACTCCTCTATGATTAATAACTATTTCCCAATACATGTTTTTGATGAATTAACGTCTACAAAATTAACCAAAAATATAGCTTGAAACTTGGACACTTCAGAAAGAAAGTTGAATAATTGATTCTAAAGAACCTACCGATTCTCTATTTGATCTTTCGATCATTCATTATAGCTCAAGAACTGCACAATGTTCCACTTTTTCGTTCACAGATCAGAATGAATCTCGAGTTCTAAGAAAATTTAGATTTTCAAATAGTCTAAAAAGTTCAAGGCTCCACAATTTCTTCTGGCTGTCACTCTTTCAGTATCCTGTAGTACCATAGAACATGGAGACATAGGTAATGCCCAAAAATACGTTCTGTGATTCCTCAATGTAGAATAGACAGTTTTACATGTAAACATCTCAAATCACAGAGTTTGACAGATTTTTGTTCTTCCGCAAGCAGCAAGTTGTCTGGCTTTAGATCCCTATAAATAATCCCATTGGCATGTTAACAGTCATGGTTTTTGTAATAGCAAGATCAAAATTCATTGCAACGTGAAGATCTACTCGACTGGGCGCAAATTAATATTGTACTTCCGTAAATACATGCTTGGAAGCAATTCAATGACTATCAGATTGGATGGACGATTACATGCTCCAAAGTTGATCTTATGCTGTGCTCTAGACATCGTTGCAACTTCTCTTTGAAGTCGTGCCTCGTTTTCTTTTTCTTTTCTCTCTGCGGCTTGGGATCTAGATCTTCAAACATCATCATCAGGCACCCTTCATTCGATGCTTGGGCAAATCACTTCCTTTCTCATAGCACTTATCACAGTGCAAAGAAAAGATGAGTAATGTTTACTCGATCTAAACTTATATACTCGCTGCCATTACACATTGTCTACAAGATATGCTTCACACGATCACCAAAGAAGATATGCTGATCATCACTTCAAATATTTTGTAAATAATTTAGTGAGTCGACAGGATCAGAGTTGTCTCTTTCTTAGGTATTTCACCAAACATATACCGTTCTTTCCAATACTCTAAACTCATCATGCCATATGCAACTTTGAAGCTATTGTTACGAAACTGTGGAACCAGAGTTTATCAAACTACACCCGTGTTTCACCTTCTTGCATTCTATGTGCACGGTGTAACCACATCATGGCCGCAGATCTACTAGATCACCTTCACATTTAGTATGCGCTACCATATCTTTTTCATATTTGAATTGATTCCCATGTCACCACCATATACCCCAATATGCTTTCGTTGAAGATATGGTTACATCGCTTCTAAGAGTTCCGTTGATCATTTGAAGTGTCGTCTATATTCCCCCAAACTCGATGTTCTACGTAGCCATTAAAGGTGATTTCCTGTGTTAAAGTATTCTGTCAAACAGTTCACGTGCATTATCCTCCTGCTATGTCAATGTTCAAAGCAATGTTCATACGTTTGGAATGCCGAACTCAACGCAGATACAGCACAGATCTGGAAATTCACAAATTCCTTGAAGGTCCTATCTCCTTCTATCATGTCCTATGATGAAGCTTAGGATGCGTGAATGTTCCTTTAGAGTGGTACCAGATGAGATAGTTGCAGTTTTGCATGCATGCATTCTTTGTGCATGGTGAGAGGAGGTGTTTTTCTTTCTCTGCATGGAGATGTTGATACAAGATCAGTCACTCAGCATTTATGTGGTGATGCTTTGATGGATTCCTAGACTATGGTGCTTGAAGTGGGCATAATTGGAAAATCAGATTTGTGCTTGATCTGGTGTTTGAGTCATGTTGTCTACATGATTATTCTATTTGATCTCATTTGTATATGTCATTAATGTGATAGTGGGTTTGCATGTTGCAATGATTGGATCTACAAGTTATGTAGTTAGGTGGGTAGGTCACCCATTTAATTGCAATGGGATAACTTGGATGTGGACTGTCTATATCCACCAGATTTGATTCAGTGTTGGTGTAGACTTTTTAGCTAGCCTTGTTTGTGGTCACTTGTGCATTTGTGAGGTTGCTTTGAGATGAGAGGATGGATGATATTTGAGTACTTGGATAGTCAGTTATGGAGTTCTAAAGCATGGTGAATTTCATTAGTGTGGAGATATTGGTTTCACCCAGTGTGATGTGTGGGCCTAGATGATTTTCAGATTTGAAGGATGGTGTGTCATATGCTTGGAGAGCTTTGTATCATGTTTCAGTGAGAGCTTTAGCAATAGTTGTATTTTTCCATCATATGGTGATGGATGATATTCTTTAGTGTTGCAGATGTTGGAGGATGCCTTAGATCCTGTTGCTGTAGAAAGGTCTTTCACATTTTTTGGTTCACCAATTGGAGATGGCATCTTCATGTGATTAGAGATGTTGACATCTTTAGGATTCAAGGGGTCCTTGGTAGAGATGTTTATGCTTTTATTTGATATATTATCATGGTGGCTTTTATGTCATGGTTCTCTCTTTATTACCAATTTAGAGTTGTGAGATGATATAATTATTTGATATAATCACATAAAACATATTATCTCTTTAGAGGAGACGGTTTAGACCATGATGTCATGTTTATGTTCCTGATTCCATGGTTGGAGCTTTGATATTGATCTTGGTTTAGTTTCTTGGTATTGAGTACTTTGATCATTTGCTTGATATTTCATGATGCTATGTTGCAGTGGAGTTTTGCATGGAGTGATTGATTATAGGTGCTTGTGGATACTTGGACACTTAGGTGAGGCTAGAGTTCTCTTGAGATGAGAGACATGTTGTTGAGATGTATACTCATGATGAGATTTCAATAGAAAGTCTGAGGAGCCTACGCCTTTATTGGACATGAGTTCAAATGAGACCTATAAGGAGATTGTTCTTGGGTAAGTCACAAGATGACTTGCATATCTTGGAGGAGCATTCTCATTCCCTGCTCTTAGTTTACTTAGTAGTTTATCACTTGAGAGGTATTGCCCAGTGTTACTTTTAGGTGCTTTTGTTTCATATTCATGGATCTTGAGCCATAGTTAGATGGTTTTGGAAGATTCATTATGAGAGATAGATAACATGATTATCTCCTTGAGGTGTATTTCATTTATGATGACAATAGGTGATGGTAGTGGGTTGATTTCCTAAAATGGGAAATGGAGTTGTTTGATCTTCTTTGAGAAGCTTACATCCATGTAGATTTATGATATTATGTTATGTTTGATCTCTTGAGGTTGAATAGTTTTGGATGTTGTTGTGGCTTTTTTCTTGGGATTGTGAAGGAGTTCATACTTGGCACAACTGACATTTAGAAGTGTTTGTAGAAGGACATGCTATATGCTTATGATTTGCAGTTTCTTTTTTGGTCTTGGTTATCTTCTTGAACATAACATTGCTTTTGAGATCTGTTGGAGCTATGGTGGTCACTCTTTTGTGGTCATTTGTTATCACTTGTACTTCATTGCTTTTGTGATGAGAAGATGGTTCCTTTATCTCTTTTTCTTTGTTGGATGTGGAGAACATGGGAGAGTTGTGGAGAGTAGATGAGAGAGATGTTTCTTGCAGTGCTTTTGCTACAGGAGTTTACATGTCTTTGTGGATGGTCCTTGGTACTACATGGTTGCACTTTCTTTGCATTGTTATCAGTAGACTCAGTATGCTTTTGATCTTTTAGATTCGACATTACCCATGCACTGGGAGTTCTTGTATGTGTTTGATCTTCATTGATTGGTTTGCACATAGAGCTTGAGGTTGCAGTTTATGGGTTGGTTATGTTGCTGGCATGAGTTTTCTAGTGTAGGATACCTTTGAGGTATGGATGATTGGATGGGTTAACATTTGCTGTGGATGCTATTTTCAAGCTCGTGGGTTTATCAGTTGGATTGGACCAATCAATTTGATCATTGTTCTGGCTGATGTTTTATCTTATTTTTTAGAGGATGACTTCACAGTTTTGTTGGGCTAAGAAATTGAATTTTTTTTATGCTTCTATGTAGCTCCTAAGCACAGTGGAGTGGTGGCAATGTCTATAGCCTTTGTTATCACATGGATCTTATACTTGTGTTATTTGGAAATGTGTCTAGTTGGAGCATGAGAGCATATGTTATGATTTATGTTGTTTCATGGATGACTATGATAATATAGTTTCATCAGTTTGAATCTTGTAATGTTTTCGTCAAGTGGAAGATTGTTAGGATAAGGTGACTCAGCCTTACCATGATTTATTACTTTATTTGTGCTTTCTTGGAAAGTTACTAAATGAAGCTAGATTCTTCCACAAGAAAAGACTTGGAGTAGAAAAATAGAAAGCTTCCATTTTTTGGTGATTTATTCTCTTATGTTTTGTTTTATGCAAGAGTTGTGCATACAGAAGTTTCTAAAATAATTTGTAGATGCATTGAATGTAGACACTTTAGAAATTGTTTCCTCTTGCATGAAAACTCTATAAGTACAAGCATTTTTGTAGAGAATAAAAGAGAGAGATGATAAGTTATTTTGCACAAGGTTATGCTACCGGATATTCTCTAGAATTTAGCAAGATGTAAATTTTCATGTGAAAGTTAAAAATGTATTGTAACTTGTTGTTGAATAATGTATTAGCTTGATGGTTCTGAGAGTGGGGTTTTTTTACCTGGAAAGGATTTCCCCGTGTATATCTGTGTTCTCTATTCATGATTGTAAAATAATAATATGTATGTCGTAATGCTGCTAAAATTTATTTAGATCTATAAATTGCAATCACTTTCCTTTAAGGTTTTAATTGTGGGAAATCAACTATGTCTATTTCCACTTTGATGGCATAGTAGTATTCACTTACATTTTCTTATTACAAGCTATACAAGGAACTATTGTATACAGGATGTGCATACTGATCTCAAATGACTTTCTGAGATGATCTCATTTCCCTTCAATGTCTCTAACCCAATAAAACTTCCATTTATATCATATTACATATGGAAGCTCTAACAGTACTTGTTTTTTCAATTTGAAAGTCTAATAAAAAGAAGAAAAAGACAAAGCTACTCTGATATAGATAAGTCAGCCATCACTTAAACACAATATTTAGGGAATCATTCACTTGTCTTCTTTTAAGATATTAAATGAGTATACTCGAAATCTTTGTGAATCAAACAGTTTGAATGTACTCGAATCATAACTAAATTCAAAGATTCAAAGTCTACCTACTCTCAGAAAACCGGCCGAAAAGTTACTTTTCTTTTGCTCCATCAAGTGGCTCAGGATGAAGAAAATCTGTGTCACGCTACTCTTCTTTCTTTTGATTGGATTTTTAGAAGCTGCTCCAGATGATGGATATCATTATCATGGTACGAGAAAATCGACTCATATTGCAGGGAAGTACCAGCGGTGGCTTGAAGCCATTCATAGTCGAAGGACAAGCATGACAACCACAAATATTGATGGGCACGGTGGAGGAGTTAATATTACTGAACAGCCATGGAAGATTTTGACCGTTGCCAAGAATGGTGATGGAGATTTTCGAAGAGTTCAAGAAGCCGTCGACTCTGTTCCAGAGAACAATGCTCGCAGGGTTTTGATCTCTATCCGAGCTAGTCTTTACTGGTAAGTCACAGGAAATCTCAAGGATTTGTGATCTTAAATAATTTTATTCACTATTTGATACTTGATATTCAACTGCTATTACATATTTTTATAATAATATTCAATGACTTTAAAAAAGTGCTGATGAGATATCATAAGAAAATAATATGTCAAATGATATGTAAGTTTTAATTATTATAAAATCAAATCTTGTTTTAAATTTTATTTTAGAATAGTTTACTATTAATACTAGTATTACTAGTATTCGTACTAATAAATAGATGTTCATTTATAAGAAATAATTTTATAATGACAGATTAAGAAAATTAGGAATAAAGAAAACCTTTAAAATTGTGTATATTTTAAAGCGTAACAAACTCTAAAAATATGAGAAGACTTACAGATGAACAAACTCTAATGATACATCTTTACATTTTTAATATAATATCAAAATTTAATAATACTATATTCTCATTATTGTGTACGTTTATATATTAGTAAAATATTCTTTACCTATATATATATATATCCAATTTTTATCTACTCTATGTTATTTTTCCTATTTATGTTAGGTTAATTTACAATAATAATGTTTAAATCTACTACTACATATTAATACAATAATTTTTAGTAACTTTAAAATCATGTTAAAGATTTATAGATTTTAATTATTGTTTAAATAATTATATAATTTAATATACATCCAATTTAATTTTTGGTATTTTATGGCAATATTTTGCTAATCTTCTATATATATATATATATATATATATATATATATATATATTTTGTTTTTTGAAAAGTAAACATAATAGTAAATAATTACAAAATTTACTCTTATAAATGCTCATTTAGCCAATAGGCTATTTGTGGGAACTTTGTTCCCAGAAATTAATTTTTTGACAAAAAATTTGCAAGTTGGCCAGGAAAGTTGTCAGTTTGGCCGAAAAATTGAAAATCCTTCTCATTATTTATTTACCAACAGTTTTTATCTCCCTCCACTTTTAAGTTTTGTTTAGATATTTATTAATTGTTATCTTCACTTTTAACTATTGTTTTTCTTTTTCTATATATTAGTTGTGATCTATTCATTTAACTTTTGATTTTTAAAATTGATTTGGATTTTAGTTTTTAAATTATTTTAATTTATTTTTTATATTAGTTTAATTTTTTATTTAAATATATATTTTTTAGTTTATATAATTTATTTAGTCAATAGAATATTTGTTAGACATAATATTTTTTTTGTATTTCATAATAGATTTTTTGATGGATTTTTTAAAATGACTATTTGTTTAATATTTGATAAATTTAATTTAAATAAATAATATTTATTCATCTATTTAAAAGATTTTAGTAAATATTATGTTATTTAAATTAAAAATTATTAATAATCCAATTTGTTCACATAAGATTATATTTTAAATATCCACTTTTAACTTCTTCTTCTTTTTCTTATTTATTTAAAAATCAATTACTTGTTATCTCCACATTAGATTATGTTGTGATCTTTATTTATTAAACTTTTGATTTTTTAAATTGACTTAGGTTTTAGCTTTTAAATTACTTTATATTGTTTTTTTATATTAGGTTAGTTTTTTCTTTAAATAATATTTTTTCAATTTCTATAATTGATTTAGTCAATAGAATATTTGTTAGAGATGTCTTTTTTTTTGTATTTATCTTATTAATTTTTCGTAATAAAATTTTTGATGGGTTTTTCTTAAATGGTTTTTTTTTCATATTTGATAAATTGAATTTAATTATATAATTTTGGAATTATTGAACATGTTTCTTACAAAAATTTAAATTTTCTAAATATTGTAAATTTTATATCGATGTTTTAATTTTCAACTTTTTTATTTTTGTATTTTCATTTTAAAAAGAAATTATATTTACATTATTTAATGTTCATTCTACATTTTTCTCTTAAATCTCATCTCCTATTGGTGCATTCATTGCATGTACAAAAGCATGTGACTGCTAGTTGGTACAAATTTTATATTATTTGACACCATTTAGTTTGTAACAATTTTGAAGTCAACTTCTTGAGTGAAATCATCACTAGTTTCTCTTTGCACTTAATAAGCCTAGCATAACAAACATACAAATTCCAATTACCTAGATACCACTTGGTTTTTAATATTTTTGAAGTCAGCTACTTAGCCCAAATCATTATTAGCTTTGCTCTGCACTTAGTAAGGCTATGACATGCTAACTTGTACAAATTCCAATTACTTGATACTTTTAAGACTTTTGAAGTCTACTACTTAATCCAAATCATCACTGGCTTCTCTTTACACTTCGTAAAAATATAATTGAATCTAATGAATAGTAATTTTTAAAAATACTTAACAAATTCTACAATATAGTTGAAAATGTAATTATTAGAAACTCTTATAAAATCTAAGTTTAGAACACTTCTTTGTAAAAAAAAAAAAACTAATTCACATGTCAAAAAATATACATGCAATTCTCTAAACAATAAATATATGTATATTTTTATTATATTTAGTTTTAATATATTGATTCATTACTTAATGATAGATCTAATCTTACATATTACTATATAACATCTAATGATTTTATAGAGCTCTTCCCCTACACATATATATAAATCAATTATTATATAAGTAATTGTATAATATTAAAATACACTATAAAATCACTTTCAATATTCTATTTACTAAATTCCGTAAACCTTTTATAAGTACTTAGCTTGTTATACCTCTAACTTTTTAATGTTCAAGTCAAATCCTTTGAATCAAATCACCACGCCCTCTTTTTTACCCTTTTAAAAATAAAATCATAGTAATTACTCAATATTCAACATTTTTTTAATATTTATTATAAAAAATCAAATATAATAAATTTTACAAATAGTTTATAAAAAATCACAGTAATTACTCAATATTCAACATTTTTTTAATATTTATTATAAAACATCAAATATAATGAATTTTACAAATAGTTTATAAATTTTAAAATTAAAAGATCATAAAACTGAGCATATAATATTTCAAACCCATGCAATGCAAAATCTAAATTGTAGAACACTTCTTTTTCATCAAAATTAACACAGTTCTAGATTTAGTGCTACTTATTCTAAGTTAATAACAATAAATTTATATAGGTGGATTGAGAAAATTAGGATCAAGCACCATGCAAGACATGATACGCAAAACAGCAAATCAAAGAGTTTAACATGGAAAAATTTTCAACCAAACACACGAACAAAAGTGAGCGGTAAAAGACAAACACAACACACAACTGTAGAATGAAACATTAATTGAAATTGAACCAGAATGGCCATATGTAGTACTATGAACATACTTTGAAAAAATCAAGAATACTTTGAAATATCTTTATTGCTCTGAAAATAAAATTCTACAAATTGTTTGGATACATGGAAAATTGCACACCAAAGAGCAATGGACAAAACAAATATATAGTACAAAAATGAATCTTTACAGTGCATTCTTTCTCAAAAATGATGAAGACAATTCCCCTTGGTGGAGAAGAATAAAAGAGAGTCTGGAATTCCACCCTAAAATCCAAGAATGGGGTATAACCAATATGAAGCATCGATGAAACTCCTATCAAGAAAGGGTCTCGTTGTAGGATTTAAAAATAGCAGCAATAGAATTTAAAAATAATAACAAGCAGAATAATGGAGGCTCTTTTTTTTCCACAGAGAAAAAAAAAATGATATATTATTCCAACCAACAATTGCTGTTCAGCCAATACATTTATTCAAATAAAAAAATTGTTAAAACTAATCCCTAACACATAGATCAAAATATAGATCTGGAGTTCTAACAGTGGTTTTAGCATTATTCCATGCCTTGCCAAAGAGAAAATTTAGGAATTTAAAAAGAAACTACTAACAAACTACAAAAGAATGCCAATAACTATGCAATCTAACAACTATGCATGAAAGTTTTAATTTTAATTCCTGTGAGCAGCGGTGGAACTGGAGTTTTCTTTTTAAGAATACTTTGATCGCAACATTAGATCTTCTACATACTCCCCCTTGATGCTGAGAGGACTAACAATTCGATCTCTAAGTGCCAAAAACTGATATTTTGCAACTACCTTTGTGAAGATGTCTACGATTTGCTCCTTTGTGCCGATGTATTTCAACTCAATCGCTTTATTTTGTACCAAATCTCTAATAAAATGTTGTTTAAGATCAAAGTGTTTGGTCTTGCTGTAATGAACCAGATTCTTGGCTAATTTAATGGCACTTATGTTGTCACAAAAAATCATAGTAGGTTGAACCTATATCTCTCCAATTTCTTCAAAAAGCTATCTAAGCCATAAAGCTTGTGTGCCAGTTAAAGTGACCGCAACATATTTCGCTTCTGTAGAAGAGAGAGCAACCATACTTTGCTTTTTTGAACTCCATGTAATTAAATCGGAACCCAAAGAAAAACAATTACCAGATCTAGATTTTTGGTCATCCAAACAACCTCCCCACTCTAAATCACTAAAGCCAACCAGCTCAAACTTATTAGAAGAATAGTGAATGCCAAAATCTACTGTGCTTTTAACATACCTCAAAATTCTCTTGGCTGCCTTCATATGTTTCTCTGATGGATTTTTCATATATCTTGAAACCAATGAAACTGAATAAGCAATATCAGGCCTTGTGTGAGTTAAAAACATCAAACTCCCCACAATGCTCCTGTATGATGTCTCATCAACAATTTCAGCACCATCATCTCTACATAATGCAACTCCATGAGCAATTGGAGTGGAAAGAGGTTTACAATCAGCCATATCAAATTTCTTCAACATATCTTTCCACCTTGATAAACCTCCGTGCCAAGAAAGTACTTCATGAGACCTAAATCTTTCATCTCAAACTCATTCATCATAGCAACTTTAAATTCATCTTTCATCTTTGAACTACTACACATATATAACAAATTATCAACATACAAACTTACAATGAGAATATCATTACCTTCTTGTTTGTAGTAAAGGGTAGGTTCGCTCTTACTTCTTTGAAAGCCATTCTGCTGAAAATATCCATCAATTCTTGCATACCATGCACATGGTGCTTGCTTGAGGCCATACAAAGCCTTCTTCAACTTGTAGACATAATCTTCTTTGCCTTGAATCTCAAAACCTTGTGGCTGTCCCACATATACCTCTTCTTCTAAGTACCCATTCAAGAAGGCACTTTTCACATCCATGTGATGAATACTCCATTTCTTTTGAGCTGCAAGAGAGATTAACATCCTAATAGTTTCTTGTCTTGCTACTGGTGCAAAATTTTCTTCATAATCAATGTCATACCTTTGAGTGAAACCTTTGGCTACCAATCTTGCCTTGTGTCTTTCAACACTCCCATCACTATTATAGTTGGTCGTATAGACCCATTTTGTGCCAATCTTTTTCTTCTCATGTGGAAGATCTACAAGCTCCCATGTCTCATTCCTATGAATGGAATCCATCTCTTCATTCATTTCTTCCATCCAAACCTCATTAGCACATGCATCTTCAAAACATGATGGCTCAAAATCAGCTTTAGCAAGTAATGCAAAATTTACTGTCTCACTTATTGGATCTTCTTCATGTGCTTGATTTTGACATCTCTCATAGATATCACTCAATCTTCTTACCTTTTTTGGAGGACTTGAGGATGGACTTGCTCTTGGGATTGGTGAGGGATTTCTTGGTGGGCTTGGTGATCTTGAAATAGAACCATTAGCTGGCTGCTCATTATCATTATCAGCAATATCATCATCATCCAAAATTGATTTTGGCTTTTCAACATGTTGTTTTTGATGACCATAAACTCCCCCTTCATCAAAAATCATATCTCTTGAAACAACAATCTTATTAGTAATAGGATTGAATAATCTATAAGCTTTGCTTTCCTCACTATAGCCCACAAAAATACATGATTCACTTTTAGCATCTAGCTTTTGCCTATTTTGATCAGGGATGTGAACATAAGCCAAACAACCAAAAACTTTAAAATGATTTATGTTAGGCTTTTTCTCATACCATGCTTCATATGGAGTCATCTTGTGTAGGGCACTTGTAGGACTCCTGTTGAGAAAATATACGGCTGTAGCAACTGAATCAGCCCAATAAGAATTACTCAAATCCTTAGTTTGTAACATGCTCCTGGCCATTTCTACCACAGTACGGTTCTTCCTTTAACCTACTCCATTCTATTGGGGTGTGTATGCAGTTGTGAGTTGTCTTTTGATGCGATTCATCTCACAAAAATTCTGAAAAGCATTTGAGCAAAACTCTCCTCCTCGATCTATTCTCAAACATGTGATTGTGTTCCCTTTCTCATTCTCTACACGAGCTTTAAACCTCTTGAATGTATCAAAGGCTTCATCCTTAGTCTTCAAAAAATATACCCAACACATGCATGAGTAATCATCAATAAAAGTAATGAAATATGATGACTTACCCAAGCTTTGTGTTTGAATTGGACCACAAATATCTGAATGAATAAGCTGAAGTGGGTATTGAGCCCTCCATGCAATGCCTTTTGGAAATGATTCCCTTGAATGTTTCCCTTTTGCACACCCTTCACAAATCTGTTTATGCTCTTCAACCTTAGGCAATCCAAGAACTAATGCATTTGATGTTAGATTCTTCAAACTATTGAAATTCAAATGGCCATACCTGAGATGCCACAACCAACTTTTATCCTCATAAGCCATATTGACAAGCTGATTATCATTTTGACCAAACTTCAAAGGAAACATCCTATTCTTTGTCATAGGAACAACTGTAATCACTTTTTTTTTTTTATTCTTATCATAGATAGTAGAGTGCATGTTCTCAAATACCACTCTATAATTCTTCTCACATAGCTGCCCAACACTCAATAAATTATGCTTCAATTTGGGAGTATAATAAATATCTTGAACACTTTTCATACCTTCCTTTGTCTGAACATCCATGGGTCCTTTAGCCGCAACATCTAGAGTATTGTTATTACCAAGGGTAATATTGGATCTGTAACTATCATCAAGCTTTGAAAATATTTCTCTATTACCAGACATATGGTTAGAGCATCCAGAATCTAAATACCAAACATCATTCACATTACTTTCACCTTTCCCATAACACAAAAATAAATTACCCGAGAAAGGATCCTCATCGTGTTGGGCATAATTTGCATTATTGTTACCCGATTTTAGTCTACACTCTCTCTCAAAATGTCCATACTTATTGCAATGATAGCATTGAATGTTCCTTTTATCAAATCTACCTCTACCTCTTCCTCCTTGATCACCTCCTCTTCCTCTAGATCCTCTTGAAAAAATTTGATTTTGGCCCCTTCCCGAGCCTTTGTTGTTGTTACTACTACTGCTAGCACCATTGTTCTTTGAAATTTGCAATTGGGAAGCAAAAGCCTTTTCATTAACACTAGTAGATGTGTCCCTTATTCTATCCTCATGTGATATAAGAGATCCAACCAATTCATCATACTCCATGGTAGCTAAATTATTGCTTTCTTCTATGGCAATTACTACAATATTCCATCTTGGGGTTAGAGATCTCAATACCTTTTGTATTATTTGCTCTTGAGCAATAGATTCACCCAAAGTGGCCATTTTATTAGTCACATCTTTCACTCTCACACAGAAATCTCCCACTCTCTGTCTCCTTCATCTTCAAGTTCTCATATTCTCTTTTCAAGGATTGTAGCTTCACAACCTTGATCTGTTCATGGCCATGGTAACCATCTTTTAGAGTCTTCTAGGCCTCTTTTGTTGTCTATGCATCAGCAATTCGAGGAAACAAGCTCTTATCAAGAGCCATCTGAATGTGAAACAATGCCATTGCATTCTTCTTCTCAGCTTCTTTCTTCAATCTCTTGTCATTAGGTTGGAGATTATTCCAATCTGCAGGCTCTTCATATCCGGATTCAACGATCTCCCAAAAATCTTTCCCAATCAAAAAAGTCTTCATCTTGATTGACCAATATTGGTAATCAACTCCATCAAACTCTGGGATTTGCAAATTGTTTTTCATGCTCTTATCTTCCAAATAGCTTCAGCTCTAATACCAAATGTAGGATTTAAAAACAACAGTAATAGAATTTTAAAATAATAACAAGCAGAATAAGGGAGGCTCTGTTTTTTCATAGAGAACAAAAAAAAAATGATATATTATTCCAACCAACAATTGCTGTTCAGCCAATACATTTATTCAAATAAGAAAATTGTTAAAACTAATCCCTAACACATAGATCAAAATATAGATCTGGAGTTCTAACAGTGGTTTTAGCATTATTCCATGCCTTGCTAAAGAGCAAATTTAGGAATTTAAAAAGAAACTACTAACAAACTACAAAAGAATGCCGATAACTATGCAATCTAACAACTATGCATGAAAGTTTTAATTTTAATTCCTGTGAACAGCGGTGGAACTGGAGTTTTCTTTTTAAGAATACTTTGATCACAACATCAGATCTTCTACACTCGCTTCATCATGTGTCAATTGCTTGGTCCATCCTGATTTCATTGCAGTCGTTGCTCCACTGCCTTTGCATTCATACGTTCCACAGAACGCAGTCCTAACAATAGTAGAAATAAAATTTGTTAATTCCCAGAAATGATCACAATTTAACTGAAAACTATAGAAAAGCTTAAAGTTTCTGCAATAAATAAATCACCACAAGTTTTAGTATTCTAGCATTGATGATTATCTATAAATCACAAAAGTATCACCAAGAAGAAAAATCATTGTTGATGACCTATAATCAAAAAAAGTACCAACAAGAAGAATGTTACAAAGCCTTCTGCAATCGGGATGATCAAAATCATCGAAGCCTCGTAGCTCAACATCCAAGTTAGATTTAATATAAAAGACACGAGAGAAATCGCCCCACACTCAGTCTAGAAAAGGATGCCCGTTTCCAGTCAAATTGCATCTCACAAATGCAAATCCAGTTGTCTCGTTCGCTTCCTCCCTCTTTTGTGCAACCACAACACCCCCTCTTCTAATGGCATGCAAATGACAATTCTGCAGTATCAACAAGAGAAAAGAAAGCTAGGTAAATCTTGAGTAGAACAATTAACAGGCTTATAATACACTTAAAATAATCTTGGTTAAATGTTACAATGTTTCAAACCAAGTAAAACCATCCCATTCTTGGATTTTACCTCATAAAGAGACCTCACATTGCCAAAGATGAAGTCTACATCACCCAATATGATGTAATTCCAGAAATAATGGGTGCCTTGGTGGTCATAGAGAGTATCTTGGTGACCGAAGAACCCACAATTGAGAAATATGGTCCTCTCTCCAGTTGCCCTCAGTGCCGCAGCTTGTCTGTATCTAGTTTGCTCCAGAAACATTGTTGTGTTTTGCATTAAAAGAATAAACCAAACAAAATATAAGCCATGCCCACATTCATGACTCAAATATAAGCCATACCCACATTCAAATATCAAATACTAGCCATACCCACATTCACAATACATTGAAGGAATAGTTACTTTCTCCCTAATCAAGAATCATGAAAAACATTAGAATCGCAAACATGAAAAAATAAAGAATCACAAACCCTTGAGATTTCCCATGACTTACCATTAAAGACCAGCTCAGATAGAGATCAAAACCCTACGAGCATTGTTCTCCAGAACAAAGTCGACGGCATCTTGAACTCTTCGAAAATCTCAATCACCATTCTTGACAATGGTCAAGATCGTGTTGGAAAACTTAATGCAGTGTTGAAGTTTGCCCCTTGAGCCAAATGCTCAACTACCACCCTGACGTCCATAACAGACAGAAAAGTTAATACAGGTAGGTGACGTTTTCAAATTCTGAAAAGAGGGGGAAAATGAAATGTGACAAAAGGAATGTTTTATTCATTCATTCAGAGAGTTTTGTAGATCAAGCATATCAGAGAGAAGTTGCAGAGCTGAGAAGAGAAGGAAGAAGGAAAAAAGTTTGTGCTTGCAGTTGCACGTGCTTCCCCTGTTCACTCAGTAAGTTTGTTGTTGTTTGGATTTGTCCTATTGAAGCAGTGATTGCTCCAGGCATCATTGTATGCAGCCGTTAGAGTTGCAAGTTTAAAATTTTATTGAAGTTTGAAGTATTATCAATTTAGGGTTATTTTAGGGTTTTCTGGTTGAAGTCGAATGCTCCCAGATTTTGTAATAGTTTAATGAAAGATTGAATAGAAAGCAAACAAGCATACTTGAATCTATTGATCTTCCCTTGTATGTTGCATTTGAGAAATTTGTTTAAAAATTTAAAGATTTGGCTCTCTGGTTTTAATGGTGAATGCATTCATGTTGGAATTTTCTAAGTTATAAACTTTAGTTGGAGCCGAGCTCACTCGGCTTCATTGTGGCCGAGCATTGCCTTTGTGTGCCGAGCTTACTCGGCTTCCTTGCGCCGACCTAACTCGGCACCTATATTCTTCCTGTCACTTGGCACCTATATTCTTCCTATCACTTGGCACGTTCAGGTGCCGACCAAAACTGGCACTCGACACCTTCAAGTGCCGAGCAGTTTTCTTATGTGTGGAGTATAAATTTTTAAGTTTAAGATTGTGAGTTGTTGAAAATTACATTAATATTTCTCACAAATTGTCCATGGATGTTCAGTATTAACTCCTCCACCGTCCCCATCAATATTTGTGGTTGTAATGCTTCTTCTTCTATGAATGAATTCAAGCCACTGCTGGTATCTCCCTGCAATATGACTCGATTTTCTCGTACTAAAAATCCAATCAAAAGAAAGAAGAAGAGTAGCGTGACACAGATTTTATTCATCCTCAGCCGCTTGATGGAGGAGAAGAAAAGTAACTTTTCGGCTGGTTTTATGAGAGTAGGTGGACTTTGAATCTTTGAATTCGGTTATGATTTGAGTACATTCAAACTGTTTGATTCACAAAGATTTCGAGTATACTCAACTAATATTTTGACTCACAAAGATTCCATATGCATTAACCTAAACAATTGATGGCTGATTTATCTATATCGGACCAGCTTTGTCATTTTCTTCATTTCGTTAGACATCCAAATTGAAAAAGACAAGTACTGTTAGGGCTTCCAGTGCGTAATATGTTGTAGATGGAAGTTTTATTGGGTCATAGAGATGAATCTATGGCTTCATTTTTTTTAAATTTATGTCAGGTTATGTCCAATTTTCTGATTTGATAAACCTCCTTGATAGAGGAGCGTTTGGTTAATAGTTGTAGTCGAGCCTCACAATTTTAAAATGTTGGTCTAAATCCCTATGCTGAGATCTCTTATATCAATTGGATCTGTATTCAAGAACATTGTGTGTCCTAATATTCAATTACAAAAATAGGCATTCCACACATGTTATTTTTATTTTTGCACTACATGCATATTTGTGTTATTAATGTATGCATGACCGTTGGGATGTAAACTTGCATTTGTTAGGGGATATAGACATTGGGATTAGAACTCGGAGTGCCTATTATTTTAAAGCAATGAACTAGTGAAGGGTTGTCTCGATCTCTTCTATGGTTGTCTACATATAATTACATCTTTGATTTGGAAAAAAATATTGAAGCAATGTAACTCTATGAGAGGATGAAATAAAGAGAACTTTCATTAAAATAAAGAAAACTTTCACTAAAATAAAGAAAACTTTAATCTATATATGAATATAGAGTATTTTTTTTTGTATATTTATTTATGAATATAAATATTATAAATAAGGATATTCTTTTATTTCATAGATTCTTTTTTCCTTGTTCATTTATAAGAAGTGTTTATATTGATAATAGAGAGTTTTGTAGTTCATTTAAAATTGATATGATGAATTTAAAGTATTTTCAATAGTTAGTTGAATATATTTATAACTTGTTTATGCATATTTACATTTATATTATACGAGATTATATATTTTTAAAATAATTTTATTATCAAGCACTCATCAACCAAGTACAAAAGTATGCATCAGCTAGTTATATTTTATTCAACTTGTAAATTTGTATTCAATTGAATTAAAGAGACCAACTACTACTTTTCAAAAAATGGATTACAATTATATATTAGGAAATCTAGTGATTTATTGGTATAAAGGTTTTAAGGAAGAGATACGAGTTGATAATTGAGGGCTCTAGAGTAATTATCATATATGATATTGATGTGAATGTTTAGTAAGTTAATTTTTTAATAAGATAAGTAGATATGATTAGTGTTGAATAGGATGAGTAACTGAGAGTGGGTGAATCAGTTATTCTAAAAGTCTTTTAAAAACTTTGCTAATCTTGTATACTCATAAACCATTAAAATAATAAAGAATACTAAAATCATGTGAAAGAATGTAAATACTAAAGTTACCACAAAATTTTAGATAAGAAAATAATCTAAACTTCCATATAAGTATGAATCATAGTCATATTCAGTAAACTACCAAGACTATTCAACATAAAAAGAATCATTTCCTAGATAAGATAATTACAATAAGTAAACTTAAATTTTTGAATAATATTAAATTCTATCAAGGGTAAAATAAATAGAATTTGACCATAGTATTGAATGTCCATGTTTAGTCCTTTACAATACAAGCGATTATAACTATGTGCCAGATTCCAACCAATACATTGTGCATCATACGCTAGGAATATGTAAGATACATCAAGTACAAAAAGAAAATTATTGCAATGAATAACTAGATATCAATATGTCATTGAACTATCTATCATTCATCTGCATGCTCTAGTCTCCTAAGCCATCAAACATCTATCTATTTGCAAATATCAAGATAGGAGTGTGGTCCATGTATTTTTTTTGCCCAACCTCAAAGTGATTAGCTCTCATGAGAATCATCCTAATATGAGAACACACCCACCCTACATAATGAATTTAGTGCTAGCTATGAACCTATCTCCTTTCCTCATAAGTTTAAATAGAACTAACAAAGATATGGATGAAAAAAAGTACAAATTTAATATTTAAAAAAATAAAATAAACATGTGTTTCCAAAACTTAGGCCCAAGCATTACAATATTAGACTTTTACTAGCACATAGATGAAAGAGAAAATGCCTACCCTTCTTTGTTACCCATATTCATCATCCTTTTCCAAAGATATCTTTCACATGACAAGTTTAGATAAGGAAGATACAACATATATTCATTTATCCAAAAATAATTCAATCAAAAGATATCATGTTTCAACCATGATTCACATAATAACTTTTTATTTCTAAGAATAAGACAAAAATTATAATAACACTATTATTAAATAAATAAAATATTTCTTTCTAAAATTTCCACTTTACCTAAAATTTGAAAAAATAGTATTTTGATAAGTCTAAAAACAACAAATTTAAATTTCCTTTTTATTTTGGTTCCTCAATGATCAACCAGGGAAGGCGCATGGCAATATGTTGAGTAGGCATCACAAATTGACAAGATTTTTTGTTTCTAGAATGAGTAATATTCCTTGGTTAGAATGGAATGAGAGAGACACATAAGAGACATGGGCAACATAGATTTGAGGAACCTTGTTTAATTGATGGCCATTTAACTATTGTAATCAAGCAACTTTTCAAGATAGAGCAAGGTTTGTAAAACCACAAATCAAAAGTCAAGGAGACATGGGGGATAAATTGGGATTCAAGTGAAATGGAAGAGGTTGGGAGAAGTTTCATGAGGTAGTTTAGTTCATGAATGGTGCTCACCAGACGCACAAAGATGTTAGCTTTAAGGAGATTAAACACAAGTTTTGGAGGCCAAAAATATAAGAACTAACATTTATAGATCGACTAGAAGAGAAGAATAACTTGCATAATATGGTAAGTGTCTCCTTTATTTTGATCAATAAAAATAACTAGGAAGGATATATATCCTTTCTAAAGAGAAGGCCCTAATTATGAAATTGATAGCACTATGGCCCTTTATCATGAACATTAGAGGTTGATGTGATGTGCATTAGGGTAAAGAGGTTGTGTTAAAATCCCCAATGAATGGATTGAAAACATGATAATGAATGAATTCTAAATGGAGGATCTCATGTGATTGATGACAAAAGGGGTTATCTCAGAAACTAGTCACCAAATTTTATCCCAATGAAAGAGAAAGTTAAAGATGTTCCAATTTGTGTTCAATTCCATAACCTTCAATACAAATATTAGGATGAGGAACTTTGAAGACAATACATGAAAATTTTGGCTCCTCCATCTTGATAGAGGAAATGGTAGATTTGAGTGATTTCTTGATATATCTAATAATTTTCGTAAAGGTGCAAGAATTACATATCACCCTTAAATATATGGTCATGGGATCTTCAAAATGAAAATGGTGACAACCTTAAGCAAGGGTCAAGAAGGAGAAAGATAAAGGTCTAGAGAGGTCATTATACCACTTGTTAAGATTATAGATGTGAGTCATATAAGTACAATAAGAAACTCATTCAAGAATATATCTATAGATGAGGCTAGTTTTGGAAATCAATGGGAGTCTCCCCATTTCGGATGCTTGGACTAGGAAAAGGAATAAAAGATAGCTATAGATGAGTCTTTAATGAATGAATAGGGTGGTAACCTACAGGAAGATGTAGCATACACCTTACTGCAAGTGGTTGAAGAGAATCCAACATCTTTGTATATAGATGTGCACCTTGAAGTGATCACATAGGATGTTGGGATGAGCAAAAATGCTAAGGTAATGGTTCTTGAGAAAATAGAAATCCTTGAACAAGATATAACTCAAAATAATATTGAGGATAGGGAATAGGTAAGTATAAAACAAATTCCGTCATCCTTGATTCCTTTCAATTTGATTAAATCAATCCTCTAACACAAAAAATTCAAGACAATAGATATTGTAAGCCTACAAATGAGGTAGAATTTCATGATCAAAATGAAATTGTTTGGGAGGTTAAAAATGTTCATCCTTTCAAAAATAAAATATCTCCCCTATTTAGAACCTAGATAGCTTTGTTGAAGATTTCAAAGATATTGAGGGTAATATCATTGACTTAGAGTTAGATGTTGACTCCATATAGGATGGTGATCAAGGTCTTTTGGAGTTCTATGATCAGACTCCCATTTTGGAGAGTAGATTGATAAATTCTACACCCTATATGATCTAAAAATCACACATTAGAGAGAAAAATAAATGAGGTACTCAAACTACTAGAATGAAGTTAGAAATGGCTAGTAGTGAGCTAGACAAGAGAAAATAACTGATATTGAGAAGGGGATACAACTTTCTTGACATCAATGAAGGTCCTTTCCTAGAAATGGGCCTATACTTTCCCCACAACTCAAGATATATTTATTATTGCTTTGTATTTGTAGATAGAGCCCAAAGAAGAGAAAATAATTCCTTTTTCTTTATAAATTCTTGTGTGCTTTATCTAAACCTTGGGAAGTTCATGTCACTAAGTAGAACTAATGATGTGTTTTGATTCTGTCATTTGAAAATTAAAGTTTTCTTTATATTAACCTTTATGTTTAATATGAAGATTATGTTAGAAGGATATTATATTTATTTCTTTATAATATTCTTTTTAATAAAGCAACGATTATGTTTGAAAGTTATATTATTTTATTGTAAAATTTCTTTTGAATGTTCAATGTAAGAAAAAAATCATATTAGACAAAAGTTTTAATGAAATTATCAATATTATTTACTTAAATATTTTTTTAATAACTCAATTGAAATAGATAAGAAGTTGACTATACAACTACTTAATATTAATAGCATTGCATCTTCAATTAAGAAGAGGGGAACACTTTAAATTTCTCTGGAGACGAACAGACTTGATTCTCTGCTGCCTTCTCAAATGAACCGCCTTTCTTCCTTCTAGGTGTCTGATATAGAAATTCCAAATTTCAATAAAAAGCATCTGCTGGGCTGTATCCAAAAATATGTTAGCGGAATGGAGCAAGACTCCCCTTTCACTTGCTATCAGAAGATCTCTAGTTTGATCGGAGACATGGTCACTGCGGTGTTCAGTTGCTGCTACACTCATCCAGCCAGACGGGGTCGACCAGATTTTCTGGACAAATACAGCGCAAAGGATCAAGTTTAAAGAGTTCAAGGGCCCAGGTAACATCAGGTTTTCTCGGAACTACGACACCCTCTATCTTCCTCAGATAACGATTTCGGACACGTACACTCATCCAGCTAGACGTGGTCGACGAGATTTTCTGCAGAAATACAGTGCGAAGGAATTGGGCCCAGGTAACATCAAATTTTCCATGAACTACGATACGCTCTATCTTCCTCAGATAACGATTTCGGACACCTACACTGAAGTCTTGCATTGTTTTGTCTACTGATTAGTCTGGTATGTAACAAAGGAAAAGAGGAATACCGTTGTTCACTTTCGCTCATACATATTTTGCATCGTAAAGTGTATATTTAGCAAATATTTGTATTAATTAAGAACATCAGTTTGCTGCAGTTAAGTTTTTCTTCAATCAATGTGTAAGATCACACTCTGTGATAGTCAATATTTCCACTCTTCAAGATTTAGATTCAAGCTATAGATTTAAATATTAAAAAAACAGGAAAATTCTAATATTACGATTTAATGGATAATGGCTGAAGTCTCTCGTGAATGACTCACATATCCTTGTGGTATATGCTATTGTCTAAAAATATGCTAGTGTTTTATATCAACAATTAATCTAAATTATAGATATATCAAATTTATCAAATTTTTATTAATAAATATTAAAAATGATTAAAAGATTAATAATTTAATAAAAGTAAATATGTTGATTTAATTAAGAATTATCAAATTAAAAGTTCACAATGATATGCAAGAATGAATTGATGATAAGTACAGTACCCACAATCTACATATAAACTTTCAAAAGATTCGAAGTTCAACCTATAAAATGTAATGATATAAATAATTCATAATTCTCTATAATAAGTTCACTACATTTAATTTATGCAAGATTTAATGAAACATAAGTTAGAACTTCATAAGCTAGATTAAAAAAAAGATTCAATTGTTTGTGAGCTAGATTAAAAAAATTCCTCCAACTTTTTTATAATTCACATTTGAATTTACTTGTAACCCTATAAATTACCTAAAACTTTCTTCTAATTAGAACTCTATATTTGGAAAAAATGTTGATAAATCATAAAGATTTACATTCAACTATAGAATGACTCTTAAACAAAAAAGATTTACATTCAACTATAGACTAACTCTTCAACTATAGATAATAACTACCTCCAAAATTCATAATTTAGGAGAGGTTAATTAACCTCACTAAAAATAAACTATACAAGGAAAACTCTAAAAACATAACTTAAGCTAGAATTACTAAGAATGCACATACATCTAATCACTAGTCTTCTAGCTATGAACTCTATCTATCCAGACATGATTGACTTATCCCAGAAAGAACTATAAGCATCGAGGATGATCACCATTGAATCATAATTAGGAGTGAACACATTTTCCATCCTGAGTTTGGTTGTAAAGTATTTATCCTGGATCCCTTCTAACTCTTGTTGATAGGCTGAAATGTTGCAATCTTCCAAAGTGACTAAGACTAGACTGAGCTTCATCATAGTTTCAACATCTGACACTCAATTCTCTATTTCAAAATAAATTTTGATACTAAAGGAATAAAAAAGAATTGGCAATCAATATGTTGAGGATCATTTACTATTGCTCTACCTATGATAATAGAGACTAGTTCATCAACAACTTTCATTTTCAACTATTCACATAAAGTTGGACCATCTTTTAAAATTTAGCAATCCCTTTGCTGATATTTATCATTTTCCAGTTAATACTTTTACCCTAGATATGTGTTTGATTCTCACTTGGATCAATAATAATCTTCTCAAGAATCAAGGTACTTACATCTAACTTGGACATTTCTTGTAGTTCATCAACTACATTTTGCTAGGTAACTTTCTACTCCTTGCTACTTTATAGCTCTTTAGACATTTCTTGTATCTGTTCAATGGATTTTTCATATATTTTATTTAGCCCAGTTATGAGTTTCAAAGCATTTTCTTTCATTCTATTTATCCAAGCTTTGATCATCATACTATGTGACTTGTATTTGTTTACTTTCTCAACAATGGCATGATCAAGGATGCCATCAGGGCCTACTAAGGCTTATGAAGTAACTATTGCCTTCACATTAGAAGAATTGCTAATTGAATTGATGTAAGACACCAACATCTAAACCTACTCCTTGATTTGATCCTTTGATATTTTCTCCTTCTTTTCTCTTTGTAACATTTGGGTAGCAAACAATTCAAAAATTTGAAAATCTCCTTCTGCACTAGATGGATAAAGATCAACCCCGTTCAGAGTGAAATCTAACTCCGAAGCCTCATCAACATTCTTCTCTATTATGGGCCTTGCTATTTCTACATATAGATTACTTAAAGTTTTATCAACAACCAACCTAGATATCACTTTGATTTTTTTCACTTTATGAGGCTTCTAAAGAAAACTAGAGACTGCATCAAATGGAGGCAAGATCATCTGAACAACTTTCTTCTTCTTTTGGAGATTGGTTTACAACCATAATGTGTAGTAGCTTCAAGAAAAAATTTCGTGTTCCCTATTGTATTTTTAGTGATCATCATCAAATCTTTTGAATTAGATAATTGATTATCTATCTTTGTGATGTCTATTAATGATATCTCAAGAGGAGAGAGACTCAAAGGAGAAATTACTATGTCATGTGAGGATGTAATTAGAATGTGTTGTTCAACAGTTTGACGGATTCTTTAAACCTTCTCATTGGAGTTATTTCCTTCTTGATTCACCCTATTAGATTTCCCCTTTAGTTTTTTCATCCTTTTAACTATAAACTTAGCCAACTAATTTAGATCTTCATCTTCATCTAAATCACTCATATCTAATTGTTACAATTTCTCACTAGAAGTCACCTCCAGTGCCATTTGAGATGATTCACCTTGATTAATTTCCTCCCTTTACTTTAAAGTCCATCAATCACCTTTTTCACTCTGATTCTACTTACCCATTCCCTAGTTCTTTTAAGGACATAAGTAATTCTTTTCTTCAGCTTTTTAACTCCTAAACTAACCAATCAATAGGGGGAAGATCTAGTGATTCAATTTTCTCATAGTAGAAGGGATCAACCAATGAACCTTCATCATGATTTATACCTTCACATCGATATCCACCTTGAAGTCTATCACTTGTCTTATAGTAAGCTGCATCCAATCCCTCTTCCTGACTTTGAAACCACTTTCAATCTTCCCAAAAATCTTCTAGAGCCAGAAAGTGACCAAGGCCAGGAGTTAGCTTTAACTCATTGATTGCACAACCTCTATTGTCATAAGGGAAGCACATGGTGTAAGGATGTAGATTAATTTGGGTGATGGATCTCTCTATGTTCCTCACATTTGATGCAGTATCATAGTTGTAATGTCCAATGTTGGTAGGGAAAGGTATTTCACCTATCCTCATGTACTTGCAAAGCTTATTAAGTTGACTTATTTGTTTGCACATTTCTATCAAGAGAAGTTTATCATTGACAAATCTAGGTAGCATAAGGGGATACCCATCATAGGTGACTAAATTGATATAAGTGAACTTCAAGAGCTGTATGAAGACACTTACATACTTTTGTATTACCCTTGCCACTGCTAGTGAAATCCTAAGTCCCATGTTTCCCTGAAGTTCTCTTATAGTCAACATTGTGAATGCATCATTCACTCTCTTGAAATGGTGCAAGCTATTGTCATATTGTATCTAAGGAAGATGGTTGTAAATAATAGCCACATCATCGTACATACCTTGCTGGTTAAGCCCAAGCCAAGTTTTGGTGATTGCATTAGCATAGAAGAGGTAAGAATTCATGTAGAAATAATCATTTGCTTGGAGTTCTATGAGTTGCCTATGTAGTGAATCACTGATAATTTCAATGCAACCAATGTGTTGCTTCTTTTCATAGACCATGTTAATAAATAGGAACATTTAACCTTCAAACTTGTGTGAGTCCTGAAGTCCTATTATCCTACTCAATAGAGTTACCTTATTTGCCACATCTTCCTTTAACGATGATTTGTGGATGGACTTGGCTAGTTGAGATTTTCCTTTCCTTAGTTTGGAGAGCCATGACCTAGCAATGGTGTTTAAACACTGAGA